>CM046455.1:62639215-63149215 GCA_025506515.1 Flaveria trinervia
ACTTGAATCACCCAAGATTTGTTAAAAAAAAGGAGTTGGAAATCAAATGAAGTGGTGGTGAGGGTGTCTTGGACGAACTTTTGAAGGGGAGGGAGAGGGAAAAGGGTGTGTTGGGTGGTGTTGGTGAATTGTGATGGAAAAGTACGGGGTTTGCTTGTATTAGTAGCACCCTACATCTCTTGGAACAATAACCTTCTGCATCTTGGTCAACATGGGGAGAAGATTTTGCAAGAGTGGAAAAGAGGCAAGAAACTTTGTACATCACCTTTTCTTTATCACTAAAAAGGCAAACTTTACTTTTTGTATGTATTGGGTATTTGGGTGGTATTTGTTACACTATTTGTATTTTTACATATTTCCATATTTTTACCTAACATTTTTAAAATACTAAAATTGTATAAGTACTTGTATAATATCATGTCATTTAATATTTATGGTATGTTAATGACACATCATGTATTTAGTAGTAGCGTTAAAAGGATTCGTTCTGGGTAAAATATCAATTTACGTGATTAGGCTTATTTATAAATTTGAGTTTTTCCGGTGTATTAATTTGGAATATAAAATATGTTGAAAACTTAAAGTACTTATTACTACACGTATATTAATTATCACCAACGTTCGCCTATGTGCTGGTTGTATCGCGTGTAAAAAATGGTAATTAAGCCGAATCACCTACGCATGAAATTTTTAATGCATAAAACGACTTCAATAATTGGAGTTCAGTTGAAAGTCAAGTATTATAGGTGTAATTATAACCAAGTCAAGGTCGGGTATTGACCTGAAATTGTCGGTTGTCAAATACTTCCCATGTTAGAAAGAATTTCGTCTCGAAATTCAGTTTGGGTTGTCTGCAGATGCCAGAGTTTCAAACAATAAGGGTAGTTGAGCTTTATTTGGTCTTCGTGTTCCCAAGTAAATTCGGGTCCTCTTCTGAATTCCACCGGACCTTCACTATGGGAATGCGGCTTCATTTCATCTTCTTTACCTCTCGATCTAGGATCTCCACTGGTTTCTTAATAAAGTGAAGTTGTTCATGAATCTAAACCTCATCGAGTGGTATAACTAGAGTCTCATCTGACAGGACACTTCTTCAGGTTCAACAAGTGGAAAGTGTCATGAACACTACTAAGTTCCTTAGGAAGTTTGAGCTTGTAAGCTACAAGACCAATCTAGCTAGGATTTCAAATGGTCCAATGTATCTAGGTTTGCTTACCACGTTTGCAAAAATGAATGACTCCTTTCCAAGGTGAGACTTTGAGTAGAACCTTATCTCCCATTTGGAATTCCAATGGTTACGTCTCACGTCAGTGAAGCTTTTCTACGACGATCACGCGCGGCTTTGAGTCGGTTTGAATCTGGGTGATCTTTTTTCGGGTCTCATGTATGATCTCAGGACCAGTGAGTTGACTATCACCATCTTCTGTCCAACATAGTGGTAATCGACACTTCCTTCCGTATAGTGCTTCAAATGGTGCAGCTTCGATACTGGTGTGATAACTATTACTGTAAGAAAACTCAGCTAAGGGTAAATGAGTATCCCAACGATTTTCAAAGTCTATCACGCAAGCTCTAAGCATGTCTTCCAATGTCTGAATGGTCCGTTCGCTTTGACCATCTGTTTGAGGGTGGTATGCGGTACTCATATCCAACCATGTACCTAAGGCCTTTTGTTTTGATTGCCAAAATCTCGAGGTAAATCGACTGTCTCAATTAGCGATAATGGAGATCAGTACTCCATGTCTCAAAACAACCTCCTTGATATAAACCTTTGTCAACCTTTCCATTTTATCAGTTTCCTTATTGGTAGAAAGTGAGCAGACTTTGTTAGTCGATCCACAATTACCCAATCGTATCACAACCAGTGGATGTCTTGGGTAGTTTTGTGTGAAGTCCATGGAAATCTGCTCCCATTTCCATTGTGGAATCTCCGGTTGGTGCAGTAATCCCGATGGTTTCTGATACACCGCCTAACCTTGAACATGTGAGGCACTTAATAACATAGGTGGCTATGTCAGCTTTCATGTTAGGCCACGGTACAACTCCTTCAGGTCCTGATACATCTTATCAGACCCCGGTTGGATGGAGTATCTTTATTCGTGTGTCTCGTTCATCACAAGTCCCTTAAGTTTCCATAATTTGGTACCCAAATTCAGTTCATGAAGTAACGAGCTGCATCAGACTTGATCTCAAATTGCTTATCCATGTCGCAAAGAGATTCATTTCTCAAATTATGTTCTTTCAGTGCTTCATCAACTGAGCATCACGAATTTGAGTAGTTAGACTCGTATGAATCGTCATTCTCAATGCTCACACCCATAAAGTTTTGGTTCATTATTTCCTGCTCAGAGCGTCTCCTACAACATTCTCTTTTCCAGGATGCTAACGAATCTCACACTCATAATCATTTAGTACTCGACCTACCTGCGTTGTCTCATGTTTAGTTCCTTCTGATCGAAGATGTGATAAACGCTTTTATGATCAGTGAATATAGTACACTTGGTACCATACAGGTAGTCTCGCCAAATCTTTCGTGCAAAGACAATGGCTCCCAATTCAAGGTTATGAGTAGTGTAATTTTTCTCATGCACTTTCAATTGTTGTGAAACGTAAGCAATAACTTTGTCATGTTGCATAATTTTTCTCATGCACTTTCTGGTAGGGACAGAATTGGTGTGCAACACAATTTCTGCTTTAACAATTGAAATGCTGCTCCTGCTTATCACCTCAATCACGAATTTCATGTATTTATGAGTTAAGGTTGTCAATGGTTGTGCTATTTTGGAGAAATTTTCAATAAAGCATTGGTAATAACCTACCAAACCTAGGAATTGTTGCACCTCAGTCGGGGTCTTAGGTGCCTCCCCAGTTCTTAATGGCCTGTATCTTGGATGGGTCAACATGTATTCTTTTCTCGTTAGCTACATGCCCGAGAAATTGCACTACTCGGATCCAGAAGTCGCATTTTGAGATTTTGCGTATATGTCTCGTTCTTGAGTAGTTCCAAAATTAACCTTAAATGTTGTTCGTGCTCATCCTTGTTTCGTGAATATATCAAAATCTCATCAATGAAGACGATCATGAATTTGTCCAAGTAGGGTTTGCACACTCTATTCATGAGATCCATGAATACAGCTGGCACATTGATTAACCCAAATGGCATGACCATGAACTCAAAGTGGCCATAACGAGTTCAAAATGCGGTCTTGGGGATATCTTCCTCTTGGATTCGTAATTGGTGATATCCTGAACGTAAGTCAATCTTCAAGTAGTAACTAGATCCCTGAAGTTGGTTGAATAAGTCATCGATTCGAGGGAGGGGGTACCGGTTCTTAATGGTGAGTTTGTTTAACTCCCATAGTCGATGCACATTCGAAAAGATCCATCCTTCTTCTTAACAAATAACACCGGGGCTCCACACCGGGGCTCCCCACCGTGAGAAACTTGGTCTTATGAATCTTTTATCTAACAATTCTTGTAATTAATTGGACAACTCTTGCATCTCTAGTGGTGCTAATCGCTATGGGGATCGTGCCACTAGAGCAGCTCCGAGTACCAAGTCAATTCAAAATTCAACTTGCCTTTAAGGTGGAAGTCCGGGCAAGTCCTCAGGAAAGACTTCCGGATAGTATCACACGATGGGTATATCCTCGATTATTCTCTCTTCGGTTTGCAGATCCACTACGTGCGCCAAGATTGCATGATAGCCCTCTCGCAAGTACCTCCGAGCCTTCATACATGAAATGATCCTTAACACCGTACCATACTTTTCTCCTTGAATCGATATCGTGTCTCCACTCGTCTAGTCGGCTAGGCATCCACTCCACTAACGAACATCAATTCTACGTCTTTTGGGTGCAAGCTCAGGCAGTATAGTCTCGAACGGGTGTGGTAGGACGGATCGGAATCTGAACCCGCTTCCTAGGAGTGTGTAACACCCAGTTATTCTTTTAAAAAAGAATAAGAAATAAAGAATAAAAGTAGGAAATGCAATTTAACCCAAGTTGAGGGGTTAAAAATGTAAAAGGGGACAAAAGTACAAAAGTTAGTGTAAAGGTGGGCATGGCCGCCCACCCTCACTTCACATCACCTTTTCATTCGGTTAGAGAGAGAGAGAGAGAGAGAGGAGAAAACTCTCGGGTTGAAGAAGAAGAAGAAGAAGAGGCTGAATTCAAGGTAAGAATTCAAAGTTTCTTAGTGATCATAATGGGTTTTGTCTTGGTTATATGCCTATGTGCTTGTGTGTGGGTTCGTGTATGTGTGTTTGGTGGGTTTCTAGGTGCTTGAACTCATTTGCATATGGGTTAGAAGGAAGATACACCCAAAGTTGCACCAGGTGAGTTTCTAGACCCTGGTTTTACTTGTTTTAAACTCTCTTTGGGGCTGAAATATATATAAACGGTTTTTATTATGTTTATGTATGTATACCCGTATGTGTTACGCATGTTTGATGATGATTCTTACAGGCTTATAGGTTGTTCATGTTTAGAATAGCCTTGGTAAGCTTAGAACAGATAGGCTTGATGTTTGGGTTCGAAAATATCCTAGAAACATGTTGGACAGAAGGTTCATGCCCCTAAGTAAGGCCCATGCACCTGGAGATGCCTTAGAATGTTAAGTGTAATTCATGCGCCTGAACAGTTGTCCATGCACCTAGAATATTAGTCAGAACGACTAAGTATAGGGTCATGCGCCCAAATACTTTCCATACACCCGAATAGCCCATGCGCCTAAGTGTCCATGCGGCCGAATGGACCATACGCCAAATAATGTCCATGCCTCTGAAATAGCTCATGCGCCTAAGTGTTGAAACATTTAAGTATTGGCTGATGCGCCTACATAGTGATGAAACGCCCAAGCAGGGCTCATGCGCCCAAATAGTGTTGGTGCGCCTAAAAGCTTAGAATTTATTATGAATTTTGGGAGTCTGTGCTTTTAAGGTTTTGACCGAGGTTTGACTAGGGCTATTAATACTGTCCCATACTTATTATGATTGCTTTATGATTGTTCCATATTATATTATTATATTATTATTATTACTATTAGTGGTAACTTTACGTGGTGTGTTTTATTATCGTAATGTAAGTATTACTAATAATAAGTGAGAAAAGCAATGAATAGAGAAGTGGAACTTAACTTAAAATGTTAACAAGACTTGCAAGTTTATAGGAGGTGCACGACCATGTTGTTGTTAGCTCAACTCTAAGGCGGGTTAACTACCCTATTATGCACACAGGGCCAGTCAATTGAGATTGGCGGACATTTGCAGCGTACCCTAGGTGACTAGGCCAGCCTTGTATATAGTATTTAGAGCCCCTTGAGGGAACAGAGGGCCGAGCACCATTTCCCCCGCGCACATAGTTTAGGGATTGCTCATTGGTCCACATAGACAGTGAAAGATAAATATAAAAGAGTACAGAAAAAACAAGGCATACAGTAAAGAGAAAAAGGATTATCTGATTGTATTGTTAATGCGTGCTCACGTATAAAGAGATGAAGTTTTCATAAAAAGAGTATTTTCATATGTATACCTTACAGAAAGTATTTTAGTACTTTTAAAACTAGAACTCACTCAGCACGCCAACTTTTATACATTTTCAGTTGGCAGGTAAATATTGCTGAGGATGGCACGAGGGTGAAGCTACTCGGCAGGGAAGGACTGACATCCATTCGTACTATTATTGTTTTTGTTTTGTAATACAATTAAACAATTATTTGTATTTGGTTAAACAGTAGTGTATTCCTCAACACAGTGTTTTAATAAAATGAATGGCTTTTGTTAAAATAATTCCGTTGCTTAAGCTTGTAAATTTATAATGTATTTAATGTTGTGAATGATCAACTGTGAGGTCTCCAGGAACGGGGCCTTTCAAGTTGGTATCAGAACCAAGTTTTAGAGAATTGGGTTAAATAATTTTTTTTAAAACCTAAACTTAAACTAAAATGGGACAATTGGAGGGACGTCAGCCCGAGTAGCTACTGGACATCAAGTATTTTCTTTAATGTTAATCGGCATCATATGAACATGCTATTGATTTATGTGCTCTTAGTAGATTTAGATACTAATTAAGTCAGGATAGGAAATGCTTGGGGTATAAGAGTAAAGTAAGTGGCTAATCACAACTGCCCACTGCAATTAGGGACTTACTATACTTGACTGAGTTATTACCTTGAATGACCGTGTTAGTGTTTGAATCTTATAGCGTGTTAGAGGATGGCTGGACATAAATCTTCCAAGACTCCTACAGGCAGAGGCCGCCCACGTGTGACTAGGAGTAGTGCTAAGGCTCCTGAGACTATCCATGAGAACCCTGAGGTTCATGGCCGGAGCAAAGAGAATGAGAATGCTAGCTTGAATGCCTCAGCTAGGGAGGCGATTGCTGACGAAGTACACCAGGTCATGCAGACAGTCTTACCGTCTGTGGTAACTGAAGTCATCAGGGCTGTGAGAAGCGAGGAAAGGAAGGAGAAGGAGAATAGAAAGGGATCAATGGGCAAGGGAAGCAGAAGGGAGGAGGGACAACCAGAGCCTGAGACTGTGTTGTCCGATGAGGAGGAGGATGATGTAGTGGGGGTAGCTTCCGGAGGTGGGTGAATTATAGGGCGTTCCAAAGGTGTAAGCCCTCGACTTTTGATGGCAATTGCAATGCTGCTGCCGCTCACCGCTGGGTGAGAGAGATGGAGCCAGTCTTGGAGATCAGTGAGTGCTTCAAGGACCAAAAGGTGAAGTTTGCGACTCACTCTTTCTTTGATTCACCGCTGTGTTGGTGGGACAATATTGTCCAAGCTGATGGTACCAGGGCAATTGGGAGGATGAGGTGGAGTGAACTGAAGAAGTTGGTGCTCGAGGAATTTTGTCCTCACAGGGAACTCAATAAAATCGAGAGGGAGTTCTTGCAACTTGAAGTGGGAACCATGACCCACCAGCAGTACACCACTAAATTCAACGAGATGGCAAGGCTGGTGCCAGATCAGGTGACACCAGTGTCAAGGAAGATCAAGAGGTACATCCAGGGATTGTCGGCTGACATTCGCAGACACCTGATTGCTGCTCAGCCAGGTACCTTTCGATCGGTGATAGATTGGCGGGTAGATTGTATGATGAGCTAGAGGAAACTGTGGTGGAGGTGAAGAGAATGAGTCGGGATGGTAAGAACTGGAATGGGAAGAGGTTTGGACGTGGTGGTTTCACTCCAAACAACAAGAAGAGGAAGGTAGACAACCATGGGATATCGTCAAGATCAGAGCTGAAAAAGTGTGGCAGATGTGGAAGGGAGCATACCGATGAGTGAAGGATGGGAATGAATGCATGCTTCAGATGTGGCCAGCCTGGCCACATCACTAGAGACTATAGGGTGTTGAATTCTACAACTGTGGCGGGGAGGGCCGCGTGACTAAAGACTGTAAGAAGCCAGGGTGAAGAGCTATGGAGCGAAGAAGAAGCCGGAGAAAGGAGGGTAGAGGGAAAGTGCTAGAGCTTACACCATGACTAGGGAGGAAGCCAGAGCTAATCCTGATGTCGTGTTAGGTATGTTTCTAGTAAACAAACTTGTGCCTCTGTATTATTTGATTCCGATGCTAGTAGGAGTTTTATTTCCACTACTTTCTGTGCTAAGTTGCCTATTAGTAGTAGAAATGTCAGTGAACCATTCAATGTAGAGACCGCTATTGTTAAGTCCACTAGAATCACTGATGTGATAGAGGACTGTGCTATAGAACTAGAACGGTCATAGGTTTGCTGCTAGGTTACACATGATGCCCCTAGGTGGATTTGATGTAGTACTAGGGATGGACTAGTTAGCAACCTATGAGGCAAACATCATATGTCACAAGAAGATGATTCGATTATTTGCGCCCAATGGGAGTTTGGTACGATTTATGGAGATCACGTTACTACGATCCCGAAGG
Source organism: Flaveria trinervia (assembly GCA_025506515.1). Lineage (NCBI taxonomy): Eukaryota > Viridiplantae > Streptophyta > Magnoliopsida > Asterales > Asteraceae > Flaveria > Flaveria trinervia. The sequence continues at coordinate 62,647,124 of CM046455.1, forward strand.
TGATTTCGATGGCGGTGGCGGGGAAGTGCATGAAACGTGGATGTAGTGCTATTTGGCATACGTGAAAGATGTGGATGCATCGGTACCGCAATTATCTAAGGTACTAGTGGTGTGCTACTTTCCGAACGTGTTCCCATAAGACTTACCCGGCGTGCCATCGGACCGTGAGATTGACTTCCAAATTGATTTGATACCTGGTGCTCAACCCATTGCCAAAGCAACATATCGATTAGCTCCAACTGAGATGAAGGAACTCATGAGCCAATTTCAGGATTTGATGGATAAGGGATTCATTCGACTGAGTATCTCTCCACGGGGTGCTCTGGTATTGTTTGTGAAGAAAAAGGATGGAAGTATGCGGATGTGCATTGATTATCGAGAGCTGAACAAGTTGACGGTGAAGAATCGGTACCCGTTACCAAGGATTGATGACTTGTTTGACCAGCTCCAAAGTGCCAGTTGGTTCTCGAGGATAGATCTACGATCTGGCTACCATCAATTGAAGATGAAGGAAAAAGACATTCCTAAGACAACTTTCCGTACGCGTTATGGACACTACGAGTTCCTCGTTATGTCTTTTGGTCTAACTAACGTGCCAGCTATCTTATGGATTTGATGAATCAAGTGTGCTAGCCGGTGTTGGATAGATCAGTGATTGTGTTCATTGATGATATAATCTACTCGAAGAGCGAAGAAGAGCATGTCGGTCACATTCGGGAGGTGTTGGAGACATTAAGAAGGGAGAAGTTGTATGCCAAGTTCTCCAAGTCTGCGTTCTGGTTGCGCGAAGTTCAATTCTTGGGTCATGTGGTGAATCCTGATGGAATCATGGTGGACCCGGCAAAGGTGGAGGCGGTTATGCAATGGAAGTCATCGAAGACGCCATCCGAGATTCATAGTTTCTTGGGCTTGGTGGACTACTATAGAATATTCATTCAAGACTTTTCCAAGATCGCTTCTCCACTAACCAAGTTGACCCGGAAAGATGTGAAGTTTGTATGGGGTCAAGCTCAAGAGAAAGCATTCGAAGAGTTAAAGGCAAGGTTGACTCAAGCTCCTGTCTTGTCATTACCCGAAGGAAGCGAGGATTTGGTGGTCTATTCAGATGCTTCCTACTTGGGGTTGGGGTGCGTGTTAATGCAGAGAGGGAAGGTTATAGCCTATGCATCCCGACAGTTGAAGGTTCATGAGGTCAATTAACCTACTCATGACTTGGAGCTAGCAGCCATGGTCTTTGCACTAAATATTTGGAGGCACTATCTGTACGGGATGAAGTGCACCATTTTCATTGACCACAAAAGCTTGAAGTATTTCTTTGAGCAGAAGGACATGAAAATGAGACAAAGAAGATGGTTGGAGCTCATAAAAGATTATGATTGCGAGATCCATTACCATTCGGGCAAGGCTAACGTGGTGGCTAATGCCCTTAGTCGGAAAGAGAGGCCCGAGTCGATTCAGGTGAAAGCATATCAACTGATCATGACCTCTGATGTAATGAAGCAAGTCAAAGAGTTTTAAGATAAGGCACTGAAAGAAGATCATCTTAACTCTGAAAGGATGAGAGGTCTGGTTGGGGAATTGGGTGAAAATAGACTTGGTGTTAAAGCTCGATTTGGATGGGTGTGGATTCCTCGATTTGGGGATCTACATGTGAAGATTATGGATGAAGCTCACAAGACTTGATACTCCATTCATCCTGGTGCCACGAAAATATATCAAGATATGAAGAAAGATTATTGGTAGCGGGGATGAAGCGTGATGTGGCGGGGTATGTGAGTAAGTGCCTTACTTGCTTACAGGTGAAGGTCGAACATCAGAAGCCATATAGGAAGATCCAACCTTTGGATATACCGGAATGGAAGTGGGAGCACATCACCATGGATTTCACTATGAAGCTGTCACGTACTCCGAAAGGGTACGATGCCACATGGGTGATTGTTGACCATCTGACGAAGAGTGCTCAGTTCCTACCGATCCGCGAGACATATTCATCTGAGAGGTTGGCGGATCTATTCATCAAGGAAATGGTAACTCGTCACAATGTGCCAGTGTTTATTGTATCTGATCGTGACACCCGGTTTACATCCAAATTCTAAAAGAAATTCCATGACGCCATGGGGACGAGGTTACATATTAGCACGGCTTATCATCCCCAAACTGATGGTCAGTCAGAAAGGACCATTTAGACACTAGAAGACATGCTTCAGGCATGTGTGATTGATTTTGGGGGAAGTTGGGATGACCACTTACCGTTAGCTGAATTCTCATACAAGGAATTGGGGAGCTTTAAGGTAATCGAGGCTACGACTGAAAAGCTTGAGAAGACTAAAGCCTTCATGAAGGCAACCAAAGATAGACAGGCGTCGTATGCTGATAAACGACGCAGACCGATTGAGTTCCAGGTCGGTGATCGGGTTATGTTGAACGTCTCACCTTGGAAGGGTATTATCCGATTCAAGAAGTGGGGCAACTTGAGCCTAAGGTATATAGGCCCTTTCCGAATCATTGCTCGAGTAGGAGAGGTGGCCTATAGATTGGAGTTACCAGATGAGTTAAGTGGAATTCACCTGACATTCCATGTATCTCATCTGAGAAAGTGCTTAGCTGATAAAGACATGATTGTTCCACTGGAGGATATCAAAGTAGACGAAAGACTCAATTATGTGGAGCAACTAGTGGCAATCATCGATAGAAAAGAGAAGAGGCTGAGAAATAAAGTGGTTCCTCTTGTGCGTGTACAGTGGAAGCACAGAAAGGGAACCGAATCTACATGGGAGACTTAGGAAGAAATGAGACAGCATTACCCATGTTCGTTCGAAGAATAACAGGTTTCAGGGACGAAACCTTTTTAAGGAGGGTGGACTTGTAACACCCGGTAATTCTTTTAAAAGAACAATAATAAATGAAGATTAAAAGTAGGAAATGCAATTTAACTCAAGTTAAGGGGTTAAAAATGTAAAGGGGACAAAAGTACAAAAGTTAGAAAGAGAGAGAGAGAGAGAGAGAGAGAGAGAGAGAGAGCAGAAAACTCTCGGGTTGAAGAAGAGGCTGAATTCAAGGTAAGAATTCGAAGTTTCTTTGTGATCATGATGGTTTTCGTCTCGGTTATATGCTTATGTGCTTGTGTGTGTGTTGTGTGTGCTTGTGTGTGTGTTGTGTGTGCTTGTGTGTGTGTTCGTGTGTGCGTGTGTGGTGGGTTTCTAGGTGCTTGAACTCATTTGCATACGGGTTAGAAGGAAGATACACCCAAAGTTGCACCAGGTGAGTTTCTAGACCCCAGTTTTACTTGTTTTAAACTCTCTTTGGGGCTGAAAATGTATTTAAACAGTTTTTACTATGTTTATGTATGTATACCCGTATGTGTTATGCATGTTTGATGATGATTATTAGAGGCTTATACGTTGTTCATGTTTGGAATAGCCTTGGTAAGCTTAGAACAGATAGGCTTGATGTTTGGGTTTGAAAATATCCTAGAAACATGTTGAGCAGAGGGTTCGTGCACCTAAGTAAGGCCCATGCGCCTCGAGATGCCTTAGAAATGTTAACTGTAATTCATGCGCCTGAACAATGGTCCATGCACCTAGAATATTAGTTAGACGACTAAGTGTAGGGCCATGCGTCCGAATGGACCATATGCCAGAATAGTGTCCTGCGTCTGAAATAGCTCATGCGCCTAAGTGTTGAAACTGTGAAATACTGGCTAATGAGCCTGCATAGTGATGAAATGCCCAAACAGGGCTCATGCGCCCAAATAGTGTTGGTACGCCTAAACACTTAGAATTTATTACGAAATTTTTGGGAGTCTTTGCTTTTAAGGTTTTGACCGAGGTTTGACTAGTGCCTATTAATGCTTGTCCCATGCATTATTATGATTGCTTTATGATTGTTCCATATTATTATTATTATTATTATTATTATCATTATTATTATTATTATTATTACTACTACTACTACTATTAGTGTGTAACTTTACGTGATGTGTTTATTATCGTAACGTAAAGTATTACTAATAATAAAATGAAAGAGCAAAGAAGAAGAGAAGTGGAACTTAATTTAAAATGTTAACAAGTCTTGCAAGCTTATAGGAGGGGCACGACCATGTTGTCGTTAGCTCAACTGTGATGCGGGTTAGCTACCCTATTTTGCACACGGGGCCAGTCAATTGAGATTGGCGGACCTTTGCAGCGTACCCTAGGTGACTGGGCCGGCCTTGTATATAGTATTTAGAGCCCCTTGAGGGAACAAAGGGCCCAGCACCATTTCCCCCGTGCACATAGTTTAGGGTATTTCTCATTGGTCCACATAGACAGTGAAAGATAAGATAAAAGAGTACAAAATAAACAAAGCATACAGTAAAGATAAAAAGCATTATCTGACTGTATTGTTAATGCGTGCTGACGTATAAAGAGATGAAGTTTTCATAAAAAGAGTATTTTCATATGTATACCTTACAAAAAGTATTTTATTACTTTTAAAACTAGAACCCACTCAGCAACGCTGACTTTTATACATTTTCAGTTTGCAGGTAAATATTGTTGAGGATGGCACGAGGGTGAAGCTACTCGGCAGGAAAAGACTAACATCCATTCGTACTTATTATTGTTGTTGTTTTGTAATGCAATTAACAATTCTTTTGTATTCAGTTAAAGAATAGTGTATTGCTCAACAATAGTGTTTTAATGAAATGAATGGTTTTTGTTAAAATAATTTCGCTGCTTAAGCTTGTAAATTTATAATGTATTTAATGTTATGAATGACCAATTGTGAGGTCTCCGGGAATGGGGCCTTACAGAGTGTGTGCAAGAAGCACACTCCTAGGGCGAGCACGATAGCAACAAAAAGATGGTGGTGGTACACCCGGGACTAAGATACAGTGGGTGTCCACAACCACCAACTCGAGGCTAGTGGCTATAGGGGTGGGTCAGCAAGCTCGGGGGCGAAATCACCAGGGTCAAGGTGCTAGCAGAGTTGGGTCAGAGGGTTGGGGAATTGAATCAATGGGTTGGGTCACAGGATTATTAGGGTGAAAGGTGGGTTCACTGGACTAAAGGATGGCCTCGGAGGGCTGGGGGTCGAAATCGACCGGTCAGTGTCAACCGTCTAAGAAACCGGGTTAGTAGACACCGAATCTAGATCGACTACCTTGGTGTCAGCAGGCTGAGTGGTGGGATCTGTGGCCTCGAGAGTGGGGTCAACCGGTTGAGAAAGCAGTAGCCCAAGGGGCAGACTCCAGAGATGACTCAACAAAGATATACGACATGGTTAGTGGAATGGCCATCGGTAGTGTTGGGCCGATAATACGCACGACTCCTGGGATGAGCTCCTCCGACAAGTTTGTATGTGTCTTAGGTGTAGGTGTCCAGCAATACATGCCTAGAGGAGGAGGAGGAGGTAACCTAGAATATCAGGTCGTGGTTAAGGCCTTAGTGGTGTCAGGAATGGGGTTCGGAGTGGGAGCGAGGATAGGAGTAAAAGTGCAGGGATCTCGGTCTATGTGGGGTGAGTAGGCTGGAGCACGACATCGGACGTAGGGGTCGGAATGGCAGATGTAGATCCTGTGGATGAGGTCAGAGATGTGGACTCGTAATCCTCATCCAAATAAAAATTGTAGATCGACATTGATGCTGAAGACATCCCCATGACAAGGCAATACACAAGTATAATTAATGTAAGTTAAGTTGATACATAATGTACTAAAGTAATACAATGAGCTATGGTTATAGACTAGGCTCACTAAATGCAACCTAATTCCCTATAACCAATGGCTCTGATACCAATCTGTCACACCCGCAACCACGGCGGTTTTCCGCATGACGCAAACGTCATGGAAACCATAGTCATTGATCGACCACTACAAGGTTTAGTAAACATACGATGCAAATAAGTTTAAAATACATAATTGTTTGAGAGTTGAATTGTGGATGCAGTAGAGCTAATGTAATTGTTTTCAAAACATGACAAATACAACAATAAATGTCCCAACAGCATGAATGGCCCTAAATGCGACGTGGACCAAGCTAGCTTAACTTGACGCAAATGTCAAATATCTGAGAAAACATGCATGAAAATATGTCAGCATAAAGTTGGTGAGTTCACAGGTTTTAAAGTAATAGTAAATAGTGTAATGGACCACAAGTCTTTCCATGATTTGATTTTCGATCATACAATACTATAATATTATATAAGCACCGCAACCGAAGCTAGACTGTAACTGTAACAAATTACCCCTACTTGTGCCTACCGTAAGCACGGGGTGAATAGGCTAATAATGCACCCGTTTAGACCTCCAGTCAAGATTAGAGTAATTAATCCGGTGGGGGTAGTCAAACCCAATAGTACTATCCATGATTACCTCGCTTTGGGAAATAAACTAACAGTTTGATAACTGGGAACTTTATACGGTAAGTAACAACTTATATAACATGTGAAATCATTAACAAGTAAATATGCCCAGGAAAATAGTAATTTGAATAGTATTTGCTCTCTCTGTCACACCCCTAACCATGGCGGTTTCCTGCGGGGCGTGAATGTCATGGAGTTCATATTGTTCTTTTTTATGTTTATATATATATATATATTTAACCACACTTGTAAATTTGGTCAAATTATCATCAAGTTATAACCCAACTTTCATATTAACACTTATTAACTAAATATAACTTGTAGAATATATATATATATTATATATATATATATATATATATATATATATATATATATATATAAGTGTTCATAATAATACTTGTAAGAGTTTAAAATCCCATAACTATAATATAACCATTTTGTAGCTTCTCTTGAGTTTTAAGAAATCTTTATAACTATTTATAAATCACCAACTAGTAACTTGGTCAAACATGGATCTATGAATATTTACTTTTTAAGAACAAGAATTTATTGAGTTCATGTTAAAATGTTTTGTATGAAGTAAAATCCTTAAAACTCTTTGTTGGTAGAAACACAATTTTTAACATGAAAGACTTTCATGGATGATTGTTGTTACATATGATCTAGTACACAAATAATATAATGAAATGAAAGATACATAAACAAAAGAAAGTGTTCTCACTAAAAACAAGCAAGAAAGGATGGAAAGGTTGATGTAGGATGCTTGTAAGCTTCAAAAATCACTTGCTCTTCAACAATGGCACTTGAATCACCCAAGATTTGTAAAAAAAAGGAGTTGGAAATCAAATGAAGTGGTGGTGAGGGTGTCTTGGATGAACTTTTGAAGGGGAGGGATAGGGAAAAGGGTGTGTTGGGTGGTGTTGGTGAATTGTGTTGGAAAAGTACGGGGTTCGCTTGTATTAGTAGCACCCTACATCTCTTGGAACAATAACCTTCTTGCATCTTGGTCAACATGGGGAGAAGAGTTTTGCAAGAGTGGAAAAGAGGCAAGCAACTTTGTACATCACCTTTTCTTTATCACCAAAAAGGCAAACTTTACTTTTTGTATGTATTGGGTATTTGGGTGGTATTTGTTACACTATTGGTATTTTGACATATTTTCATATTTTTACCTAACACTTTTTAAAATACATTAAAATTGTATAAGTACTTGTATATATCATGTCATTTAATATTTATGGTATGTTAATGACACATCATGTATTTAGTAATAGGATTAAAAGGATTTGTTTTGGGTAAAATATCATTTACGTGATTAGGTTTATTTATATATTTGAGTTTTTCCAATGTATTAAATTTGGAATCTAAAATACTTTGAAACAATATGACAGGATCAGTGATCTCAAGTTTGATGGTTTAGAGTGTAACGTAGCGGAATAAGAACAAGAATTAGACAAATTATAGCAAGAGTTTGATATTCGTATGCATTAAGAACAAATACGGTTGTAAAGAGAGAATATATTTCTGTGAAAAGGAATGTTTCAATAATATCAAATGTTTCTTCTCAATCATTCACAATTACAATAAGGTTGACACTCCTTATATAGAGTGCAATCACTGCTGATATCACGGGATAGTGACATCTGGCAGATTTGTTACAAAAATAACTAAAACTTAACAAACTACTGAAATGTTCACAACTACTGAGAACATATCAGAGTGCTAAGTATAAAACATAAAACTACTGATACGAAACGACTGAAGCTACAACGACTGAAGAACAAGCTCTTCAGTCGTTTTACAAAACTACTCAAAGGAAAAACATAAAACTACTGAAAGAAAACCATCACAACTACTGAAGAAGACCTCTTCAGCTGTTGTGACAACGTCTGATACTTGGTCTTCAGCACTTGTGTCTTCAGACTTTGTCTTCAGCACTTGTGTCTTCAGACTTTGTCTTCAGCACTTGTGTCTTCAGACTTTATCTTCAGCACTTGTGTCTTCAGACTTTGTCTTTAGCACTTGTGTCTTCAGACTTTGTCTTTAGCACTTGTGTTCCGACTTTGTCTTCAGCACTTGTCTTCAGACTTTGTCTTCAGGTGAAGGTGCCATCTGTGGGTTTATGTTGGTGGCAGATGGACTTGCTGTTTGAGAGAATTGGTCAAGTAGTCTTTGTAGTCTACTGACTTCTTCCTCAAGAATTGTGTTCTGGGCCAGAACATCATAAAAGAAGCCCAGGTCATCATCAGCAGATGCTGAATCACTTGACCTCCTACTTGTAGCAGGATGTACATGCACTGGGTGTAGACCAGTTTTAGCATGTGCCCTTTTTTCTTGGAACTGGGGACTTCCAGCCTCAGGACGATGTCCTTCATCAGCTGTTGCCTCTGGTGAGGTCTTAGCTATGTTACCAGCCTCGGTCTGATCATGTGCTGATTCAGAAGAGGTAGCAGCCTCACCAGATGTTCTGGTCTCCATATCCACACCAGGAGATAGAACAGTTAAACCCTCGTGTTGTGGGCTGTAAGAAGCATGTTGATCCTCTTCCTTAATTGTTGTGGTTTTCCCCTTTGTTGTTTTTGTTGGGGAGGAGAGAGGCATGCAGCTGAGTCAGCACGTTTGCAATAATGAGAGTAGGACTTTGTGGGGCGGTTGCAGTGGGAGATGGGGTAAAAGCAGTATGCACCTGGGAGAATGGTGCTCTTCAATGGCAATCTCCTCAAATGAGGAAGATCCCAGATTAGTGGGTACCCCTTCTTTGGTTGCTCCAGGCTCCTTTTGAGAGGAATCCTGAGCGGCTGAGGCTGGTGAAGTCCTTGTATCCACTAGGGGGTTATAACCAGTGGATATAGCCTGTGTTGTGTTGCAGGGGCATCCTCAGGGACTCATTTCCCTGAGTAGCCTTTTTTCTCTTCTTTTTAGTGGGTTTGGTGGGGACTTTGGATTTGGAGGTGTGGCTGTGGGTTCCAGCTGCGTGGGTTTGCACAGCTTGGCAGCCATTTTTAGTGATTGGTCAGAGTTGTGCCAGGAGTATACTTCAGGCAATACAGCCGTAGCAGGGACTCCCAGGCCAACAAGTCCCTCAGCTTGAAGCTGGTTTTCAATTATGGCCATTATGAACTGCGGATATAATATCCAACGGTTAGCAAGTTGTTTTTGGGCCATATCCTTGAGCTCTAAAAATAGTATTTCAGAAAAATTTAAAGGTTGTTGCTCAAGGATGGAGTACATTACCTGTTGCCACTTTGTGGACATTTGATCCCATGATGAAGTCTTGGGGGCAAGGCAGACATTTACCAGGTGAAAGATGAGACGTTCGGCATCCTAGAAATGTTTCTTCAATATGGTAGATGCACTCAAGTTACCCTGGTATCCATGCTGAGCAAATGATTGATCGATTGTGCCCTTTGGATAACCAGTTGGGAAAGTGGCATCATCCAGATTGAGGGTTTGGCGAAGAATGTCTGGAGTAATGACCACTTTTTGATGATGGACAAACGATTGAAGAGACTCTGTGTCATTCTCCTCAGAGACAAGAGTGACGTTTGTCCAGAATTGGTTAAGAGATTCGGCATATATGGTGGGATTTAACAGAAAAGCCGTTTTGTAAGGTGACTGAACCATTAAATCAATGGCGTTGTGAAACTTGGTCCAGTATGGCGATTTTGTGAGATGTGCGACACAGTTGTGTCGGGGTTTTAGTTGCATGGTCGCCATTGATGAAGAGAGGTTACAGAGTTTTTTAACATTAGGTTTGAGAAGAGAAGAAAGTAAAAACTCTAAAGGTGGGATAAGGTATTTAAAGGGTAGGGTTAGAAAACGACTGAAGGTTTTGGTGTTAGTCATCAGTTGTTGAAACTACTGATGACGTGGTATTAACTCTCAGAGGTTTGGAATGACTTACCGTATTGGTGTGATCAGCAGTTGTTATAAAACAACTGAAGACTTGGTTTTAACCGTCAGACGTTGAAACAGCTGAAGTCTTTGATTTAGTCATCAGTAGTTATAAAACTACTGAAGATTTAGTCATCAGTACTTATAAAACTACTGAAGATTTAGTCATCAGTAGTTATAAAACTACTGAAGACAGTTTTGACTTCAGGTGATGAAACAACTGACTTGGTATTAGTCATCAGTAGTTGGGAAACTACTGAAGACTTGGTTTTACCATCAGTTGTTGTAAACAACTGAAGACTTGGTGTTAGTCATCAGTTGTGAAACTACTAAAGACATGGTTTTGCTTCAGTTGTTTAGAAAGAAACAGCAGTTGGGAAACTACTGAAGACAAAAAGGCTCATCAGTAGTTGTCGTCAATTCATTGCTTTTCGGCTGTTTCATACTGTCCTCAACACGTACTCATTAGACATTTTAATCTGTTTTCAGATGTTTCATAGGACATCAGTGTGTATTTGTATTTCTGACAAAAGTAGTTGTAGCTACATCAGCTGTTGTAACTACATCAATTGTTTTAACAAATAAAGTACTTGAGTACTGAGAAGTTAAGCTCTAGTAGTTTAAAGAAAACTTGCGGTGGGAAAATAACTTCAGTACTTATATATATGACAATAATAAACTAATGATCATCAGTACTTGTGAGCTGAGATCATCAGTAGTTGTCACTTATTCTAGCTGCAGCATACCAAGCCTTAACACTAGGTTTTGGAAAGTTGTGCTATCCAAGGGCTTAGTGAAAATGTCTGCAAGCTCATCAGCACTAGGAACAAATTTTGGATCAATCAGACCTTTTTCAAAACAATCTCTAATAAAATGGTGTCTGATTTCAATATGTTTAGTCCTAGAGTGCTGGACAGGATTCTTGACAATACAAAGAGCTGAAGAGCTGTCCATTAACAATGGGGTCTTAGTCTCTGTTATGCCATAATCCAATAATTGGTTTTGAAGCCAGAGTACCTGAGATGTACAGCTTGTAGCAGCAATGTACTCTGCTTCAACAGTTGATGTAGCAACTGAGGTCTGCTTCTTACTCTGCCAAGAAATCAAGCAGTTGCCTAAGAATTGGCATCCTCCAGAAATGGACTTTCTTGTCAACTTACACCCTGCATAGTCACTGTCAGAAAAAGCAACTAATTTACCAGAATGTCTAGTAGAATACCATAAACCTAGAGATGGAGTGCCTTGCAAATATCTAAAGATCCTCTTGACTGCAATCAAATGAGACTCCTTAGGTGCAGCCTGAAATCTAGCACAAACACATGTAACAAACATAATATCTGGTCTAGAAGCTGTTAAGTACATCAAGGACCCAATCATACATCTGTAAAGTGTTTCATCAACCACTTTACCTTTCTGATCTGTATCCAGTTGTGTGGTGTTGCACATGGGAGTAGAACATGGCTTACACTTTTGTAAATCAAACTTTTCCAAAAGATCTTTTGTGTATTTGGACTGATGAATGAAAATTCCATCAGCCTTTTGTTTGATTTGCAAACCCATAAAGAACTGTAATTCTCCCATGGCACTCATTTCAAACTTCTGTTTCATCAACTTTGTAAAGGCATCACACACTGTGGATCAGAGGATGCAAAAATAATATCATCTACATAAATTTGAACAAGTAGATTATGCTACCCAGCTTTCTTTGTGAATAAAGTCTTATCTATGGAGCCTCTAGTGAATTATTTTCCAGAAGAAAGTTTGATAATGTCTCATACCAGGCTCTAGGAGCTTGTTTCAACCCTTAGAGAGCCTTATCAAGCTTATACACCCAATTAGGATGTTTATTGTCCTTAAAACCTGGTGGTTGACATACATAAACCTCTTCTTTAATTTTCCATACAAAAATGCACTTTTGACATCCATTTGAAAAACTTTAAGGTTATGATAAGCAGCATAAGCTAAAAACAATCGAATTGCTTTCAGTCTCGCTACAGGGGCAAAGGTTTCATTATAATCAATACCTTCCTCTTGTGAAAACCCCTGTACAACCAGTCTGGCCTTGTTCTTAACAATAAGCCCATTTTCATTAGTTTTGTTCCTAAACACCCATTTAGTGCCTATTGCACACTTACCTGGAGGTAGAGGAACCAGTTCCCACACTTGCTGTTTCTTGAACTGAAGAAGCTCAAGCTGCATGGCTTCAACCCATCCATTGTCCCTTAAAGCAATGTGATAGTTCTTTGGCTCTTGCTGACTAATGAAGAGAGCATAGAAGCAGAAATTTGACAATTGACTTCTTGTTGAAACGCCAGCATTGATATCACCAATGATTTGAGACATAGGGTGATTCTTCAGATCTTGGTACACAATAAGATCTGTGCAAGTGTTTGTAGCACGCTCAGCAGCAACAGATGGTGATGGTGAAGCATTTCCTTGAAACCAATCAGTAGATGGTAATTCAAAGGAAGTTGAAGTTGTACAAATCTCATCAGCATTTGTTGTGGATTGTGCTACTGAAGCTACAGGAACATCAGGTCTAGCTGAATCAGGCAGTTGATCACTAAACTTGAAAAGGTGATTACTGATATCATCATCATCATCAGTAACACCAGATGGATGACTAGCTACAGAAGATGATGGATTCATATGATCTGCAACAGCAGGTGGTTGATAAGGAACATATTGTAGAATGTACAGATCAAACAACTCCACAGGGTTTTGTGGAATTGTATCCTTAGGGGATTCATTGAACTTCACATGCAAGGTTTCTTCAACTATCTTTGTCCGACAGTTGAATACTCTATAAGCCTTGCAGGTGGATGAATACCCAACAAAATACCCTGCATCCACCTTAGAATCAAACTTTTGGAGTTGATCCTTTGTGTTGAGAATGTAACAGGGACACCCAAATGCTCTAAAGAACGAAATCAAAAGGGCTAAATGATGTAAAACTTCATAGGGAGTTTTCATCAACCTCTGATTTACTAAGGCTCTATTCTGTACATAGCAGGCTGTATTGACAGCTTCAGCCCAAAAGGTCCGTGGCAGACCAGAATTAGCCAACATGGACCTTGCAGCTTCATTGAGGGTCCTGTTCTTTCTCTCCACTACTCCATATTGCTCTGGAGTCCTTGGGATGCTATACTGCCTCTTGATTCCCTTTGACAAGTAAAACTCATCAAGTGTGGTTTCTGAATTCAGTACCATTGTCACTCCTCACACACTTAACCAGTAGGGAATACTGCTTCTCAACGTGTAACACAAAGTTCATAATGGACTGAGCAGCCTCATCCTTTGAATGCAAGAAGAAGGGCCATACATATCTAGAGTAATCATCCACAATTACCAGATAGTATTTCTTCTTTGCCATACTCATTACCTTCACAGGACCAAAAATCCATGTGCAGTAGTTGTAAGCAGGCATTAGACTTGGACTCTTCTATGGTTGGGAATGAAACTTTATGTTGTTTCCCTTTTAAGCATGCAGTGAAGATTTCATCACAATTGAACTCCTTTATTGGAAGACCTCTCACTAAACTCTTGTGGATCAGCTGATTCATGTTTTTGAGATTAACATGACCCAGCCTTCTATGCCACAGTTTAGATTCTTGGAGAGAGGCCTTGGAGAACAAGCATGGATGGCCTCTCAACTCAATTTTCTTTGACAGATCCAAGCATATACTCTTCCTATCCTGTTAGCTTTCAGGAGAGTATATCATCCAGTACTTTGTCAATCAGGCTCAGAACCTTGGAAGACAGAATCCTACAGTTCTGGCTTGTGAAAAGAGCAACATGTCCTTTGTCACACATCTGACTGACACTCAACAGATTGTATTTGAGATTCTCCACATGGTTGACATCATCAAATCTAATATCTCCATTAGACACAAATCCCTTTCCAATGATGTAACCTTTAGCATCATTTCCAAATGAGACAAATCCCTTCTTTCCCTGAGAGTAATCATGAAGAAGAGAGCTGCTCCCAGTCATATGCATGGATCCTCCACTGTCCACATACCAGATGCTTCTTTGGCATGCTGAAGAACCCTGCAGAATCATAAGAAACTAGTTAGCTTTGGAGACCCAAACCTTTTTGGTTTTGGGACTGACTTTATCAACAGATTTAACCATAGCTGGTTTCTCATGATTAACAGCTGATGAAGATGGAGATGGTGCTGAAGTAGATTTGGACCTGGAATTCCTCTCCAGTGGTTTGATCACATGGGCTTCAAGTTGGTTAACTCTCCCCAACAGATGCTGAACCATCATAACAAGCTGTGTCTGATTTGAAGCTCGAGCTTTCAGTTCATTTGACACTCCAGAGCTTGTTTTTGATGAGTTCCTGTGACCCACCATTTCCTCCTTCTTAGACTTCACAGACTTAGTCTTATGTTTATCATGAGGAACAATATCAGCTGTCTTCTAATAAACCGCATCCTTCTTTGTGGATTTGGGTAAGGCCTTGGGTTTATCCACTTGAGATGATTGTGGTACAAACTTGGTCTCAACCTCAGTTTTCATTTTATTTATTTCTAGTTTAATGAGCTCATCCCTTTGGAGCTTTAAACCCTTTTTGTACCAACATTCATCAGATAGATGATTGAATTTACCACAAATTTCACATGGTTTATTCTTCATCTTGGACATCTTTACTGCTGAAGTGGAAACTACTGAAGGTGTGATCATTAGTACTTTCCTCCTATCAGTACTAGGTACTAAAGGATTTGTAACAGCTGAAGACTAGTAATTCAACTGTTTTCCATCCGTCCTAATAGACTGTTTGATGGATTCCTCAGCAGTTGTTAGTCCTTGTATTTCAACTGATTTGAAATGCTTTTTAGATGTTGGGTCTCTTTCAGTACTTGAGGTACATTGAGGAACAACATCTGAAGTACTCAGCTTCATATGAGTCTTAGTAGTTAGATCATCAGTCAATTTATTTGTTGAGATCTTAACACTGGTTTCATTCTCTGATCTTAGATTACCATTGGAGAATGACTCACAAGATAATGTGGTTTGGAGATTGCTTTCACTTTCAGACTTAACTATGGAGTTAGGATAAAGTATGTTGGTGGAGCAGTATGGTTGTAACCAATGCCAAACTTCACATTTGAAGCAGTTTGCTTGCTAAGAAGCATTTCAAATCCCTTGCATGATGAGACCCAGCGTTCACACTCAACTTGGGTCACTGCAAGTTTTTCTTTGAGACTCCTGTGGTCTTCCAGAATAACCTCTAGCTTGGCCTTTTCATCATTTAATTGGCATTTAAGCTTATAAATCTCATCACTTTTACTATTAAGAGCAGACTCATACTCAGCTTTTCTTTTGAAAATGGTTTTCTCAAGTTCAAGTTTTTGATTTATTAATGCTACATTTGCCTCTCTAATTGAGACAAAGGCAGCTATGCCTGATTCAGAACATAACTTGGCTTTACCCTCTGAAGATACCTGAGTTACCTGTGAAGATGATGCATTTGAACAGGAACCCTCAGTAGACTCCAGGGCCATGAGAGCAAGATTTCCAAAAGGGTGTTCACCACCATGTTGACTAGCACCAGCATAGTATTGCTCAGTGTGACCAGACAAGTTATCAGGTAAGCTACTCCAGTCAACGACTCCAGGTGTGAAGAAGCTGTGATGAGGTTGTGATTGAGATGGAGATGGTTGAGGTTCTGGTAGTGCATGAGATTGTGGTACTATAGGACTTGAGCTTGATTTGACTGTGGCATATAATAGCAGGGATAAGGATATGGCATTTGACCCTGAGGAACAAAATATGCAGGAGATTGAGGGTGTGATGAATGACTAGAACCAGTAGAGTGTTGCCCTTTGAATTGTGAATTGTTATTTGGAAAAGTCAAAAAGGGTGCAGTAGTGTTAGATCTAGTTGATCTACACTCTCTTGCAAAGTGTCCAAGCCTGTGGCATTTGTGACACTTCAACTTGCTCTTGTCAAAACCGACTTTAGTTTTGTCAGAGAGTCTAGGAAATTTCCTGCCAGTTCTCTTGTAGAATTTCTGAGATCTGATATTGATCAAGGCCATTTGGCTCAAAATATCCTTCTCTTCTAAATCATCATTAGCAATTCCCTTCAATCATCCATGATAAAGCACAGATTGTCACTATTATTACCAGAATGACAATCAACACTCACAAAGGCATGATTAGAATTGTTTGGGGTGAAATCAATATGCTCATCATAGTGGCATTCTGATCCTGCATACTCTGACTCATGACTTACCAAGGCAATGTTTCCTGGTACAAAATCATCAGTGAGCTTTCCAGATGATGACAGTTTTCGTTTCTGTTCTATCTCTCTCTCAAATGTGAGCAATTTCCCATGGAGTTGGGTGAGAGATAGTTTGTCCAAATTTGCACTGGAGCGTAGGACAATAGTATATGTGTCCCATCTCTCAGTCAGTGATCTGTGAAATCTGTTATTCATCTGGCTGTTTGTGTACTCATGTTTGACCATTTTTATTCAGAGATCAAACAAGAGAACTTCTCAAACTGTTGAGTCAGTGTCTCACCCTTCCTATGAGAGAATGTCTCATATTGTTGGGCAAGGATTTCTCTATTATTTGCCAAGACCTCATCTGTTCCTCCAAATTGTTCTTTCAAGGCATTCCAGAGGTCATGGGCAGTTTCATAATGCATTAGCCCAGAATAGATTTCATTGGGCAGTGCCACGGCCAGAATTCCATGGGCTTTTGCATCAATCTCAAACAATTTCTTATCCTCATCTGAGTATTGCTCCCTCCTCTTCGGAACCATTTGATTGGTTTCCGGGTTATTCACCATAGGCTTGTGTGGACCATGTACCGCTGATGTCCAACAACCTGAGCTGTTAACAGACAAGTGATTGAGCATTCGTCGTTACCATATGTTATACTCATTCCTAACCAGCATCGGAGGCTTGGTTGAGGAACCAGTATTGTGAGGATCATTGGAAGGAGTAGTCATTTTAGGTCCAAATACAATTTAATTCAAGCTTTTAAACGATTTTACACAGACCACAACAGACTCGATGAAAACCAAGAATAAATCTCAGGATGAATGACCAAAAACACAGAAAATTCAATCTCTATAACCGTTTCTTGCAAAAATCCTAATTCAATCAAACTTGGATCTTGGATAGCAATTTCAATGATCAATTATTAGATCGATCAATGATGAACCGGCTCTGATACCATTTGACAGGATCAGTGATCTCAAGTTTGATGGATTAGAGTGTAACGCAGCAGAATAAGAACAAGAATTAGACAAATTATAGCAAGAGTTTGATATTCGTATGCATTAAGAACAAATACGGTTGTAAAGAGAGAATATATTTCTGTGAAAAGGAATGTTTCAATAATATCAAATGTTTCTACTCAATCATTCACAATTACAATAAGGTTGACACTCCTTATATAGAGTGCAATCACTGCTGATATCACGGGATAGTGACATCTAGCAGATTTGTTACAAAAATAACTAAAACTTAACAAACTACTGAAATGTTCACAACTACTGAGAACATATCAGAGTGCTAAGTATAAAACATAAAACCACTGATACGAAACTACTGAAGCTACAACGACTGAAGAACAAGCTCTTCAGTCATTTTACAAAACTACTGAAAGGAAAAACATAAAACTACTGAAAGAAAACCGTCACAACTACTGAAGAAGACCTCTTCAGCTGTTGTGACAACGTCTGATACTTGGTCTTCAGCACTTGTGTCTTCAGACTTTGTCTTCAGCACTTGTGTCTTTAGGCTTTGTCTTCAGCACTTGTGTCTTCAGACTTTGTCTTCAGCACTTGTGTTCAGACTTTGTCTTCAGCACTTGTCTTCAGACTTTGTCTTCAGCACTTGTCTTCAGACTTTGTCTTCAGCACTTGTCTTCAGACTTTGTCTTCAGCACTTGTGTCTTCAGACTTTGTCTTCAGCACTTGTGTCTTCAGACTTTGTCTTCAGCACTTGTGTCTTCAGACTTTGTCTTCAGCACTTGTCTTTAGACTTTGTCTTCAGCACTTGTGTCTTCAGACTTTGTCTTCGCACTTGTCTTCAGACTTTGTCTTCAGCTGTTGTGGACTTCAGCAGTTGTTGTGACGTCTGTGGGACTTAAGGTTTTTCTGATCCGGCTCATTGGTTCTTTTGGTCTAACACAATAGAATCTAAAATACTTTGAAACACTTAAAGTATTTATTACTACACATATATTAATTATCACCAATGTTCGTCTGTGTGCCGATTATATCGCGTGTAAAAAATGGTAATTAAGCCAAATCACCTATGCATGAAATGTAATGCATGAAATTTTTGCAATGCATAAAATGACTTCAATAATTGGAGTTCAGTTGAAGATCAAGTATTATAGGTGTAATTATAACCAAGTCAAGGTCGGGTATTGACCTAAAATTGCCGGTTGTCACATGTGTAACCTCTTCCTCATCTCATAATGAAATTTCTTCCAAAACTTGGATGTAAACCAGGTGTGAAGATCAGACACAATAGACACTAGCACACCATGACGAGTCACAATCTCCTTAATGAACAGATTTGCCAACCTCTTGGATGAATACGTCTTGCGAATAGGTAGGAAGTGAGCACGCTTTGTCAACCGATCTATCACCCATATATGTAAGGCCCCGTTCCCGGACGCTCATAGTTGGTCAATCATCGCACATAAAACATATAATACGCATTAACTTAATTAAAATATTGTAGCGGAAACATTAAATCAAACATTTCATTTTATTATAAATGCTTTTGCAAGTTAATACAACATTCGTTACAAAACATCGTTTGTTCGCATTACAATGGAAAAACATCATCATTATACAAAATGGATGCCAACCAAAACAAGCCAAGTAGCCGCCCGTGCCATCCTCAACAACCATTACCTACCAACTAGAAAATGCATAAAAAGTCAGCATTGCTGAGTGAGTTCTAGTTTTATAAAACATTATATTACCTTTCATTCGGTAAAACATTTTCTTTACTATCGCACGTGATCACACATCATACGTACATCAAGGTATTAATTAGTATATTCATCATGCTTCGTTTCGTACATTTCTCACGTTTCGCACATTTCGTACTTATCGCACTTTTCATACATTTATTATCTTTCACTTCTATCTAGGTCCTATCGTATGCTTAACCCCCATCTTGAGCACAAAGCCATAACATCTAAGGTTAAGCGACAAGGACCCCATATCGCACGTATCGCACGTATGGAGTAGTCACATAGACTAACTCCCCTATGTATGAACCCTTAAGGGTTAGCCAAGATCGCATGCTATAAACACATAGTTGAGCTAACAACTCTCAATGAGTCTCCTTTTATTTTCTTGAAAGACTTTTCATTCATTCATTATGTTCCACTTTCATTATCTTAAATCTTTCGCTTCGTTAAAATAATACTTTACGTTCATCATCATAATCACACCACGTAAAGTCACGTCATCATACGTAATAAGCAACATAGCATACAATCATACATAATCATCATACATCATCAATCATGCATCATTATCATGCATGCATATGCATCAATCATAGATCATCATTCAAGTCTCATCATACATGACCCATTACATCATCTATGACCTCAAAAGTCAACTTACATATCCCCAGGGACCCTCCCAAGTCAAAACCTACATTTTACATTTTCCCTAAAATAAAAAAAATATCCTATGTCTTTAGGCGCATGGGCACTATTCAGGCGCATGGCCTTCTTGGAGCATGGGGAACACTTAGGCGCATGGGAAACTTTCAAGAGCATGGGCACTATTGGGGCACATGGGCACTATTGGGGCGCATGGGCAACACTTAGTCATTCTAGGCAATATTCTAGGTGCATGAGCCCAATTTGGGCGCATGGGCACTATTGGGGCGCATGGGGTTACAGGCGTCTGGACACTTAGCCAAATTTAGCCTTTTCCAGGAGCTTGTCTACTATTTGGGCGCATGAGGTTTTGGGCGCATGAGATACTTAAGCAGTTATTCCGGTTCGGCGCACGGGCCACTATTTCGGTGCATGGGCAGTCTATATCACACTTAAATATCATAATTCAGTTCCCAATCATCCTATAACCTATTCTAAGCTTAAACCATATATTCTAAGCCTTAGAAACACATTCACATCATCATCAAACATATACATTGCCCAAAATCATAACCCACCCGTAAACACATACACAAAATCACACGGGTAAGAAACCCATTTTTATAAAAAGTTCATACATGCATTTCTAGTCTCAAATCAGTTTAAAACAAGTAAAAAAAGGGTCCTAGAACTCACCTTCACAGCCTTTGGTTATGATTTCTTCAAAAACTCGTTTGCAATTGAGTTCAACTGCCTAGAAACCCACCAAAAACACACCCGAACACATAAAAACACACATAAACATATAACCGAGACTAAGGCTAGTTAAGAACATCATGAACGCATGAATTCTTACCTTGAATTCGATCTTCTGCTTTTGTTCCTCTTCAAACCGAGAGTTTCCAGCTCTTCTTCACTTTCTCTCTCTCTAAAAATACCTGAATAAAAGGGTGTGTAGACAACATGGGTGGCCATGCCACCTTTTACACCCACGTTTTTAAACTTTTTGTCCTTTTAACACTTTTTACCCCTTAACTTGGGTAAAATGGTGTTTCTTTCTTTTCTTTACTTATTATTCTTTCTTGTGAGTCTTTTAAAAATAACCGGGTGTTGCAAGTCCTCCCTCTTATATAGGTTTCGTCCCCGAAACCTGTTATTCCTCAAACAATTATGGTAATGCTGTCTCATTTCCTCTATGGTCTCCCACGTAGACTCAAATCTCTTCCTATGCTTCCACTGTACACGCACAAGAGGAACTACTTTATTCCTTAACCTCTTCTCCTTACGATCAACGATCACCACTGGTTGCTCCACATAATTGAGTCGTTCATCTACCTCGATATCCTCCAGTGATACAATCATATCCTCATCTGCTAAACACTTTCTCAGATGAGATACATGGAATCTCGGGTGAATTCAACTTAATTCATCTAGTAACTCTAGTCTATAAGACACCTCTCCTACTCGAGCAATGATTCGGAAAGGCTCTATGTATCTCGGGCTCAACTTGCCCCGCTTTCTAAACCGGATGATACCCTTCCAAGGTGAGACTTTCAACATAACTCTATCACCCACCCGAAACTCAATCGGTCTGTGTCATTTATCAGCATATAACTTTTGCCTATCTTTAGTTGCCTTCATAAAGGCCTTGATTCTTTCCAGCTTCTCAGTCGTAGCCTTGACCACCTCGACGCTCCCTAACTCTTTATGGCCAATATCACCCCAACACAGGGCATTCTGCATCTCCTACCATATAGCATTTAAGGAGGCATACCAATGCTGGCATTGGTAGCTATTGTTATATGAAAACTCAGCTAACGGTAAGTGGTTATCCCAACATCCTCTAAAATCAATGACGCATGCCTGAAGCATATCTTCCCGCATCTGGATCGTTCTCTCCGACTGCCATCCATCTGAGGATGATAAGCCGTACTAATATGTAACCTCGTCCCCATCGCATCGTGGAATTTCTTCCAAAATTTAGATGTAAACCGGGTGTCACGATCAGACACAATAGACACCGGCACGCCATGACGAGTTACAATCTCCTTGATGAAAAGATCCGCCAAGCTCTCGGATGAATACCTCTCGCGAATCGGTAGAAGTAAGCACTCTTCGTCAAACGATCAACAATCACCCATATTGCATCATACACTCGAGCGGTATGCGGTAGCTTCATGATAAAGTTCATGGTTATGTGCTCCCATTTCCACTCCGGTATATCCAATGGTTGGATTTTCCATACGGATTTTGGTGCTCCGCCTTTACCTGCAAGCAAGTAAGGCACTTACTCACGTACTCCACTATGTCGCGCTTCATACCCGGCAACCAATAATCTTTCTTCAGGTTTTGATACATCTTTGTAGCATCGGGATGAATGAAGTACCGTGTCTTATGAGCTTTATCCATAATCTTCCCACATAGATCCCCAAGATGTGGAATCCACATTCTTCTAAATTGGATTCTAACACCAAATTCAATCTCTCGGTCGGGTGGCACTCCTGGTAAGTCTTCGGGAAATACGTTTGGAAAGTCACACACAACTGGTTCATCAGACAGTTATGGTGTGGGCGTATCTGCGTCTTTTACATAGGCCAAGTAAGCACTACATCTATACCTCATGCACTTTCCCTCCACCGCTATCGACATCACCTTCGGATCATAGTGACTCGATCACCATAAACTGTCACCAAAATCCCGTCAGGCGCTGTCAACCGAATCATCTTCTTGCGACATACAATGTTCGCCTCGTAGTCTTCCAACCAATCCATTATTAAGACTACATCGAACCCGCCTAAGGTCATCACGAATGGTCTAACAGGAAACTTGTGATCTTCTAATTTTACGTCACAATAGTAGACTTACCTATGGCAGTTTCTACATCAAGGGTGCATCTATACTCCTACTACTGATAGGCAATTTAGCACAGAAAGCAGTAGAAATAAAACTGTTACTCGCACCAGAATCAAATAACACAGAAGCTAAAGTTTGGTTTACTAGAAACATACCTCACACAACATCGGGGTCCGTCTTAGCCTCCTCCTACGTCATTGTGAATGCTATGGCACTCGCCCTGTGCCCTTCTTCTCCATCCTTCTTCGCTCCCGAACCTTCAGCCCTTGGCTTCTTGCAATCCCTGCTCAGATGGCCATTTTCCTCATAGTTATAACACCTTATAACTCCATAATCCCTAGCCATATGACCAGGCTTCCCACACTTGAAGTAGATGTTTGAATCCCATTTGCATTCTCCCGAATGCTCCTTCCCGCATTTACCACATCTCTTCGATCCTGCACCAGACGTGACCACATGCCTATCTCCCACCTTCGCCGCCTTATTGTTTGGAGCAGATCCGCCACGTCCAAACCGCTTTCCATTCCAGTTTCAGTCACCACCATTCTTCTTACTCATCTCAGCCACCACCATTTCTCTCTCATCATACAGCCTCCCCGCCAGTTCAACAGCCGACCTGAACGTGCTTGGTCGGGCGGCAATCATGTGCCTGCGAATGTCTGTCAGCAAGCCTTGAATATACCTCTTGATCATTCGTGACAGAGGCATCACCTGATCCGGCACCAGCCATGCCATCTCATTGAACTTGGTGGTGTACTGTTGATGGGTCATTGTTCCCACCTCCAACTGCAGGAACACTCTCTCAACTTTTTCCATCTCTTGGTGAGGATAGAACTCCTCAATCACCAATTTCTTCAGCTCTGCCCACTTTATCCTTGTAATTGCCCGACTACCCTCGGCTTGGACGATATTGTCCCACCAGCACAAAGCCAAATCCACAAACAAGTGGGCAGCAAACTTCACCTTCTGGTCCTGTCGACACTCGCTGATATTCAGTACAGCCTCCATCCCTCTCACCCACTGGTGGGCAGCAGCAGCAGTGCCATTATCATCGAAGGTCAGGGGCTTGCACCTCTGAAATGCCTAGTAGTTACAGCCTTGTGCCGTCTCCTGCACAAGATCTTCCTCTTCCTCTTCCTCTTCTTCTTCATCATCCGAGAGAACCGTCTCAGTCTCCGGCTTTCTTCTTTCGCCCGTAGGCCTACTCCTTTCCTTCCTCTCCCCCTCCCCCATAGCCTTTATCACTTCGGTCACCACAGACGTAGATCGTCAACATGACCTGATGCACTTCCTCCACAACAGCCTCCTTCATTGAAGCTCTCAAGTTAGCACTCTCGTCCCTAGCCTCTGATGAGGGGTCTCAGGTTCTTTATGAACCACCTTTTTAGCTCTAGACCTTCCTTTTGTGGCCCGCGGTTCAGCACCACGTCCACCACAAGCTCCACCGTGCGAAGCCTTCGACGATCAACCACCGGCCATCCTCTAAACACGCTATAAGATTCAAACACTAACACGGTCATGCAGGGAATAGCTTAGTTTATGTCAAGTATAGTAAGTTCCTAATTACAGTGACCAGTTGTGAACAACCACTTCCTTTACTCTTCATACCCCAAGCATTTCCTATCCTGACTATATCAGTATCTAAATCTACTAAAAGCACACAGATCAGATAACATGCGCACATAATGTCGGTAAACATTAAGAAAATACTTGATGGCACGTAGCTCCTCGGACTGCCATCCCTTCCCTTTCCGTCCCATTTTCAGTTTAAGTTTAGCTTTCTTTTGAAATTTACCCGTTTCACTTAAAATTTCCCAGGACGCTCAGGTCAATCATCGCACACAAAACATATAATATGCATTAACTTAATTAAAACATGCAGTTAAATATCATACTTCAGTTCCTAATCTCCTACAACCTATTCTAAGCTAAACCATACATTCTAAGCCTTAGAAACGCATTCACATCATCATCAAACATATACATTGCCAAAATCATAACCCACCCGTAAACACATACACATAATCACACGGATAAAATCCATTTTATAAAAAGTTCATACATGCATTTCTAGCCCCAAATCAGTTTAAAACAGTAAAAGGGGAGCCCTAGAACTCACCTAACAACCTTTGGTTATGACTTCTTTAAAACCACCCTTTGCAATTAAGTCAATCTCATAGAAACCCACCAAAAACACACCCGAACACACAAAAACACACATAGCATATAACCAAGACTAGACCATTAAGAACTCATGAACGCATGAATTCTTACATGAATTCAATCTTCTGCTCTTGTTTCTCTTCAACCAAGAGTTTCCAACTCTTTTTCACTTTCTCTCTCTTAAAAATATCCAATGAAAGGGTGTGTAGACAACATGGCGGCCCATGCCCTCTTTTACAAACCCACTTTTATAACTTTTTGTCCTTTAACACTTTTATTACACCTTAACTTTGGTAAAATGGTTTTTTTTCCTTTTTGCTTTCACGTATTATTCTTTTCTTGTGATCTTTTAAATAAACAGGTGTTGACAATATAGCATCATACCCTCTCAGCGGCACGTTGGTACTTCCTAATGAAATCCAGTGATATGCTCCCGCCCACTTCCACTCAGGTTATCCAAAGGTTGCATCCTCCAATTGACTTCTATGCTCGTGGTCTGCACTTGCACCAGTAAGGCACTTATTT
The DNA here is from genome assembly GCA_025506515.1 of Flaveria trinervia. Lineage (NCBI taxonomy): Eukaryota > Viridiplantae > Streptophyta > Magnoliopsida > Asterales > Asteraceae > Flaveria > Flaveria trinervia. The sequence continues at coordinate 62,672,502 of CM046455.1, forward strand.
CACATACTCCCACTACATCACCTTCATACCCGTCCCCAATAATCTTTCTTCATATCTTTGATACATCTTTGTGGCACAAGTATTGATCGAGTATCGATCTTCGACTTCATCCAGATCTTGTTGGACCAAAAGAACCAATGAGCCAAGATCAGAAAACCTCTAAGTCCCACATGGTATCACAACAACTGCTGAAAGCCTCATCAGTAGTTTGACAAGTGCTGAAGACTTCAAAAGCTGAAGATCAAGTGCTGAAGACCTCAACACTGAAGAACCAAGTACTGAAGTACAACAGCTGAAGAGTTTACAAGTGCTGAAGATCAACACTGATGTACAAGGTCTGAAGACAAGACTGAAGACATCAGCTGATGATATCTACTGAAGTCATCAGCTGATGAAACACCTGAAGGTCAAAGTCTGAAGATCAAGTACTGAAGCCTCAGTAGTTTGTCACAACTGCTGAAGAGTACTTCTTCAGTAGTTGTGATATCAGTAGTTTTATTTTTCAGTAGTTTTGTAAAACGACTGAAGAGCTTGTTCTTCAGTCGTTGTAGTTTCAGTAGTTTTATATTTTGTACTTAACAGCTGATATGTTCTCAGTAGTTGTGAACATTTCAGTAGTTTGTTAAGAATTAGTTATTTTTGTATTAGATCTGCCAGTTGTCACTTTCCGTGATAACAGCAGTGATTGTTGCACTCTATATAAGGAGTGACAACTTATTGTAATCGATGATGAGTGAATAATGGTGTGAATGAATGAATGATGATTTGATTAGAAATATTCTACCTCTATAAACATTCCTTGAAATCAGAAATATATATTCTCTCCCTATAACCGTATGCGCTCTTAATGCTTACAAGTATCGATTGCTTGCTACAATTTGTCTAATTCTAGTTTGTATTCCGCTGCTTTGTATCCTAATACATCAAACTTGTGATCGCTGATCCTGTCAAATGGTATCAGAGCAGTTAATCATTGATCGATCTAATAATTGATCATTGAAACTGCTATTCAAGATCTAAGTTTGATTGAATTAGCTTTTGTTTTTGCAAGAAACGGTTATAGAGATTGAATTTTCTGTATTTCTGCTCATTCATCCTGAGATCTTTTCTTGGTTCTCATTGAGTTTGTTGTGGTCTGTCTAAAACTTTTTAAAACTTGAACTAAATTGTTTTTGAACTGAAAATGACCACTCCTTCCAATGATCCTCACAATACTGGTTCCTCAACCAAGCCACCTATGCTGGTTAGGAATGAGTATAACATATGGCAAAGACGTATGCTCCATCACCTGTCTGTTAACAGCGCAGGGTGTTGGACATCAGTGGTACATGGTCCACACAAGCCTATGGTGAATAACCCGGAACCAATCAAATGGTTCCGAAGAGGAGGGAGCAATACTCAGATGAGGATAAGAAGTTGCTTGAAATTGATGCAAAAGCCCATGGAATTCTGGCCATGGCACTGCCCAATGAAATCTATTCTGGGCTAATGCATCATGAAACTGCCCATGACCTCTGGATTGCTTGAAAGAACAATTTGGAGGAACAGATGAGGTCTTGGCAAATAATAGAGAAATTCTTGCCCAACAATATGAGACATTCTCTCATAGAAAGGGTGAGACACTGACTCAACAATATGAGCGGTTTTCTTGTTTGATCTCTGAACTAAAAATGGTCAAACTTGAATACCCAATATTCAGATGAATAACAGATTTCTCAGATCACTGCCTGAGAGATGGGACACATATACTATTGTCCTACGCTCCAGTGCAAGTTTGGACAAACTATCTCTCACCCAACTCCATGGGAAACTGCTCACTTTTGAGAGAGAGATAGAACAGAAGAGAAGCTGTCTTCATCTGGAAAGCTCACTGAAGACTTTATACAAGGCAACACTGCCTTGGTGGGTCATGAGTCAGAATATGCTTCATCTGAATGCCAGTATGATGCATATTAATTTCTCTTCAAGCACTTCTGATTCTGCATTTGTGAGTGTTGATGGTCAGTTTACTGGGTGTAATAATGACAATCTATGTTTCATTATGGATGATCTCAAGGGGATTGCTGATGATGACTTAGAAGAGATGGATATTTTGAGCCAAATGGCCTTGATAAATATCAGATCTCAGAAGTTCTATAAAAGAACTGGAAGAAAATTCCCAGGACTCTCTGGCAAAACCAAAGTTGGTTTTGACAAGAGCAAGTTGAGGTGTCACAAATGCCAAAGGCTTGGACACTTTGCAAGAGTGTAGATCAACTGGATCTAACCTACTGCACCCTTTGTGACTTTTCCTGGCAATAGTCAACAACACAGAGGGCAACATCCTGTCACCTCTAGTCATCATCCTCAACAACAATCTCCGGCATATTTTGTTCCTCAGGGTCAAATGCCATATCCGTACCCTTGTTATTACATGCCACAGTCAAATCAAGTTCAAGTTCCTATGACACCACAACCTCATGCACTACCAGAACCTCAGCCTTCCCATCTCATCAACAACCTCAATCTCAACAACACAGCTTCTTCACCCCAGGAGTTGTTGACTGGAGCAGTTTACCAGATGACTTGTCTGGTCATGATCAACTGTTCTCAGGTGCTGGTCAACATGGTGGTGACAGTCCCTTTGGGAATCTAGCTCTTATGGCTTTGGAGTCTGCTGATACTTCATTTTCCAATGCCTCTACACCTCAGGTATCACAGGTATCCTCTGAGGCAAAAGCCAAATTATGTTCTGAACCATGCATAGCAGCATTTGCTTCCATTAGAAGCAAATGTAGCTCTAATTAATAAGAACATTGAGCTAGAACAAATAATTTCCAAAAACAAAGCTGAGTTTGAGTTTGTGCTCAAAGATAAAATGATGAGATTTATAAACTGAATTGCCAAATAATTGATGATAAGGCTAGAGAAGAAGTACTTCTAGAGAAGTACAAAGATCTCAAAGAAACCCTTGCAGTTACCCAGGTCGAGTGTGATAGATGGGTACAATCATGCAAAGGTTTTGAAATGCTTCTTAGTAAGCAATCTGCTTCAAATGTGAAGTTTGGAATTGGTTACAATCACACTGCTCCACCTACAGATTTTACCCCAAGAGCAGAGGTAGAATCTGATGGTGAGAGTGATAACCAATCCATCACATCATGTGATCTACCTTCTGATACAGCACAATCAGAAGTAGCAGTCAGCATCAAGCCCTCTTTGAACCTATCAGCTGATGTTGATGGTTCAAATGCTGACATTCACATGATCAATGAGTTGATCAACTCAGGAGTTAATCCTGAAGGTCCTGAAAGGACTAGAGAGCAGGATTTAACACCTGAAGTTCAAACTTCAACTGCTGTCAGTACTGAAGAGAAAAAACTGGCAGTAGAAAGAGTTTGAAGACTACTAAAGAGGTAGTCAAGAAAGCAACCAATGCTTCCAAAGCATTGAAGAACAAGTCTTCTGTTGCTTCACCCTCTTTAGTTGATGATCAACCTAAGATGAAGAAGAAACCATGTGAAGTATGTGGTTTGTTCAATCATCTTACAGATGATTGTTGGTACAAAAGAGGTTCCAAACTCAAACAAAAGAAGAAATTAATGAGAAAATGGTAAAAATGAAAACTGAGTTTGAGACCACATTTGTATCAGCAACATCAAATCCTGTAACCCTTAAGTCCTTAAAGAAATCCAAAAAGGAAGGGGTTAAACAGGTGACAGCTGAGGGTGCTCAAAAGAAGAAGGTGCAACATAGGAACTTATCAAACTCCACTAGCAATGTGTCTGATGAGCTGAAAGCTTTATCACAAAATCAGACACAGCTGGTGATGATGGTACAACATCTGTTGGGTAGAGTTAACCAACTAGATTCTCCTATGTTGAAACCACAGAAAAGGAGGTCCAAGCCAAAGGACTCCTCTTCTACACCATCTTCTTCCTCTCAGGCTGTTGTTTCAAATAAACCTGTTAGTTTACCATCTATTGATGAGACCAGGCCCAAAACCAAAAAGGTTTGGGTCTCTAAAACTAACTGATTGTTTATTATTGCAGGGTTCTTCAACATGCCAAAGTAGCATCTGGTATGTAGACAGTGGGGGATCTATGCACATGACTGGGAACAGCTCTCTTCTTCATGACTACTCTCAAGGAAAGAAGGGATTTGTCTCTTTTGGCAATGATGCTAGGGGTACATCATCGGTAAGGGCTTTGTCTCCAATGGAGAAATCAAATTTGATGATGTTAATCATGTGGAAAATCTCAAGTACACCTCTTGAGTGTCAGTCAAATGTGTGATAAAGGCCATGTTGCCCTTTTCACCAGTCAAAACTGTAGGATTCTGTCATCCAAAGTTTTGCACTTGATTGACAAGGTGTTGGATGATCACACTCTCCTGAAAGCCAACAGGACAGGAAGAGTGTATGCCTTAGATCTCTCTAAGAAGATAGATCTCAAAGGCAATCCTTGCCTATTTTCCAAAGCCTCTTCTCAAGAATCTAAACTGTGGCACAGGAGGCTTGGTCATGTTAATCTCAAAAACATGAATCAGCTTAGCCACAATAGTTTAGTCAGAGGCTTACCAATAAAGGAGTTCCACTGTGATGAAACCTGCACTGCTTGTTTAAAAGGAAAACAGCACAAAGTCTCATTCCCTCCTATTGAAGTGTCCAAGTCCACTGCCTGCTTGCAATTACTGCATATGGATCTATTTGGTCCTGTGAGAGTAATGAGCATGGCAAAGAAGAAATACTGTCTGGTAATTGTGGATGATTACTCCAGATTTGTATGGACTTTCTTTCTACATTCAAAGGATGAGGCTGCTCAGAAGATTATTCACTTTGTGCTGTACATTGAGAAGCAGTATTCCCTTCCAGTCAAGTGTATTAGGAGTGATAATGGAACTGAGTTCAGAAATCATACACTTGATGACTTCTATCTTTCAAAGGGAATCAAAAGGCAGTTCAGCATTCCAAGGACTCCAGAACAAAATGGAGTAGTGGAGAGAAAGAACAGGACCCTCATTGAAGCTGCAAGGTCCATGCTGGCTGACTCAGGTTTGCCATGACCTTTTGGGCTGAAGCTGTCAACACAGCTTGTTATGTGCAAAATAGAGTTTTAGTAAATCAGAGGTTGATGAAGACTCCATATGAAGTTCTCCATCATTTGGCTCCTCTGATTTCATTTTTCAAAGCATTTGGGTCCCTGTTTCATTCTCAACACAAAGGATCAACTCCATAATTTGATCCTAAGGTGGATGCAGGGTACTTTGTTGGTTATTCATCTACTTGCAAGGCATACAGAGTCTTCAACTGCAGAACAAAGATGGTTGAAGAAACTCTACATGTTAAGTTTAATGAATCTCCAAAGGACAAGATTCCACAAAGTCCTGTGGAGTTATTTGATTTGGACATACTGCAATATGTTCCTTATCAAACTCCTGCTGTTGCTCCTGTCAACAGTTCACCACCTGGTGGTACTGCTGATGATGATGATGATTGCAGTACTCACCTCTTCAGGTTTAGTGATCAGCTGCCTGACTCAGCTAGACCTGATGTTCCTGTAGCTCCAGTAGCACCATCCACAACAAATGCTGATGAGATTTCTTCGAATTCAACTTCCTTTGAATTACCATCCACTGATTGGTTTCAAGGAAATGATTCACCATCACCATCTGTTGCTGCTGAGCCGGCTACAAACACTTGCACAGATCTCATTGTGTATCAAGATCTGAAGAATCACCCTATGTCTCAAATCATTGGTGATATCACTGCTGGAGTATCAACAAGAAGTCAATTGTCAAATTTCTGCTTCTATGCTCTCTTCATCAGTCAGCAAGAGCCAAAGAATTATCACATTGCTTTAAAGGACAATGGATGGGTTGATGCCATGCAGCTTGAGCTTCTTCAGTTCAAGAAACAGCAAGTGTGGGAACTGGTTCCTCTACCTCCAGGTAAGTGTGCAATAGGCACTAAATGGGTGTTTAGGAACAAAACTGATGAAAATGGGCTTATTGTTAAGAACAAGGCCAGACTGGTTGTTCAGGGGTTTGCACAAGAAGAAGGTATTGATTATGATGAAACCTTTGCCCCTGTAGCCAGACTGGAAGCAATTCGATTGTTTTTAGCTTATGCTGCTTATCAAAACCTTAAAGTTTTTCAAATGGATGTCAAAAGTGCATTTTTGTATGGAAAAATTAAAGAAGAGGTTTATGTATGTCAACCTCCAGGCTTTGAGGACAATAAACATCCTAATTGGGTGTATAAGCTTGATAAAGCTCTTTATGGGTTAAAACAAGCTCCCAGAGCCTGGTATGAGACATTATCAAACTTTCTTCTGGAAAACATTTCACTAGAGGCTCCATAGATAAGACTTTATTTAAGAAAGCTGGGCAGCATAATCTACTTGTTCAAATTTATGTAGATGATATCATTTTTGCATCCTCTGATCCAAAGTTGTGTGATGCCTTTACAAAGTTGATGCAACAGAAGTTTGAAATGAGTGCCATGGGAGAATTACAGTTCTTTCTGGGGTTGCAAATCAAACAAAAGGCTGATGGAATTTTTATTCATCAGTCCAAATATACAAAAGATCTTTTGCAAAAGTTTGATTTACAAAACTGTAAGCCTTGTTCTACTCCCATGAGCAGCACCACACAACTGGACTCAGATCAGAAAGGTAAGTGGTTGATGAAACACTTTACAGATGTATGATTGGGTCCTTGATGTATTTAACAGCTTCTAGACCAGATATTATGTTTGCTACATGTGTTTGTGCTAGATTTCAGGCTGCACCTAAAGAGTCTCATCTGATTGCAGTCAAGAGGATCTTTAGATATCTGCAAGGCACTCCATCTCTAGGTTTATGGTATTCTACCGGACATTCTGGTAAATTAGTTGCTTTTTCTGACAGTGACTATGCAGGGTGTAAGTTGACCAGGAAATCAACTTCTGGTGGATGTCAATTCCTAGGCAACTGCTTGATTTCTTGGCAGAGCAAGAAACAGACCTCAGTTGCTACATCCACTGCTGAAGCAGAGTACATTGCTGCTGCAAGTTGTACATCTCAGGTACTCTGGCTTCAAAACCAACTTTTGGATTATGGCATTACAGAGACTAAGACTCCATTGTTAATGGATAGTGCTTCAGCTCTTTGCATTGTCAAAAATCCAGTCCAGCACTCTAGGACCAAACATATAGAGATCAGACATCATTTTATAAGGGATTGTTTTGAAAAAGGTCTGATTGATCCTAAGTTTGTGCCTAGTGCTGATGAGCTTGCAGACATTTTTACTAAGCCTTTGGATAGTTCAACTTTCCAAAACCTGGTGTTAAGGCTTGGTATGCTGCAACTAGAATAAGTGACAACTACTGATGATCTTAGTAATTCATACTGATGATCATGAGTACCTATGTCACATATAAGTACTGATGAGCTCTTTTACCCTCAGTAGTTTTTATAACTACTGAAGGCTAAATGTCTCACAAGTACTGAAGTACTTCATCTGTTCTAAACTACTGATGTAGTTACAACTACTGATGCAGTTACAACTACTGCAATCAGTAAAAACAGATAAGTACTGATGTCCTATGAAACAACTGAAATCAGCCAAAAAGACTGATGAATGTGTTGAGGACAGATTGAAACAGCTGAAAAGCTAAGAATTGACGGAAACAGCTGAAGAGAACTTTCTCTTCAGTCGTTTGTACAACTGCTGTTTCATTTTAAACAACTGAAGCAAAACCACTGTCTTCAGTAGTTTCATAACTAACTGATGACAAACCACCAAGTCCAGTTGTTTCAATCATCTGAAGTCAAAACCACGGTCTTCAGTAGTTTTCTAAACTACTGATGCCTAACACCACGACTTCAGCTGTTTCAACGTCTGAAAGGATAATACCATGTCAACGGTCGTTTAAAACTACTGATGACTAACACCACATCCTTCAGTCGTTTCCTTACCCGTACCCTATAATACCCCTAACCTTAGCTCTCATGCTTCATCTTCTTCAAACCTAACGTTCCTCTCCAAAACTTCCCTCTTCTCAATGGCGTCTATGCAAATTAAACCGCGACACAACTGTGTTGCCTACCTCACTAAATCGCCGATCTGGACTAAGTTCGATACTAGCTATCGATCTTATGGTTCAGTCCCAATACAACAAGGCATTTCTTCTGAACCCCATCTTACATGCCGAATCCTTGCACCAATTTTGGATGAACGTTACTGTTACCACTGGGGAGAACAACACACCATCCCTCCGGTCGGTCGTCAACAACAAAGAAGTAGTCATCACTCCTGCAATAATCCGCAAAATTCTTCAACTGAATGATGCTACTTCTCCTGCTGGATATCCGAAGGGCACCATAGATCTATCCTTTGCTCAACATGGATATCAAGGCGATCTCAGTGCCTCCACTATCATGAAGAAACACTTTAATGACGCTGAGCGCCTGTTTTTCACATGGTAAATGTATGTTTGGCCCCTAAGACGTCGTCTTGGGATCAAATGTCCACCAAATGGCAGCAGGTAATGTATTCTATCCTTGAGCAACAACCACTAAACTTTTCAGAATAATATTTTCAGAGCTCAAGATATGGCTCAAAAACTAACTGCCAACCGTTGGATACTTTATCCACGGTTCATAATGGCCATTATTACAGACCAGCTTAATGCTGAGGGACTTGTTGGCTTGGGAGTCCCTGCTACGGCTGTTCTGCCGGAAGTATACTCCCGGCACAACTCTGACCGGACACTCAAAATGGCTGCCAAGCTGCGAAAACCCACGCAGCTGGAACCCACAGCCACCACCTCCAAATCCAAAGTCCCCACCAAACCCACCAAAAAGAAACCCAAAACGGCTACTCAGGGAATTGAGTCCCCTGAGGATGCCCCTGCAACACAAACGCAGGATATATCCACTAGTCCAAACCCCCTAGTGGATACAATGACTCCTCCAGCCACAGCCGCTCAGGCTTCCTCTCAACAGGAGCCTGCAGCAACCACACAAGGGTACCTACTATCTGGGATCTTCCTCACTTGAGGAGATTGCCATTGAAGAGCACCAACCTCCCCAGGTGCACACTGCTTCTATCCCCTCACCCCAAACAACCGCCCCTCACAGCCCAACTTTAATAGTTGCACAAGTGCTGACTCAATTGCACTCCTCACCCCCTCCCCAGAAACCACTTACTACTGGGAATACCTCTACAATTGAGGGGGAGGAACACAGTGCACTTGAGAACCCACAGCACAGGGGTTTCCCACTTCTATCTCCTGGTGTAGACAAGGAGCTTAGAATATCTAGTGGCTGCCACCTCCTCCTCTGACTCAGCACATGACCAGAGTGAGGCTGGTAACATTGCTAAGACCTCACTAGAGGCAACAGCTGATGATGGACATTGTCCTGAGGCTGGAAGTCCCCAGTACCAAGCACAAGGGGCACATGCACCAACTGGTCTACACCCAGTGCATGTAAATCCTGCTCTAAGCAGGAGGTCAGCTGATTCAGCTTCGGCTGATGATGACCTGGGCTTTTCTATGATGTTCTTGCCCAGAACACAATCCTTGAAGAGAAAGTCAGTAGGCTGCAAAACCTACTTGACCAACTCTCACAAGGAGAAAGACCATCTGCCTCTATCCACCCACAGATGGCACCTTCACTTGAAGGTTCCCAAACACCGAGCCACTCCAAAATCAACCACCTGCCTCTGCTTCAGGCCCTACTTCTCAGGAACAGAACCCTCCTGAGCAAATAGGTGCTGTACTCCAAAATTCCCTCCCTCTCATCACACCCATAATCACTGATATAGTGATCAAAGCCATTGATGAGAGGCTTTCCTCAACATTACAGCCCTTGGTTGATGCTGCTGTCCAAAAGACTCTTTCTGCGGTACAAACCCCTTCCTCCAATGCAACCAAAAAGGGGGAGAGTACTGCAGTGAAAGAAAAGAAGAGGAAAAGATCCGAGGAAAAGAAGGAAGCGAAGCAAGCCCAAAAGGAGGAGAAAGAACAGCAACCAATGCTCACCTACAAGCGAAAGAAAGGTGCTGATGAGCACATTGCTGAAGATAAAGCCTTGGAGCTACTGATAAAAGAGGCTGATGCCGAACACAGCAGATCAATGGACAACATCATTGATCAGCTGTTTAGGCAAGGCCATGACACCAACAAACTTGACTCTGAGATTCGACGACTAGAGATTGAAGAAATCCAGAATAGATGGGCAAGTTATGAAGTGTTAGAAAGAGAAAGGCTTGAAATCATGATAAGATTTATTGCAAAATATCTTGGAAGATCAATGATTGAAATCAAAGCTTGGTCCAGGGACAGTATCTTGGCAATCACCACCAAGATCTGTTCGTCTGAAGCATACACTAAGGGGCTTGTTATTGAAGCTTTGAATGAAGCGGTGCTGGGAGCAGGACTGAGCTAGCCAAGCAATCAAAAGCCACACTCACCTCAAGGATGCTAGCACAGCCTGTCAACATTCCCACACCAAAACCACCCAAACACAACCCACCAAACCAACTCCCTTACCCTCAAAACCCATAGCCGATGATATACCCTTGAAGAAGAAGAGAAGGATATTGAGGCTAGAAGAAGATGAAGAAGATGATGAAGGCTGCCGCTCTCAGCTGTGATTCAGTTGCCTAAGGCCACAAGTCACTCCTCAGCAATTACTCCTGAAGTCCAGAGACAAATGGTTAAAGTGAAGCTAGAAGAAGAAGCTTCATAAACAGCATGATGAGGAATTGCTGAAGAGAGTTGACAAAGCTTATGCAGCCACATCTTCTATCATCAATATGAAGAGCAAGCCCTCAGACTTTACACTCTCAGGCATACCTTTCAATATCAAAAGGAAAGAGTGAGGATTTGGCCTGATCCCAGGGTCTCTCACAGAATTCATAAGAACAATACCTCGGAGATACATTGGCCAGGTGAAAAAGATCGTAGATGAAGTGATCTCTCTGGTCTTTGTAGTTTCACCCTGGGAAATCCTAGAAGACTTCAAGAAGGCCTACAAAGCTAATCTAACCCCTCAGAAGATGCTGGAAAACAAAATAGTGAAAAAGGGGTTAGTTTACAAGAGGCTTGAGGAAGTCAGGAAAAATGAGCTCCAGTTGTTCCTAGAGGGTAATCACCCGGATGAGTTTGCTTACAGAATAATAACAACTGTGGAGCTAAAGAATGGGAAACAGGCCAAATACCTGTCTGAGTATTATGGGCCGGAATCATTGTTTGAAGGAGGTGCTGAAGAGCTAACCATGGAGGAACAAATCACCTTCCTTGAGGCCTACACAAGAGAGTCGTACAGACTCATTATGGGGAAGTGAATCTCATGAATGGGATAACAACTCTGTGTCCTGTTCCCCAAAACAGAGTTCCCATTCATACTCTCTGCCAAACAAATATTTGAGGTTCTTCCCAGGCCGGAGCTTACATGGGTCATCTTCTCTACTGATCAAGAAGGAAAAAGACCAACATTTTGCCATCAATAAGTGGGAGAATAAATAAGTTAGAGGTTTTGGCTGCATTGGTTCAGGGGGAGTTTGTTGGACCAAAAGAACCAATGAGCCAAGATCAGAAAACCTCTAAGTCCCACATGGTATCACAACAACTGCTGAAAGCCTCATCAGTAGTTTGACAAGTGCTGAAGACTTCAACAGCTGAAGATCAAGTGCTGAAGACCTCAACAGCTGAAGACCAAAGTACTGTGTACAACAGCTGAAGATTTACAAGTGCTGAAGATCAACAACTGATGTACAAGTCTGAAGACAAAGACTGAAGACATCAGCTGATGATATCTACTGAAGTCATCAGCTGATGAAACACCTGAAGGTCAAAGTCTGAAGATCAAGTACTGAAGCCTCTAGTTTTGTCACAACTGCTGAAGAGTACTTCTTCAGTAGTTGTGATATCATAGTTTTTTTTATATTTTTTTCAGTAGTTTTGTAAAACGACTGAAGAGCTTGTTCTTCAGTCGTTGTAGTTTCAGTAGTTTTATATTTTGTACTTAACATGCTGATATGTTCTCAGTAGTTGTGAACATTTCAGTAGTTTGTTAAGAATTAGTTATTTTTGTATTAGATCTGCCAGTTGTCACTTTCCGTGATAACAGCAGTGATTGTTGCACTCTATATAAGGAGTGACAACTTATTGTAATCGTGTTGAATGAATGAATGAATGGTGGAATGAAAGGATTGAATGAATGATTTGATTAGAAATATTCTACACCTCTTAAACATTCCTTCAAATCAGAAATATATATTCTCTCCCTATAACCGTATGCGCTCTTAATGCTTACAAGTATCGATTGCTTGCTACATTTGTCTAATTCTGTTTGTATCCGCTGCTTTGTATCCTAATACATCAAACTTGTGATCGCTGATCCTGTCAATCTTTTTCCACGTAAATCCCCCATACCGAGGAATCCCTACATTCTTCCAAAAACAGGTTTCTTACACCAAGTGGTGGTTTTTAACATAATTCCGCAACTATGCTTTTTATCCTTTTGGAGTTGGACTTCCCACTTTCAAGCGCCTCGTCTTGAAAAACTCCCTTGACATATTTTTCATCACATCCAAGGTCATCACTAACCTTATAAAACCTTTCACGCCGAATTTGCTCGGGTCCTTTCCTTTTCGGGCTTAAGGGCATCCGCCCTCTGCATTTCGCCTTGCCCAAATGGTAATGGATTTCTCACTATCATAATCCCATTAAGGATCTCTAACCATCTCCTTTTCCTCAATGTTCAAATCCTTTCTTGCTCAAGGAAATACTTCAAGCTCTTGTTGGGTCAGTGAAGATGGTGCACTTCGTCCCGTATAAGTAGTGCCTCCAAATCTTTATGCAAAGACCACAACGCCTAACTCCTTAGTCATGAATATGTAATTGACCTTATGAACTTTCAATTTTTTTTGGGATGCATAGGCTATAACCTTTCCTCTTTCATTGCATCCACACGCAAACCCCCAACCCGAAGTAAGAATGTTAGAGTAGCCTACCAAGTCTGCGCTTCCTTCGGGCAATGATAAAACTGGAGCTTGCATCAGCCTCGCCTTTAACACTCCTCAAAAAGCATTCTCTGATCTTGAACCCCACACAAACTTCACATCTTTTTGGGGTCACTTTTAGTCCAAAGGGAGCTATCTTAGAGAAGTCTTGATGAATCTCCTATAATAACCGCCAACCCCAAGAAACTAGAATCTAAAAGATGGCTATGGAGGTCTGACTCCTCGTGAAACTGTATCGAGAAAGCCTTAGCTTTGCTCTGGCTGACACGTGGGTTAGTAGTACAACCTGCCAAGAACCTCCTTAGGTTTTGCCTTCCTTAATTTTCTACCGGCCATAACTTATTCCCCCTAATAATATTCAAACACTTAAATGGTTTTATCAAGATAACTTCTCAGATCCATTATTAACTATATACTTCCTTATTACAGTGGCCCAAGTATTTAGTTACTACTTATCCCTTACCCTCCTATACCAAGCAAACAACTATCCTAACACATATCAGTATTCAAATCAAGAAGCACTATAACACAATAGCACACGCACATAATCCCAGTTTTTACTTCAAAAACTTTTTTTACCTGATGGCCCACCTAGCTACTTGGTTGGCAACCTTCATTCGGATCCCCCATTTTTTTTTAGTTTTAGGTTTTGAAAACTACTTTACTAATTCTCTTGAACTTTGGCTCTGATACAAACTTGTAAGGCCCATTTCCCGGGAAAACACTTCATAATTTGGTTATTCAATGCATTAAAAACCATTTTTCAATAACAAAAACAATGCAGTGGGAATAAAATAAACATTTACTTAAAACTTGCAGTTTGTATTAATCATGCATTTGTCATTTCAATGTAAATAAAACATATTATTTTTTCTTAGTTTCAATAAAAAATTTCATAAACAGGGATGCCATCCATTGCCATCCAAGTAGCTCATAACTTGGTGCCATCCTCAGCATCAGCATTTGCCTGCCAACTATTATGCATAAAAGTCAACTTTGCTGAATGAGTTTCTAGTTTTAGTTACTATAAGAAAATATAAACTTTATCCATCATATAATGACCATGCATACATCATAATACATAACATTTGTTTCTTAATAAGCATGATCATATCTTTCTTTCTTTCATTATCTTTCACTTCATCGTAAACGAGATTGCACAAAGCATGAGCTCTCTGTTCATCCGCAATGAACGTTAATCCCTATTGGTACACATCATCATGGTAGCTAACCCTCAATAATTGATCCACACTGCAAGGCACATAGCCCGCTCATGAATACGGATCAATCATTATACATCAGACTCACATAAGTGAAGTCTATCATAGTGCTTGCAAGACTTTTCATCATCAAATAGGCCCGAGGTAACATTCATTAAGTACATTTTCATTATATTATCTTCTAATTTAACATATAATACTTAGCTTATGAGCACACAACATACCAAGTACTAGTCATCATAAAACATAACGGACCCTCCGCAAGACAACGGGGATTCGGGGGTGGTAGCCCCTAACAGCAGGGTCTTAGGGGCAACAACCCCTAGTGGGGTCCAGGGGCAACGCCCTTGGCTAGGGTCGTGCTACCAAGTCAGCATGAAAAAATTTTATTTTTAACATTTATATAACACATTTCCTTATTGTAAAATCAATCTACGTGTTAAAACCTCTTAAAATTTTGGTCATTTAAAAACGCATAATAGCCTCAAACATGGAAAATTCTATAAATAAGGGGATCTAGAACTCACCTAGATATCGTGAGTAACTTCTAAACTAAGCTTTCTAGGCTAGGATCACACTACACAGCCTGCAAATAAGTTCACACTTAAAGGGGTTAATTTATGCCTAATTTCACTGCCAGGTAAGCAGTTTCGCTGCCAGCTTCGCTGGCAGCTTCGCATAGCAGTTTCGCCCAACTTTCATTGGAATTCCATGGCCGTGAAATTACTTGCGAAACTATAGTTTCACAGCTTGAACACCTAGTTTCGTTGGATGCACAGACAGTTTCGCAGAACGCATAAAAATTACGAACCAGGCCATTTTTAACCTAAAATCTCAACTTTTTACGTCAATCTCTTAGTTTATCAACCATGAGGTTATATCTAAACTTTATACATGTTTTCATACTTAAAAAAGTGACCTTTATGCGATTCTTTGCAACTTTTCAAAACCCAAAACCCTAGAATCCGGGTTTGATCTATAGAAGGGTTTAGAGACCGATTCTTACCTGGATTTGTTGCTTTCTTATGGTTTGATGCTTCAACACTAGATCTTCAATCTCTTAACCTTTGAAGCTTAAAATCTTGAGTTTTCTTCGCTTCTCTCTCTACTTTCTCTCTACTTTCTCTCTCTACTTTCTCTCTCTACTTTCTCTCTCTACTTTCTCTCTCTAGAAATTGATGGCTAGGGTTCAAATGAGGAAGATGATGGCTGGTTAAGTGGCTTAAGAGCTGATTATGGGTCTTTAATCCCTTAGGCTACTACCTAATAAGGCTAATTTAGCCCATGGATATTTTTTTCCTTTATTAAATACCCATTAATTAAGCTCCTTATCCTTGATGGCTCGTTTTGACTTTTTGGGGTATTATAATGCTTTATTCTCAAAGTACTCAACACCTTTCTACTTGTTTAAGAGACTCACATTGTAATTCCTATAATCTTTCACGCTTTCATTCTCCAAAGCACTCAATGATTATAGTGATTATTCATTATATATAAAAAAAACATTAAAAAACACACTTCATCTCATTCTTTATATTTTCTTATTCATAAATTATAATGATTATATATTATGGGTGAAAAGTAAGTTTTGTATTTACCAACTTCCTATGCATTTATTGTAACTAGTGTGAATATCCACGCGTTGCAACAGGTGATTGATATCAGATTCAATCATGATGTCTATTACAAACCACAACTCATTCCAAGTAGATTTATAAGAATGTTTAGAGAGTCTATAAGCTAGTCGTTAATGTTTTTGTTGTAGGTATGCAAGTTGTGTTGTTTTGTTCAAAAGCAGTTAAAGACTTTTTATTGTTAGTGTGTCGAGGTTGTGCTTGTGAATTGCCATTTTGTTTGTTTATGTTCCTATTTGATTAAGTGTGCTCCTGTCGGCCTTCTTATAATATGATATGACTCAAATGAAAATATTCCTTTTTAGGTGGGCTATTTCAGGAATAACAAAAAATCGAACACATAAACAACGTATGTGATTAGCAATAATGACCGAAATACACTATAAAATAGTAAATAAAAAAATAATAATCAAAATGAATTATATTGTACCATCTGATAAACCAGCAGAATAACTAAAGAGACTTTGCACAAACACTAATAATACATAATGCATAATAAGACTTCATATCAAAATAAGTTATATTGTACCATCGAATCAAATAAGAGAGGAATTATTGAATAACACAATATAGTACTAAAGAAGAATTAGTTACATTATGAGAAGGCTAATACTTATCGAGAACTTCATACCAACTTCATCTTATGGTTTACTTTTTCATAACCAACAAATAGTTACATGAATCTTTATGGGATTTTAAATTATGTATTATGCATATGAGTTGATGACTATCATTTACGATAAGAGCTACTTTCAAATCATTTTAGATGGAGTTATCTCAGATTATATTGCACTTTACGTAACAATGGAGCAACAAAACTCAAAATGTTAAAGTTTTTCTCAGTTCATTGTGTTCGTCAGATTATTGTCAATATCATGTCATCATGTAATATCAATCAGATAATTGTAGCTAACGTTGACCATTTTGTTATGCATTATGTTTGTTATAATTAATCGTTTTCAAATAACACAATGTTAAAAATATAATATTTTTCGTTTTTAGTTCATTTTGTGATACTGATCAGATTATTGTCTAATTATTATCAAGCTGCCTATTATGTATATTGTTAATCACCAAGTTTAGTGGTAGTTATTGTGTTACTCATTATGTCTAATGCTAACCATTATGTTTTTTAAAATGGTGATTTTCAAATAACACAATGCTGAAAATGTAATACTTTTACGTTTTTTCACTTCATTGTGTAATCCTGATCAGGTTATTGTGTAATCTTCGTCAATCGGCTCATTGTGTCTATTGCTTATTATTGAGTCTAGTGTTGATCATTGTGTTATCCATTGTGTCTAATGTTGACTATTGTGTTATGTATTGTGTTGTTTAAAATTATGTTTATCAAGTAACACAATGCTTAAAAAATAATTTTTTTTATATTTTTCAGTTCATTATATAATCATAATCATGTTATTTTGTAATTCTAGTCAAAACAGCTCATTATATCTGTTATTAATCATCGAGTCTAGTGTGGGTTATTGTGTTACTTATTGTGTTATGCGATGTATTTTTTAAAATAAAGATATTCAAAAAACACAATTATAAAAATGTAAATTTTTTATGTTTAAAGTTCACTGTGTATTCATCATTAGATAATTGTGTAATATTCATCAATTCGAAGATTACACAATGATCTAACAGATTACGCAATGAGTTTGAAAAACCTTTTTTTATATCAACACTATATACATTTTAAAGATTAAAAATGATTGTTTTTATGGTATAATTTTTTAAGAAAAATAATATCGTATCTAAAAGTTACGAATGTTTAAAAAAATGTGAAACTTGAGAAGGGAAAACATTACAAATTTTGGCCCCAACCTAATTTTAGTTAAAAAAACACGTGTGAATATCTAATTTTCTTACATTTTTTGTTTTAAAAAAATTTTTATTTAAATTTCCAATATAAGTTGTCATACACCTTCATTGTATGTCATGTCATTTGTTAAAAGAAACACTAACATGCGGTTTATGTGTTTTGTTATGGAACTACAAGAAGTGCACATGTAATTACAAATTAATTTAAAGAGTCATATACCTTCCGTTAGGGGTGAGTAAAAAACCATAATAACCAAACTGTAATCAAAAACGAAACCGCTAGAAAACCGATGGTTTAATTGATGATTTTAAAAACCGGTTTTTCGGTTCGGTTTTGGTTTTGCTTGTAACAAAAACCGAAAAAACCGAACCAAACCGATATAATCAAACTTGTAAATTTAGAGGTGTAATCATATACTTATAAAAATTATTAGTCTATTAGTTACTTGTTTAACTTATCTTAACTAAAAGAGGTTAAAATTTAGGCTTCAAAAATAATATTTATTTTTTTTATATTTGAATTGATAGATTAAAATGTTTTATTGATATATTGTTCTTATATTTTATGTATTGCATTTAGTTTAATGTCAATTAAATTATAAAAATATATAGATTATATTTAGAGATCAAAAAATAATGTAAGGCCAAAGTTTTTTACTTAAATCATTACTTTAAAATAATTTTTTTCTAAACCTTAGAAGCACAAATGGTAAAACCGAAAAAAACCAAAAACTGAAACGAACGGTTTAAAAAACCTAGAAACCGAAATTTCGGTTTTTGATTTTGGTTTTAGGACAAAATCGAACCAAACCGACCATGCACACTCTACCTTCCGTATGCAATCAGGCTTCAATTCTCCAATATTCAAAAATTTTTAAAAGAATAACTAGATCCAAGATGTAACGTACTCTAAATAAATTAAGTGTTACATGTCTACATAACTAGAATTTTGTTGTAAACAATATAAATATATATCACACACACTTGTGACGGCTGGTCGGTTTACATGGCCGGTTCCATGTTCCAAACTGTAAACTGGCCATGTATTTGCGGTTGGACGGTTGGATTTATACGGTTTAAATTATATATTCGAACTACTCAAACCGGCCAACAAGCCTTCAGTTTGGACGGTGGACGGTTTATGAACACCTTACATCAAATGCATCTATTAATGAGCAAGTAAGAGAATTTTGTAGATTAATTAATTTTATTAATTTTATAAGAATGTTATATAAACTAGTGTTATGACCCGTTCGTTGCGCACGGGAACACTTGTTCGGGAATGCTACTAGGTTCGAGAAATACAAATGCTACTTTGTTTCAACATAGTTCAATACACAAGAACACTATTTATTTTAGTTAAAGACTTGAAGAGTATTCATATTCAATTTTTCATCTAAATGAACATTACATAAATATATACTTTATTTCTAAAAACTAAGTGTATCCCATTCAGTCAGTTCATTTTTGAAACCATTCAAAAATCATAACTTAATAACAAATTCCAATTTAGTTCTTTTTATTTTGTTTGAATCTAGATTTGTATTTCCTAATAAGCATATGCTTGAAATGCACACTCCAAAAAATTCATACCCTACCTTTTTCTCTATTTTATGATTTATATATACCACAGTCATTTTCATCATGTTATATCTAAACGTTAGTATTTAATTTCATACCATCATGAGTTTCTCTTTTAGCCTTCATCTTCTTGCAACATCCTTCCATCGCAACCGCACTCACCAGCCGCTCAACGTTGCATCGGCGGGGAACCCACGCACCTTTTGTTTTCGGTCTTTCACCTCCGTTCCTCCAACCATCGTCTCTCTCCCTCCCTCCCTCTCTCTCTCTCTCATCTTCTCCTCCTGATTTCGCTAACCCATCCATAGCGTAACCATCGCAGCTTCAGTGGGAGAGAGTAGTACGTGGATGATCTGAAACGATTGAAATAAAGAATAGAAAAAAAAAGGAGGGCAACTTCAACTTGTACCCATAGCCTCTACACTTGTATGGCGTAGGGGTTGTTTGATTGCACTAATGAGTAAGATCTGACTGAGTCAGAAGCTAACCCGGCAAGAAGTTCTAACTGGGTCTGTATCTAATGAAACTTGACTTTTTGATTTAGTATCTGACTGATTCTGTTGAATGACAAAATAACAACTGTGTATACTTCTGTTAAATTTCTTTGTAGTTGAGTGTGAAATGATAATAATAATAATAATAAAAATAATAATAATATAATAACAATAATAATAATATAATAACAATAATAATAATAATAATAATATAATATAATAATAATATGATAATAACATATTAAACCCAACCCACCCATCCACGTCCCCATCATTTCACCATTCCTCAACCCACCCAACCCCATCTCCATCATCTTCTACCCAACCCACACACCGGACAAATCGGCGGCGGCGGTGAGGGAGGGCAGCAGCGGCGGAGGGGAAGGAGGTAGTAACGGTGGTGAGCGGCTGGTTGAAGGAGGGAAGGAGCGGCAGGGAGCGGCGGAGGGAGGCAGAAGCGGCGGAGGGCGGGAGGGAAGGAGTGGCGGGGAGCGGCGGAGGGACGGCAGGAGCTGCAGAGGGCGGGAGGGAAGGAGCGGCGGGGAGCAACGGAGGAACGGCAGGAGTGGCAAAGGGCGGAAGGGAAGGAGCGTTGGGTCAGTCGCCAACACGGGTCAACGATGCCGATTTTACAGTCTCAGTCAGACCCTAGCGACCGGGTCAGTCACCAACACCGGAAAAATCAAACGCCCTGACCGGCTGACTCGGCTGACCGAGTCAGTCAGTCAGTGGTCAGCCTTTGGTCAACGAAAATCAAACACAGTCTTATACACTTCTACTGATGAAGCAGAAAAGAAAATAAAGGATGAAAAGTGACCTGAGTTAAAAACTCAATGGTCAAATCATAAAACTTAAAAAACTACTGTAGCACAATTTTTAATATATATAATAATTATTATTATATAGTTATTATTTGTATAAATTATACCTTGAATTCACATTTATTCATTATTTATATAATCAGTAATACTAATAACATCAAGTTTTAAATGTAAAAATATTTACAAAAATAACCAAAACATAAATATATCTTTTATGATCTATACATTATATATTTATTTTTTATAGTTGAGATGAAATTGTGGTGTCGTGCTTCGTGAAATCTCTCTTACATACTACATCATTTCTTATTTGCAAGTCGGAATTACTTATTTGTCTAAATTTATCACTTGCAAATTGTTTTCATTCGAACAAAATAATTTTTTTCCTAGTATTTCCAAGGGCATCTAGTGTATTTTACAAGTTGACAAACATTATATTAGAACCACATGTGCAGTCAAATGTTCTTTAACGTGTATTTGCCATTTTATTTAAGCTCATGGTCATCATACGCGGATGATAGCAACTTAATTTCTCCGTTTCTTAAAATTGTGATACATCTGTTTTTTTTAATTTTCATAACTTACTTTATGAGTTTCTGCCAATAAGTCATGGGTTCGAGTTTCACTTGGTGCAATACGCTTCAAGTGGGTTAGGGGTTTTACCACAATGGGTCTTTGAGTGGCGGTTTCCCCTAAAATGATGAACGGGTCGGGTCACCAACGTTGTTTGTGTCCGCATGCGTAGGTGGGTTTACACCATTGGGTTTACCCGGGTTGCTAGACTTATAAGTATTCTTTGGTCATTTAAATTTTTTTATGAGTTTCTGTTTTAACAAGCTATATTTATGATTTACACCTTATTGTTGGGTTGTTGCTTTTTACTTACTTTATGTTATCATAACGAATGACCCAGAAACATCATATACACACCACAAGCCCCAACAACTACAAGGTCACAAAATAGCCCCACCCGTCGCAACACGGGGGTTTTCCCACCAATACATATATCTCTATCTCTACTACTATATAATACAAAACTCATAGGTAGATTGGTGATTTTTTATTTTTCTAAGACATTTAGAACAACTATTGAAGCATATGATACAAGTGTTTTGTAACACCCGGTTATTTATTTTCTTTGAAGCCGACGAAAGAAGAAAAGAAATAAAGACCAAAGTCGAGGGACCAAACTCGCGAACGAGGGAAAATTGGGTGAATTGAAGTATTTGAAGGGAGAGGGCAGCCCTTACCCTCTCCCCGCACCCAAAATCTCAGCAAAGAAAAGAGAGGATAGGAAGAAAGGGAGAAAAGAGAGAAAAAAGTTGGTTCGGGTGGACTCAAGAGTGCAAAATCATCGTGTAGCGGGTCCAAACGAAGCTCTACTTCTCGGTGTGGTTTGTGTGAGTTCTAGGGCCCCTCTTTTAAACGTTTTTGATCGATTTTAGGGCTGGAACACATCTGAAAACCCGTTTTTGTATGTGTGTGTGTTTGACCGATTTGTATGTGTTTGCGTGCGATGTGTTTGGAGTTTGTTTCCGGGCTTGTGCATGCTTGAATGGTGTTGTGGTATGCATTCCTAAGGTTTAGGATGGTTGATTTGGGCTTAGAACGAGTTTGGATGAGTTTAGAGGTCGAAAATGGCAAATTGGGTTCGGGAGTGAGCTGAATTCTGCACAGTTACGGCTATGCGACCGAATGGCATGCCAGTCGTGCGACTGAAGTCCACACGCATGCCAGTCGTGCGATTGAGGTCAATTGCTTGTGAGACGTGCGACTGGAGCCCATACGCATGCCGGTCATACGACTGAAGGTCAATCGCATGGGGAGTCATGCGACTGAGAGTTCATTCACATAAGTGCTCATCAGCATTAGTTCCATTCGCATGGGACTCATCCACATTGAGTCCATCCGCATTAGGTCCATTCGCATGGGTGTTCATTCGCATAGGTGTTCACCCGCATTGGTCCATTCGCATGATGTTCAGTCGCCTGGAAACCCATGCGACTGAAGGGTGCCCATATGCCCAAGTAGGGTATCTGCACTCGGGGAAAAATGTAGTTTATGTATGAACTTTTGGGGGAAAATGCAGATGTAAGTTCTAGCATGGGAGATTCCCGTAAGTTCATGTGTGATGACTTTTGTGATCTTAGAGGTTATGTTGGGCATGATGATGATGTTGCATGTTATACATGATGTATGTTATGTATGTACGATGTTTCCTTGTATGATGTTGATGACTGTGTATCTTATGTTCCTTGTTATGGCGTATGTTATCTTTCTCGTGGATTTCGTTGTATGTTAATGAATGAAATGAAAGCATTATGTAACGTAAAGTGAAAGATAATAAAAGAGGAACATGAAGAAAGAAAGCATGCATTAATGAATGATGAAACTAAAGAAAGTCTTGCAAGCCTTGTATGTCGGGACATGCCATTAAAATGTGTTAGCCCAACGGTGTGCGGGTTCGCTGCCCCGGGAGGATGCACATCAGGGTCTTTCTTTGTGATTGACCATTTGTATATAACCATTGTTGCATACCCTAGGTACTGTGACCAGAGGTTCGATGCACCGTTATAGCAGGTCTATGATAGGCCTAGGTCCAGTACCAGGAACAGAAGGGTATTGCACATGGTATTGGTACACCTATACTCTACTCTAGGTGTTGTGACCAGAGGTGCGGAGCATCGTTATAGCTGGTCTATGATAGGTGTAGGTCCAGTACCAGGAATAGAAGGGTAGAGTTTATGGTTGAAGGAAAGGAAAGATGTAATGATGAAAGAATGTGAAAGTAAATGACGTACGACGAATGAACAGAAGTTAAAGAATGAACGAATGAATGATGAAGATAATAATATAGTCTATGTGTACGTATGATGTATGATCGCATGAAAGTAATGTACGGTTTTAACGAAAGAAAAATATGTTTTATTATAAAACTAGAACTCACTCAGCAACGCTGACTTTTATGTGTTTCCAGTTGGCAGGTAACGATTGCTGAGGATGGCACGAGGTGGCTACTCAGCTCTTGTGGGATGGCTTCCATTTTTATAATGCTTTTATGATGTAATGCCACATGTATTTTGTAACTTGTTAACGATGTATTATTTTGCAAAAGCTTTATAATGAAATGAGATGTATATTTTGGTAATTCCGCTGCGATGTTTTATAAAAGACAAATGTATTTATATGTTTTATGTACAATGATTTACCAGTTGTAAGCGTCCCGGGAACAGGGCCTTGCAAGTTGGTATCAGAGCCAAAGTTTAAGTGAAATGGGTAAATTTTCAAAATAAACCTTAACTTAAACTGAGAATGGGACGGAAAGGGAAGGGATGCCAATCTGATTAGCTGCGTGCCATTGGGGATTTTTGTAATGTTAACCGGTATTTTATGCGCATGGTATGTGGTTATGTGTGTTTGTAGATTTAAATACTGATGTAGTTAGGATGGGTAATGCTTGGGGTATGAAGAGTAAAGTAAGTGGCTAATCACAACTGGCCACTGTAATTAGGGACTTACTATACTTGACATAAATTGAGCTATTCCCTTGAATAACCGTGTTGGTGTTTGAATCTTTCAGTGTGCGTGTGAATAGCCGGTGGTAGATCTTCGAAAGCCTCTCATGGAGGTGGTCGTGATGGGCTTTGTGCTGAGCCACGACCCAAGAGAGGGAGATCCATAGTTAAAAAGGTGGTTCACGAAGAACCAGAGACCCCTCATCCTGAGGGTGGTGATGAGAGAGCAAACTTAAGGGCCTCGGTGAAAGAGGCGATGGTTGAAGATGTGCATCATGGCATGCAGACAATCTTACCGTCCGTGGTGACCGAAGTCATCAAGGCTGTACGGGAAGGGGAAAGACAAGATAGGAATAGGTCCTCAGGAGGACGAGAGCCACCAGAGCCTGAAACGGTTCTATCTGATGATGAAGAAGAAGAGGAAGAGCCTGCGCCGGAGGCGGCACGAGGCTGTAATTATGGGGCATTTGAACGGTGCAGGCCCCCTACTTTTGATGGAAACGGCACTACTGCTTCTGCTCACGGTGGGTGAGAGAAATGGAGGCCGTCTTAAATATCAGCGAGTGTCGGGTGGACGAGAAGGTAAAGTTTGTTGCCCATTCTTTTGTGGACTCGGCTTTGTGCTAGTGGGATAATATAGTCCAAGCAAGGGTAGTAGGGCTATTGGGAGAATGAGATGGTCTGAACTGAAGAAGTTTGGTGATCGAGGAGTTCTGTCCACATAGAGAAATGGATAAAGTTGAAAGAGAGTTCATGTAGCTGGAGGCGGGAACCATGACACATCAGCAGTACACCACGAAGTTCAACGAGATGGCACGTCTGGTGCCGGATCAGGTGACGACCCTGTCACAGAATATTAAGAGGTACATCCAGGATTTGCCAGCGGATATTCGCAGGCATATGATCACTGCCCAACCGAGCACGTTTAGGTCGGCGGTGGATTTGACAGGGAGGTATATGATGAGAGGGCTGTAGTGGTGGTGGCTGAAGGTAGCAGGAAGGGTGGAGGTGATCGAAACTGGTAGGGGAAGAGGTTTGGTCGGGGTGATACCTCGGCAGGTAACAAGAAGGCACGGGTGGATGACCGTCGTGTGGCCACATCGGTGCGGGGTCAAAGAGGTGTGGCAAGTGTGGAAGGGAGCATGAGGGAGAATGTAGGTTGGGATTGAATGGGTGCTTCAAATGTGGGAAGACGGGGCATATAGCCAGGGACTGTCGTACGGTTCGGTGCTTTAACTGTGGCGTGGAGGGCCACATAAGTAAGGATTGTAAGAAGTCGAGGGCTGAGGGTTCTAGGGCGAAGAAGACGGGGAGTGAAGGGCCAAGAACGAGCGCCAGGGCGTTCACCATGACACAGGAGGAAGCTAGGACGGACCCTGATGTTGTGTCTGGTACGTTTCTAGTGAACCAAAATTTAGCTTCTATGTTATTTGATTCGGGTTCCAGTAAAAGTTTTATTTTTGCTACTTTCTGTGCTAAGCTGCCGATTAGTAGTAGACGTGTTGATGCGCCCTTTGATGTAGAAACTGTCATAGGTAAGTCTACAAAGATTTCGAGATGATAGAGGGTTGTGATGTGGAACTTGAGGGTCATAAGTTTCCTGTTAGACGTTTGTGATGACCTTAGGTGGTTTCTGTTAAGGACCGTGTACAGACGGAGTACTAACTGATTTACGTGTATACCAACTCAAATAGTGCGGAATCCTATTTGATTGGCGATCCAATCAGTGAGAACGCGTGTAAAATCATCCAAGAATGTAACTAAACGTTAATAACGATAGTGGGATGATTTACAGCGATCTATGAACTTGCAACAGGTTGTTCTAGGGTCTTTGAACGGCTAGGGTACGATTTAGTGTGTAGGAATTCGAATTGTTATGTTTTCACGAATTAAGTGGTATTTATAGGTTAGGGTTTTCCATTCGTGCGACTGAACCATTTGCATGGTTCAGTTGTGTGATTAAAGCATGCGGTTAAACATTATAAGCACAAACCACACATTGTATTTCATTTAAACCTATTCTGTTATATATATGTAAGACATGAAAGACATTTTAAATTAACCTCATAAACTAGGTACATATGTATCTACAAACTCCCCCTTGGACCTAGTTTACTCTATTGTCTAACATTCTTCATCAACTCTTCATATTTCTTGTACTTCTCCTCCCTTGTAACTCCTAAATGTATTTTGAATGCAAAGCAGAGTCTTATCATGTTTTGGAACTGGAGGGCTTGTACAATGTCTTGCGCGTCATAGAATAGTGCCACTTGTATAAGGTGTAAACATCATCAGCCGACTAGTTAGTGAGCCACATTGGGTCAAACACCCTGATAGTTTCCATATTTCCATTTCTGTTCAGAACTATGACCGCCTCACCTGTTCTCCAGTCATAGTACCACCACTTAAAGTGTGGAGTGAAGTCCTAAGGCATTTCCCTTAGAGGGATTCTCGACATTGTGCGCGGAGGACTCCACTTCAGCATAATCTTTGGCTTTCCAGTAATGGCATCAACTTCAGATCTTCTGATATACCTCGTTGGTTGTTGAGGTTTGAAGTTGACCCACCTGGTATGGTACTCTCTCTTCAAAGCAGCTTCAAACCAGCCTAACATTTTTCGAGGGTCAGCATATTAAAATTCAATTTGGCCAGCTGGTTAAGCTCAATACCGGGTAGAGTCTTCAGATCGTGTGGGAATCTGAAATACTCAATCCCTTCTCTCTCTTGATAGCATAAACATTTAGATCATCAAAATATGCTCACGCTATGATTTTTCCTGACACCTTTAGATGCTTCTTTACTTTGTAAGCTTGGTGTAGTCAGTAGTCTTTGGAGCACTGCATTGGGCTCTGATCTCTGCAAAACATGCTGCCCGTTCAGCCTTTTTGATGTTCACATCGGCGTCCGAGGCTTGGGCTTGATCCTTATTCTTCTCCGCTCCATCTTATACATTGTTTCAAAAGTATCACTAACAAGGGTGTCACCCAGATTGGGGACTACGTTTCCCTTATTGTCAGTATACTCTGGATAATGTTGTGTTGTGATGTCTTCAATCTCGATCTCATCCACATCGTTAAGCTCATCATCACTATCCATGTCAATAATAGGAGCATCCTTCACAAGCTCATTTGGATTCAGTCGGAACATCTCAGCCAGTTGCTTATCAGTAAGGTCGTGAATTATTTCTTCTTCTTCAGGAGTGTAACTCACTGACCTCCTGACGATCCCTTGCAGATCAAGTATCATTGTGAGTTAAGACTTTATCTGTTGAAGGAGAGCAACATCGTACTCATCTTGCTGAGATTAATGATCTGCTTGATTTAAACATATAAACACATCAACCATTAGTCAATAATCAAGACAATAAAACATCAAATAAATATAAACATTATGTACATGAGTTTGATACGATATTCAATTAAACATGATTTAAAATTACATAAACATCTAATCATTACGTTTGTCCTGAATCATGTGCTCTTCTGCTGTTGGGGCTGAGGTTGAGGCACCCTGATCTTGATTCTTCTTGGTCTGCCTCTCACTAGCTTGTGTAGCACCGGTGCAGACGTACCTCCAAATCTCCATTTTCTCCTACATCCTCATCATCTCCTCCTTTGGGCTCATCCTCATAATCATCCTCGTGATCATCATCCTCATCATCATCATCACCATCATCACCATCTCCCTCTCGTATCTTCATAGGCTCATCCTTTGTGCCTTTAATTTTGAGCATGATGGTCCTTTTGGCATCCTCCAACTCCCCGATCTTCTTAGTAGATAGCACGTTCTGCTCCTTGAGTTGGGCAATCTCTTGACTTTGTGTAGCCATATGATGAGCCTGCTCCTCTATCTGTTGTGCCTGCTGAGAGATCTGATGTGATTGTGCAACAGTTAGCTCCATTAGCTGTCGTAGCTTAGCAGTCTTCTCATCATCGACAGCCAACAGCTTCAGCACCATACGATTTAGTGCTAAAAGCTATTCCTCTACCCCACTGGGAGGTAGAGATGATCCTGAGGGAAAAGATGTGTGATATGATGGTCCTGCCTGGTGGCTAGTGATGGTGGTGGTGGTGGCAGTGGTGAATATTTGTGGTGGTGTATGTGTGGGTGGTGATGGGTATGTTGTAGTGGTGGTGGAAGTGGTGTAGATGGGTGGTCGAGTGGCTGTAGTGGTGATGGTGGGTGAAGTAGTAGTAGTAGTGGTGGTGGTAGCTGTGGTGGAGGTGGAAGGAAGTGTGGTAGTGACTGGTGGTGTAGTAGTGGTGGTGGTAGCAGTAGTGGCTGAGGTGGTGGTTGTGGCTGTAGTAGAGGTCAATGTGAACTTTAGTCTTTTCCCCTTCTTGCCATAGGGGTGAGCCATTCTCTTCTTCCTTGTTCCTTTAGACACTGTGGCTCCCCCATGGCTGGATGGCAGGTCCGGGGTATATGATGGATCTGTATCAGCAGCAACAGCATCCCCAGACTGCCCTTGGCGTCCACCAACCGCCCGCATACCTCTCTCTGTAGCTACGACACGGCTCCCCACCATTCGCACCAGAGACTCTTCCTCTGACTCCTCCTCCTCCATCTGAAAGTCAGGGTGTATAGGAGCTAGTTCGGGTCCATCCTGACCATCCCCTCCCTAATCAGAATCATGATCATCTCCATTGGAGTCATCGGAGGGTAGAGCAATATGCTCTACATCTGAATCACTGTCCTCGTGACGCCACTTAGTCTTCTCTCGCCAAGTGCCCAAACAGTCTCTTTACAGGGGGCTTTACCTGCTTGCCCCTGTAAACCTTCATTCCCCTGAGAGTAGTATCATCCATGATATCGAGAGATACAACATCATGGCTCTCCTTAGGAAAAGTTAGAAGCTTCTCGTTAATGACCATCTGCAGAAATCTCGGGTACATGCAGAAGCCCTCTTTGCCTTTCGCCTCTATATTCTCGATCAAGTATGAGAATATCATGTTGGAGAAGCTGAAGGGGTGATTCAGCACCAGTTCCACGTAGGCATTCTGGATTTGGTCCGATAAGTCATCAAATCCACCCCTTCTTGAAGCAATGCACTTCAGTATAATATGAGCTAGGTACTTGAACTGGGGACACAGGTTGCTTTTATTGAGCACACCTGCATTGATGTCCCTAGAGTACCTCATCCGAAGAAAGCATCCCCTTACGGTAAGAGGATGTAGTCTGGTGGGATAAGCAGCATCATCTCCCAAATCAAGAACTCGTCTCAGATCAGCTGCTGTGACCTCGATCTCCTGGCCAAATATGGAGCTACGTATATTATAGGGCTCAGTCGATCGGTCAACAGAAGCACCTTCCCAGAAGGTCTGCTGTATCGACCTATAAGATGTGCATGGTGTAGATATCGCTCGATAAATCCTCGATCTCTTTAAGAATGCTATAATCCTAGCAAACTCGGCAGCATTCTGAGTGGTGGCATCAAAGTGAGCACAAATATTGTGCTTAGTGTTTATGATCCATCGATCTGTCATGAACCTGTAACACAAGACACATACATATTAGATCAACACATAAAATAAGCCATTTTACTTTAAACTGTTTGAGATTAGTCTGGTTCATTCATGTGATTGATCATGCGATTGAGTTCAGTCTGTTGATTTGGTATGCGATTGACTTCAGACGGGTGACTTAGCATATGAGTGGGTTCAGTCGGGCGATTCAGCCTGCGACTGGGTTCAGTCGGGCGACTGAGTCTGCAACGGAGTTCAGTCGGGTGACTGAACCTGCGGCTGAGTTCAGTCGGGTGACTGAGCTCATACACCTCATTCATTCGGCCGACTGAGTCATTTGGCCAGCTCAGTCGTGCAATTGAAGTTCATCTGGGTGTCCAATCGCATGACAGACTGTCTGTTAAGTCGGTTTTTCGGGATCAATAAACATCCGAGCATGCTCTTGACGCAAGGATGAACAACCAAAACCAAAAGTCAAATCAATAACATGAACTATCAAATATTGGTTTCATTGATAAAAACCTAACGATTACAAGCTCGTTACAACATAAGAATCAAGACTCTTGGCAAGGGGAAGATCGAGCATGATCTCCCCTCTCATCCGGCAGCCCTAGGCTTCGGGCAGACTTCCTCTCAATCCTTAATCACTCTACACATTGAAACTGGTATATATATAGGCCTCGACCCATATTAGATGCGACTGGGCCCATTCGTGCGATTGGACCATGCGTATGGTTCAATCGTACGACTGGACCATGCATATGGTTCAATCGTACGACTGGACCATACTTATGGTTCAGTCTTACGAATGTCCCAATCGCATCTCTCAGTCGCACGGCTGGTCCATTAGCATGGCACAGTCATACGACTGAGTCTCATTTGCATATGCTCCTGCGAATGACCCAGTTTCGTGTGTTTACAACATATCAGGTGTATAACATTAAGCCTAGACTATTCGACAAGCGACGGACACACTATATATGACTATATATGCTCCAACAAATTCCCCCTTGTACGTTGCTTGCGAATAGTAGATAACACCTCTTACAATCTTCAGTCAATCTTTGCTCTCGTTGCCAATAGAATCAAACAAAAACCATATTAGCCAACGTTGCCGATCCGTCAGGTTACTACCATATCCCTGAAAATGAATTTAGGCACAATAGCTTTCGTTTACTTTGTAGAACACTATCATAGCAGCAAGATTCCCCATATGACTGATTTTTCCAGATAATGACACGAACAGTTTTCCATTGCTTCAATCTTCACACAGGCTAACTTGATTAACATCACCACCTGCAGAAATTCTCCCTCACATTCAGCATATCCCAATATATAGACATTGTGCTCTCCTTGCGTCTTGACACGGTGTATTGGGCAAAAGGTTGAAGGTTCCAATCCACAGCTGACAATATCAACCAAATCAGCATGCACGAAGATTCATCATCGGAAACCGGTTCACATCATCACTTTCTGATTGCGTCTTCAGTTTCTCTATACAAGGATTCCCCCTAAGAAGCAGAATCCTTTCTGTGCGGATAAATATAACTTGATTGGCCCATAAGTAGTCAGATGCTCCTGACTACCCCACAAAATCAGCACCAACTGCTGACATCTTCTCTTCTCTCTTTCGTGTTCCAATTTGTTGGACCAAAAGAACCAATGAACCTGATCAGAAAAACCTCTAAGTCCCACAGACATCACAACAACTGCTGAAGACTTGATCAGCTGTTTGACAAAGTCTGAAGACTTCAACAGCTGAAGACTAAAGTACTGAAGACTTCAACAGCTGAAGATCATAGTCTAAAGATCAACAGCTGAAGACTAAACACCTGAAGACTTCAACAGCTGAAGACTAAAGTACTGAAGACTTCAACAGCTGAAGACCAAAGTCTGAAGATCAACAGCTGAAGACTAGAGTACTGAAGATCAACAGCTGAAGTACAAAGACTGAAGACATCAGCTGAAGTACAAAGACTGAAGACATCAGCTGATGACAACAGCTGAAGTTCAAGTACAAGTACTGAAGCCTTTAGAGTTTGTTACAACAGCTGAAGAAGCATTCTTCAGTTGTTGTGATGGTTTCCTTTCAGTAGTTTTCTTTTATGTTTCAGTATCTGTAAAACGACTGAAGAACATGTTCTTCAGTCATTGTAGTTTCAGTAGTTTTCTTTTCAGTAGTTGTAGTGATAGTTAACACTTAGTATTTTTGTAAGAAGACGTCAGTTGTTTTGACATCTTCAGTAGTTGTGTTAACTTTCAGTAGTATGAATAATTCTGTTAGATGTCACTATCAAATGACATCAGCAGACGTCACATCTCCTATATAAGGAATGTTCCACCATGACATTCTTATATAAGGGATGATTGACCTGATTGTATGGGTGACATTTTGCCACCACGAAAGCGCGTATTGAATGAACTATTTGATTTGCAGATTCTTTCTATAATCGTTTGCTCTTACTTTGAATATCAACTGTATTCTTGTGAATTGTCTAATTCATTGTTTGATTTCCGCTGCAATACTCTCTAATCAATCAAACGTAGATCACTGATCCTAACACAATTACATTCACCTATTCTGGAAATCCGACGAATAATGGGGTACACAACGAACTTATTTGACAAACGAACCTCTGGGTGAATATGCTTTGCTCATCTTCAAATTTGTGCAAGAAGCTGTTCCAGACTCTTTTTTTTGGGGTCTGGAACAAATGCGGATGGCTCATTCGTGCGATTGAACATACAACTAGTCCAGTCGCACGACTGAACATATGACTGGTCCAGTCGTACGAATGGCTCATTCGCATGGTCCAGTCGTACGAATGGTCCATTCGCATGGCCCAGCCGCATGAACGGGTCTGCACGCAGATTTTCAGATCTGTAGCCGCCAGGGCTGCCCAAAACCCTAATCTGACGAATTCAACATGAACCGAAACAAAGTAGACATCATCAGATTCGAAAGGGTGATAGGAACGTGGTTTCGAATTCGATTTCAACATAGAAGCAACATACGTAACAAGATCTGAGCAAAACACGAAGAACACGAAGTGGGTTTAACGTCAAGATCTGAAATTCAATCCAGAAATCAAGAGCTCGGGTTGCTAGAATGATTGTTAGATCATTCCAGCAGTAACCGGCTCTGATACCAATTGTTAAGTCGGTTTTTCGGGATCGATAAACATCCGAGCATGCTCTTGACGGAAGGATGAACAACCAAAACCAAAAGTCAAATCAATAACACGAACTATCAAATATTGGTTTCATTGATAAAAACCTAACGATTACAAGCTCGTTACAACATAAGAATCAAAACTCTTGGCAAGGGGAAGATCGAGCATGATCTCCCCTCTCATCCGGCAGCCCTAGGCTCCGGGCAGACTTCCTCTCAATCCTTAATCACTCTACACATTAAAATTGGTATATATATAGGCCTCGGCCCATATTAGATGCGACTGGGCCCATTCGTGCGAGTGGACCATGCGTATGGTTCAATCGTACGACTGGACCATGCGTATGGTTCAATCGTATGACTGGACCATACTTATGGTTCAGTCTTACGAATGTCCCAATCGCATCTCTCAGTCGCACGGCTGGTCCATTAGCATGGCTCAGTCATACGACTGAGTCTCATTCACATATGCTCCTGCGAATGACCCAGTTTCATGTGTTTACAACATATCAGGTGTATAACATTAAGCCTAGACTATTCGACAAGTGACGGACACACTATATATGACTATATATGCTCCAACAAATTGTTAGGACCTGGTATTTGAATGAAATACCTAGTGATTAGAGTGTAAACCGGATCAAATAGTGCGGAATCCTATTTGATTGGCGATCCAATCAGTGAGAACACACGAAGAATCAATAAAGAATTGAAACTAACGTTAGAAATCGATTGGGAATCGATCTAATGTGTTCTATGAACTTGGAGAACGAATTGGGAGGCTTCTGGACAGCTAGGGTACGTCTAGAGTCGTAATAGAATCAATTCTCTCATTTTTCCACGAATTGGGTTGTATTTATAGTTTAGTATTGTTCATTCGTGCGACTGAACTATTAGTATGATTCAGTCGTGCGATTGAACCATGCGGTTGATCCATCCGCACGACTGAGTGTTCAGTCGTGCGACTGAGCCAATCTTATATGTCAATCATATGACTGATCCAGTCTCCTAGTTCAGTCGTGCGACTGAGTCAATCGTATGAAGTTATTCATGCGTGTGGTTCATTCGCATGGGCCATTCGCATGAGAACTTCATTATGTTAAGTTTGAATGTATTAATTAATAAACATCATGTGTAACCATTCAAACAATCACTAACCTAATTAACCAATTCAATATCGACTCATGAATGAAATATTAGACATTACAAATCACAAACAATCAATATCATTTCATTAATCATATCAAATTACATCCGAATCAGATAAACAAGATCTATTACATTTCATATCATGATCTAGGGACATACATGTATCAACAAACTCCCCCTTAGACCTAGATCTCTCTAATGTCTTGTTTTCTGCATCACCTCCTCATATTTCTTGTACTTGTCCTCTTTTGTGACTCCCGCATGAATCTCAAACGCGAAGCAGAGTCTTATGACATTTTGGAACTGGAGGGCTTGTACAATATCTTGCGTATCATAGAACAGTGGCCACTTGTACAGAGTGTAGACATCATTTGCTGACAAGTTGGTGAGCCACATAGGGTCAAATACCCTGATGGTATC
This sequence comes from Flaveria trinervia, assembly GCA_025506515.1. NCBI lineage: Eukaryota > Viridiplantae > Streptophyta > Magnoliopsida > Asterales > Asteraceae > Flaveria > Flaveria trinervia. The sequence goes on from CM046455.1 coordinate 62,706,793, forward strand.
TATTTGGCCCTCTTTGTTTAGGACTATGACCGCTTCTCCTGTCCTCCAATCGTAGTACCACCACTTAAAATGTGGAGTGAAGTCCTGTGGCATTTCCCTAAGTGGGATTCTTGACATTGTGTGCGGAGGACTCCACTTCAACATTATCTTCGGCTTTCCAGTAATGGCATCAACCTCAGACCTTCTGATATACCTTGTAGGCTATTGGGGTCTGAAGTTAACCCACCTGGTGTGGTACCCCTTCTTTAGGGCAGCCTCGAACCAGCCCGACATCTTCCTCGGGTCAGCATACAATAGCTTTAGTTTGGCCAGCTGGTTGAGCTCAAAACCTGGTAGAGTCTTCAAATCATGTGGGAATCTGAAGTATTTTATGCCCTTTTCCCTCTTAACTGCATATACGTCAAGTTCCTCAATATACGCCCACGCTATGATCCTGCCAGTCACCTTATCCTGTTTCTTGACTCTGTAGAGTTTGTTGTAGGCATCCTGTTTCGGTGCAGCGCGTTGGGCTCTAACTTCTTCAAAACACGCAGCCCACTCAGCCTTTCGGATATCGACATCATCATTTGAGGCTTGGGCCGTTTCCTCTACTTTCTCCGACTCTTGCTCCATCTTCTCTAACACCTCAAAAGTATCACTGACGAGGGATTCACCCAGATTGGGGACCACATTTCCCTCATTGTCAGCGTACTGAGGGTAGTGCTCGGTAGTGACATCTTCAATCTTGATTTCATCAACATCGTTGAGCTCTTCGTCACTGGTCGAGTCGCATGTCGGATCATCCTTCATTATCTCATCTGGATTGAGCTTGAAGATCTCTGCGAGTTTCTTGTTTGATAGGTCGTGAATTATTTCCCCTTCTTCAGGGGTATAACTCACCGACCTCCTTACGATCCCTTGCAGATCAAGAATCATTGTTAGCTGAGTCTTGACTTGCTGAAGGGGAGCAACATCAAACTCATCCCTTTGGTAATTTGGATTTTTGTCTTGTATCATCGTCTCGTCACTTGGTGGAGCAGAGGAAGAAGCTGGTTGGTCTTGTCTATTCTTGGACATCCTCTCTTGACCTGAAGCAGAGGCCGATGCAGCTACATCTCCTCCTGCTGTATCATCATCATCATCCTTCTCCTTTTTCCTTTCTTCTTCTGTCCCCTCATCCTCCTCTGTCTCATCCTTATCATCCTCATCATCATCTTCATCATCTCCTTCTCCTTCTTTGATCTTCAAGGCTCCTCCTTAGATCCCTTTAGCTTTAACATGATCGTCTTCTTCGCCTCCTCTAACTCCTCTATCTTCTTGTTTGATGTGACACTATGTGCTTGGAGTTGGGCTATCTCATGGCTCTGAGCAGCCATCTGTTGGGCCTGCTCCTCTATCATTCGAGCCTGCTCTTCTATCTGGTGAGACTGAGCAGCAGTAAGATCAGCAAGCTGGCAGATCTGAGCCGCCTTCTTCTTATCTGCAGCTAATAGGCGCATCACCATCCTGTTGAGCACAGACAGTTGTTCCTCTACCCCAATTGGAGGTAGAGGTGATCCATAAGTATGAGATGGATGGGCTGAGGATCCAGCTTGGTGGGTAGCGGTGGTGGTGGTGGCTGTAGTGAAGATGGGTCTGTGAAATAGTGGAGGTGATGTGGGAGTGAAAGATATGGTGGTAGATGGAATTTGTACAGTGGTGGGAGGTGTGGTGGTGGTAGTAGTAGCTGTGGTGGCTGTGGTGGCTGTGGTGGTGGATGGTGTGGCTGTGGAAGTGGTAGTGGTGGTGGCAGATGTGGTGGTTGTGATGGTAACGAAGGTGAGTCGTCTTTTCTTCTTCTTCTGACCATTGGGTTGAGCCATCCTTTTCCTCCTCATTCCCGTTGAGGTGGATGCTCCCCCTACAACCCTGCTAGCTGACTCCGGTGCATAACTCGGATCAGTGGCTGTCTCTCCTGAGTCTCTTGGGCGTTCACCAATCGCCCTTAGCCCATGTTCTGTGGGAACAACCTTGCTTCCCACAGTACGTGTCAAAGGCTCCTCTTCCGACTCCTCTTCCTCCTCACCAGGAACAAAATCCTGATGGAAACCAGCAGACTCGGCTATGTCTCTGGTTGGGGCGGACACTGGAGGTATAACATCATAAACTGAGCCTCTCGGTGGAGTAGGCATATCATCCCCAGCGTCCCCACTGTCGTCATCAGAGTCATGCTCTGGGAGCAGTAGCCTCTTGTCATCAGAATCACTGTCATCATGACGCCATTTGCGTCTCCCCGGTGCCACATATCTCTCGTTGGCCAAATGGCCAATCAACCTCTTCACCTGGGGCTTCACTTGCTTGCCCCTATACACCCTCATCCGACCCAAGGTCGTGTCATCCATAATCTCCAAAGCAACTGCATCATGACTCTCCTTGGGAAGAAGTGGCAGCTTCTCATTGAAGATCAGCTGTAGAAACCTGGGGTACATACAAAATCCTTCCTTCCCCTTTGCCTCTAGGTTCTCCACCAAATAAGAGAAGATCACACTCAAAAATCTGAAAGGGTGGTTCAGCACCAGTGCCACGTAGGCATTCTGAATCTGGTCTGATAGATCATTGAACCCACCCCTCCTCTAAGCAATCCACTTTAGGATCACATGCGCCAAGTAGTTGTACTGGGGGCACAGGTTGCTCTTGTTGAGCACACCCGAGTTTATGTCCCCAGCGTACTTGATCCTAAGGAAGCAGCCTCTCACAGTCAGTGGATATAATCTGGTGGGGTGATTCGTATCGTCCCCAAACTCAAAAACTCTCTGGATATCAGTAGCAGTAACCTCGATATCATGACCCAGAATGGAGCTCCGTATACGGTACGGCTCACGAGAGCGATCAACTGAGGCATTCTCCCAGAATGCCTGGTGTAATGACCTGTAGGGCGTGCAAGGTGTAGATACTTATGTATCCGGAATGTCTAAGGAAAGCTATAATCTCTGTGAACTCGGCCCCGTTCTGAGTAGTATGATCCAAGTGAGCACATATGTTGTGCTTTGGATTAATGGACCATCTATCAGCCATTTTCCTGAAACACAAGACACATAACCATTAGTACATAATACATCGAAATTCAGTTCTAAGTGTAATGTTTAAATTCATTCTGATTCATTCGTGCGAATGAATCATGCGACTGAAGTCAGTCGGTTGTTCTTTCATGCGACTGAGCTCCTTCGGGTGAATGAGACATGCGACTGAGTTCAATCTGCTGACTGAGTCTGTGATTGGTTCAGTCGGCCGACTAAGCTAATTCGCATGGTTCATTCGGCCGATTGATCCAATCGCAAGTTTCAATCGTGCAATTAGAGTTCATCCGGACGACCAGTCGCCTGTCCCACTGTTCAGTCACCTGTTGTTCGAATCTTGACCAAAACAAGTGATTTAACATGGATTACCGGTTCAATAGACTTGCCATTTAGTCACTAATAACCTATTAAACTTAATTTTAACATTTTGCTTAGTTTATGTTGATTATTAGGGCATTTTTCAGTCCGGTTCTTGTTTCACTCGAATATCACAAATTTGGATTCAATGTCTTCTGATTTCGGTAAGATTTCACTGCAATATACCTGTATAATCGACAACCCACGTAAGAAGATCAATAAAGATGTAAAAACAAGGTCTAAAGGAATTTCAGCAGAGTAACGGTACTTGGTGCGATTTAGGAGCGATTGAGGGTGATGAGTGGAATGCGATCGACTATGGCCCTTTAAATACTGAAACTGAGTTCAACCGGCCGACTGGCCTCATTCGCTCAGTTCATTCGGGCGACTGAGTCTCAATCGTGCGATTGGCCCCGTCAGTCGCATGCAGTTGACCGATTGAGGTTCAGTCGGTTGACTGACTCAATCGTGCCCTTTCATTCGCACCTTCAATTAACCGACTGAGTCTCAGTCGGTCGACTGATTCATTCGCCCCCTTCCATTCGGTCGAATGGAACATTCTGATAAGCCATTCGGGTGAATGTCTCAATCTCATGTCTAGTCGTGCGAATGGGATCCATTTGCATGGTTGGTCCATACTTAAGATCCAGTCGTGCGAATGGGTTACACTTATGAACATTTAGCACTTAAACCCTTTTTACGTGTTGAAATTAACATTATAAGCATTTGATCATCTCAGACATGATCATTTTAACTTGAAAAACTTTTGATCACCTTAGACGTGACTGTTTTAAACACTTTGTCACCTCAAATGTGACTGTTTTAAACTTTGAAAACACATGTGGTCATCTCAGACATGACCCTTTTAGTGAGTTGATCCCTTACTGATTTTCATGATATAGTCCGACGAACAAACAAACTAAAATGGCTAACTAACTAGAAATTTAAACTAAATACAAAAATAAAACTTGTTTTTGACTTTTTGTGAGAGATAAATCCTAAGATAGACTTCTACTGGATTTGGTTCCAGAATAGGCAGCTTCAATTTAGTTTGACCACACCTGGACCAATTCAAATTTGGAATCATACAGGCAAGTCAAATCATTTGGGACTTGTTATCAAAACCTTTTGATGCTCAATTCTTGGTTTTCATCCAGAGTCGTTAGCAAATTTTAGGAAATCATACTGGAATTATTAGATTACCACATTGATTTGAACTTTCAAGAATTGCAGCCACAATGATTGTCAATATGTTTGTCCTCTTAAATCCATACACAGACTTTTGACATAGACTGGTGATAGATTTAGGTTTAATTATTTCAACTAACATTTGTGGATCCCACACTTATATGGTAATCAACATTCCTCAGGAGCTTTTGAGCGGTCTACGGGCATTTTTACAAGAAGAGACTATTCTTAGAGCTTTCAAAGAGAAGCCAATCCTCAGGTCAGTGCCATCGCACAACAGAGAGGCGGCAAACAACAAGAATATCTAGGTTATGCTTATCCGCAGGTCAGTGCCATCGCACAGCAGAGAGGCACACAACCTATCTCCTTGTTAGAGAAGCTTAATTTTATTTTGCACAAAATGCACCAACAACATAAGTCATTAGCTTGATAGCATTTTTCTTTCATTTTTTCTTTCTTTGCTCTATTTATGGTCATCCGCACACATTTGTGGCGTTTACATGCTCATTACCCCTTATTGGAATATTGTTGATTGTGTTAACCAGTGATAAGATGGAAGCCCACAATCAGTTGAACAACTTAGTTTGATCTTGAGATCACCAGTCAAGTCTAATCATCTATTGTGTTGAATCTACCGACATATCAACTGTGGTCTAGCAACCTCTAGGTCTACTCTCGTTGTGTTACCTTAAGAGTTACCAGTTTTTCTATCATCTTCCCTTTTATATTGCTTAGACTACACAGACTTATACTTTAATTTTTTGCATCTTTTCTAAATTAATTTTTTTTAAGTCCCTCTTGATTTGTTCTGTGTACTATCATATTCCAAAGGGTTTGAATCGGTATCACAGATACGATGTACCTTATATCAGCTTTCCACTCCTTCTCCCTCGTTTTCTTCTTCTTTTTTTAATGTTACATGTTGACTTATTCTCCCCCTAAAATACTAAAATCAAAACTGGTTTAATTATTTTAGGATTTTAATAAACAGCAAAATAACATGAGTTTAATTTAAACAGACTAAAATAAACAAATAAAATAAAATAAAAAAGAAAAATTAACTAAACTACATCGGACTACACATGATCATCATCAGGAATAACATCACTTTTCTTTCTAACGCCGTTGACCTCTAGCAAATATTAAAAACGTGGTTTATCAAAGGCTTTAGTATAGAGGTCAGCACGTTGAAAACAATATTAATTTTTATCACACCTATTAAGTTCTTTTCAAGACAATCTCTTATGAAGTGGTATTTAATACCGATATGTTTGGTCTTTGGATGTTGGACCGCATTTGTTGTGGAATCCAGATGATTTGTGAACAGCAACTTGCAGCAGCAATGTATTCGGCTTCACAAGTTGACAATGCAACCGATGTCTGCTTCTTACACTGCCAGGTAACTAATCTTCTCCCAAAGAATTGACACCCTGCTGATGTAGACTTGTAATTCATCTTGCAGCCCCCGTAATCCAAGTCACTATACGCCGTGAGTTCAAAGTCATCATCATGAGGATAGCACAACCCAAGTGTGGGTGTACCCTTCAGATAACGAAATATCCTCTTGACCCCAATTAGATGGTTGACCTTAGGCTTAGCCTGATATCTAGAACATAAACATGTAGCATACATGATATCAGGACTTGAGGCAATGAGATACATGAGGGATCCAATCATTCCTCGGTACATTGTGGCATTTACAAGATCTCCATTTTCATCAAATGCTATATCATGATTTGTAGCAAGTGGAGTCCTAGCTACAGAAGCATGCTCCATGTCAAACCGACTGAGAATGTCTCCCAAATACTTGGTCTGATGTAGAAAGATCCCATTTGGTGTCTGATCCACCTGTAACCCGAGAAAGAATTTCATCTCCCCTATAGCACTAATTTCAAACTCTTTCGTCATAACTGCTTCAAACTCTTTCGTCATAACTGCTTCAAACTCTTTGCATACTTCTTCGTTCTTTGAACCGAAGATTATGTCATCGACATAGATTTGTACTAGCAGTAGGTCTCCATCTTTTTCTTTGATGAACAGTGTGCAGTCAATAACTCCCCTGCGAAAGCCGTGTTTCACAAGATGAGTTGAGAGTTTCTCATACCAGGCCCTAGGAGCTTGATGAAGCCCGTATAAGGCCTTGTCGAGTTTGTAAACTCTGTCCCGATGATAAGGATCTTCAAATCCCTCAGGTTGACTGACATACACTGTCTCTCGAATTTCCCCATGAAGGAATGCACTCTTCACATCTAATTGATAGACTTTAATCTTCATATACGATGCATAGGCAAGGAAGATACGGATGGCTTCCATCCTTGCCACTAGTGCAAACACTTCATTGTAGTCAATCCCCTCGACTTGGCGAAATCCCTGAACAACCAGTCGTGCCTTGTTCCTGATAATGACCCCTCGGTCATCCTTCTTGCATTTCAAGACCCATTTGGTGCCAATGACCTTAACACCTTTAGGTCTATCAACCAGAGTCCAGACACCTAACTTCTTGAACTGAAGAAGTTCTTCTTGCATGGCACTCACTCACGCCTCATCATTTAGTGCAACACTGACGTATTTTGGCTCAAACTGCGAGACAAAACACCGATGAGCACCATCATGAATATATCCCTTCTCCATAACTGAGGCGTAATCAGCTGAGTACAACTGATTTCGGGTTTGTACTCCTGATCTAACATCCCCAATGACATTGTCCAAGGGATGATAGACGTTTAGACGTGATCCTGGAGTAGTAGGAACAGCTACCTCAGAGCCAAGATTATAAACATTTGGTTCTGCATCTGAGGTAGAAGGAGTTTGAGGTTCCGAAGTCGAAGGTGCATCACCGTTAGATGCTTGTGGACTTTCAGGAACTGAAACCTTTTGCTCCTGATAAAAGAGCCCTGTTTCCTGTCATGTGCCTGGATGCTCCGCTATCTACAATCCACGTGTTGGTTTCGGCACTGTAGTGAACACCCTGCACATACCAAGTAAAACCGTTAGTTTAGGTTAGGAACCCAGCCTTTACTAGCTTGGGTTTCCCAGAGGCATCACACATCATGAATTCCACCCATTGACCCTTAGAGAGTGAGGGTAGCTTAGGTTCCTTCTTGTCATCATTACCAGACACGGAGGATGACTTTTCTTTCCATAATCCAGATTTCTGCAATGCGTGTTTGTGATAAACATTCGACTGGCTAACGGGTTGAACTTTATGTTCACTAGTTCTTCTAGGTGGAGTTAAATAACTCCTCTTAGAAGACCTAGGTTTTGAGTCCTGAAGTTCAATCTTCTTCCTAGGTGTCTGATAATAAGGACAAAAGGAAGCAATGTGTCCACACTCTCCACAGTTGTAGCACGACCTGCTATCAACTTTATGATTAAACTTTCTTTGTGGAGATGTGTGTGACACCCTAGTAACATCACTTAGTTTGGGTTTTAACTCTGTGTCTTTTGATGTTTTCTTTTGTTGAACAAAATTAATTGTCTTAACATGTTTAACATCTTTTTCCTTTTGGTTAACTGGTTTTTTAATTTAAAACATGTGAAAGATTAACATTAGAAGTCTTTTTAGGTTCTGATTTGACTCTAATTGACCCTGACTTTAAGTTAACCTTTTCAAATTCTTTTTCCAGATTAACACAAGGCAATTTACCCTTTGCCTTTGAAGTGGCCTCCTTTTGTTTGTTTCCAGATTCAATAGATGAACATGAGGAATCTGGATCACTAACAAGAGGAGTAGACACCACATGATCCTTGACGGGGTTATTATTTACTGGTCTACTCTTAGTGTTCATCAAGGTCTCAGGTGGTGGTGGAACCACTTTGTAACCCAAACCCTTCCCGTTGTTTCTTTCTCTCACTAAGTGTTGGACTATGTGTGATGAACTTGTCCAACTGTGCAGTTTCTGTTTTAATGAGTTTACTTCTACTTCTAGAACTGCCTTTTGCTTCTTAGTGTCTTCTAGGGAGTTTAGATAGTACCTAATGTCATTAGCTTGGTTAAATGCAACTACTTTGATTTCCCTAAGTTGTTTAGTCAAAGGTCTATCTTTTCTTTGTAACTATGCTCATTTTGTTTTAATACTCTATTAGCCTCAATGCACAGTTGCAAATCTTTTACTAAGTTATCATTATAATCTAATAACCTAGCAAATTTCTCATCTATGCTATTTCTAAACATATTACAATCAGAACAAGCATGATTATCAAACATTTCGTCAGTGGTACTTACCTGAGTTGGTTTAGAAAAGTTAGCCATCAACACAGCATCAGATGTCTCTGGTTCTGGTGATTCTGTCTTTTCTGTCTTTGCTGTGGTAGTCTTCTCTTTAGGCTTGTAGCTGACCTCAGTTGCAGTTGTCTCTTCAATATTTGACATCGCTATCTCAACTGCTAGATCTCCTTCACTCGCGGAATCATCATCAATGTCTTCTACACTTGCAATGTTTGATTCCCCTGGAGAGACAAACCTAAAGCTCCAGTCCTGTCCTTCATCATCATGAGTAGTCAAGGCTTTTGGATCCTTGCTTGATGAAGTAGAACTAGTAGCTTGCTTGTCTTGACGAGTGAAGGACGAGAATGGGTTCCCGTTACCCGTCTTCTTTGGCTTAAAACATTCTCTCTTGAAGTGCCCCTTCTCTCCACAATTAAAGCAGGTCACTTTGCTCTTATCAAAGCCAAATGTGGTATCCTTAGTAGCTACCAAGTTATGTCCGGTCTTTTTCACAAACTTCTTCGCCCTCCGGACAGCACTAGCTAAGGCCCACATTATGTCCATTCTCTCAAGCTCCATTTCGTCCACCTGCTCATAGTCCTCGTCTGCCAGATGGCAGTTTCCAATCTTCCCAGCAACAAGTCCATCATAAGAATGAACCACTGCAGCCAAATGATCCATGTGTTCTCAAGCTATTTCTACAGTCACATTACAGAGGTTCTCGGTCTTCAGTATAGTAGCATTTGATTCAGGTCCAATATGATGGGTACAAGAAGACCCCGACATATCTGATCCTGAAGGAGAAGCATATGAAGGACCCGATGAACTAGACACAAATGCAGTCTGGAGAGGTGCTCCAGATGTCTTAGCTTGAGGCGTGGCATTGTACAAAGCTGGATTCTGAGTATACGAAGACTTCTGAGCTCTGTACCTCATCCTAAGAGCTTCTTCTCGCAGCTTTAGAATGAAGTCATTTATATCCAGCTTTGCCAGCATTCCATTCTGTCTCAGGTTAGACACGAATGAAGCCCACTTCTCCGGCAATCCGTCTGCAAAGTTAGTAACTTTCTCTTCCATGGTAGTAGCCACCCCATGTGTATGCAGTTCACTCATCAGATGGTAGAATCTATCTATAACATCGTCCAAACTCTCGTTTCCCATTGATGAGAAGTTATCGAGTTCCTTCTTTAACTCCTTAGCCTTGATTGCCTTCAACGAAGCATTCCTATCGTACCTCTTTTCCAGCTCATTCCATAGTTTCTTGGACTGCTTATTCTCTGAGTACTGGTGGAAAATGTCTTTATGGATAGACTGTGTAATCAATGCATAAACCCTCTTCTCTGCATTATATTTAACTTTTTGCGCATCTGTCATCCCTCCTAAGGTTAGCTTTACTCCATTGGCTCCCACCGGCGTACTATACCCAATCTCGATAGCTTCCCACAGATTCGGATCCACTCCATTGAGATAGATCTCAAAACGTTGTTTCCAGTGGGGGAAACTTATCTAATTTTAAGAGCTTTGGTGGTTTATTATGATTACCCACCTCACTCTCAAGTAACAGCAGGTTCTGGATCCTAGAATCCTTCCCAGCAGTAAATGCTGACATTTGATCTTCCATGGCGAATAACTTTAAGTCTACTAAAACAAACTGTCAACTGGTGTGACTGAAGGATGCGATTGGGCTATCCGTGCGAATGAACTATGCGAATGGTTCAATCGTGTGGCTGAACTAAGCGATCGGTTTAGTCGTGCGAATGAAGCTGATGCGTATGAACACTGCGAACAAATGGTTCAATCGTATGAATGGAGATGCGACTAGGTACAATCGTGCATCTGAGCAATGTGAATGAGGTCCAGTCGTGCGAATTGCTCACTCGTGCGACTGAAGCTGCTGTTTTGCGAAAATTTCTCGTTAAACGTGTTTTAGCCGTAAAAATTCGAAATTTCGCAAGGTCTAATCGCCTAAGTCCGTAGATACCAAACTTTGATGAGCAGGGAACGTCTAAGATCACTTTTGACACAAAAGATAGCGTTTTTAGTGCAAAAACACAAACTTTTTATCAATCTTGATTGAATCACGCATAATCAAGAGCCTCGCCAAGGCTCTGATACCACTTGTTAGGACCTGGTATTTGAACGAAATACCTAGTGATTAGCATGTAAACCAGATCAAATAGTGCGGAATCCTATTTGATTGGCGATCCAATCAGTGAGAACACACGAAGAATCAATAAAGAATTGAAACTAACGTTAGAAATCGATTGGGAATCGATCTAATGTGTTCTATGAACTTGGAGAACGAATTGGGAGGCTTCTGGATGGCTTGGGTATGTCTAGAGTCGTAATAGAATCAATTCTCTCGTTTTTCCACGAATTGGGTTGTATTTATAGGTTAGTATTGTTCATTCGTGCGACTGAACTATTAGTATGATTCAGTCGTGCGATTGAACCATGCGGTTGATCCATCCGCATGACTGAGTGTTCAGTCGTGCGACTGAGCCAATCTTATGTGTCCATCATATTACTGATCCAGTCTCCTGGTTCAGTTGTGCGACTGAGTCAATCGTATGAAGTTATTCATGCGTGTGGTTCATTCGCATGGGCCATTCGCATGAGAACTTCATTATGTTAAGTTTGAATGTATTAATTAATAAACATCATGTGTAACCATTCAAATAATCACTAACCAAATTAACCAATTCAATATCGATTCATTAATGAAATATTAGACATTACAAATCACAAACAATCAATATCATTTCATTAATCATATCAAATTACATCCGAATCAGATAAACAAGATCTATTACATTTCATATCATGATCTAGGGACATACATGTATCAACACTGTCTGTTCAATTGAAATTCAAATTTTGAGCAAAACTTAGTATTAGACTTCGTGGTTTGGCTCATTAGTCTCGCAAGTGACCGATATAACCCCTAATAACTTTCTCTTTCACGAAATACTCAGTTTTATTAGTTAATTTGTCAAACTAAGTCTCGGTTGCATTTAGGTCTGAATTCAGTCATTTAGGGTAAACGTGATTCCCATTTGAGTAGATTGCACTGCATTGTACCTGTGTAAACACCGGAAATCATCAGAATACAGCAAATTGATGTCAAGCAAGGTCAAAGGAAAATCAGGCAGAGTAGCGGCACTATCGGGCGATTTTAGGGCGAATGAGGAGTGATGAGCATATGCGACCGACTTTAGCCCTATTTATGCTGAATCTGGGTTTAATCCCTAATAACTTTCTCTTTCACGAAATACTCAGTTTTATTAGTTAATTTGTCAAACTAAGTCTCGGTTGCATTTAGGTCTGAATTCAGTCATTTAGGGTAAACGTGATTCCCATTTGAGTAGATTGCACTGCATTGTACCTGTGTAAACACTGGAAATCATCAGAATACAGCAAATTGAAGTCAAGCAAGGTCAAAGGAAAATCAGGCAGAGTAGCGGCACTATCGGGCGATTTTAGGGCGAATGAGGAGTGATGAGCATATGCGACCGACTTTAGCCCTATTTATGCTGAATCTGGGTTTAATCGGGCGAATGGATCCATTCGCTCTTTTCATTCACGTGATTGGATCTCAGTCGTGTGATTGGTTCAGTCGATCACATTCAGTCGGCCGACTGGGTTTCAGTCGGGCGACTGACTCATTCGGTCAACCCCATTCAGGCGACTGGCTCATTCTTGTAAGCCAGACGTGTGTATGGTTCATACTCATGCTCCATTCGGTTTACTAGTTCATAAGTATGGTCCAATCATACGAATGGATCATACTCATGATTTTGACTTTATGACCATTTGACACTTAACTCTTTTTAACTTTTGATTAAACATTTTGAGCATTCGCTCATCTTAGACATGACCATTTTAACTTAGACAACTTTTGATCACCTCAGACGTGATCCTTTTAAAACTATTTGAAAACCCGTTTGGCCACCTCAGACGTGACCCTTTTTAGTGAGTAGATCCCAGACAGAATTCCAATATGTAGTCTGACTTTTAACAACTAAACTGACAAACTTAAACAAATGAAACTACTAGAACTAAAGGACAGAATTTAAAACATATGTTTGTGATTTTGTGTGAGGTGGAAATCCTAAGATAGAAATCTAACAGATTTATTTCTTGAACATGCAGCTTTAAGTTATTTTGACTATAAGTAGAACGATTCATTATGGAATCATACAGGTAAATCAAATCATTCGGGACATGCTACCAAAATCTTTTGATGCTAGATTATTGTTTTCATCGAGAGTCATTAGCAAGTTTAGGAAATCATACTAGTACTATAATATGCACACATTGATTGAGACTTTCAACAATTGCCACCACGATGATTGTCAGTATACTTGTCCACTTAAATCCATACATAGACATTTGATACAGATTGGTGATACATTAGGTTAAATTATTTCAACAAGCATTTGTGGATCCCATGCTTATATGGTAATCAACATTCCTTAGGAAATTTTGAGCGGTCTAACGGTAGTATTCAAGAAGAAACTATTCTTAGAGCTTTCAAAGAGAAGCCAAGCCTCAGGTCAGTGCCACCGCACAGCAAAGAGGCGGCAAACAACCATGAATACTAGAATATGTAGGTTATGCTTATCATCAGGTCAGTGCCAGCGCACAGCAAAGAGGCACATAACCTATCTTCTTGTTTGAGAAATTTTATTCTTTTTTTTTCGCACAGATCGCACCAACAATATAGGTTATTAGTTTGATTGCTTTTTTTCATTTTTCTTCATGTGCTTTTGCTCATATTATGGTCATCCGCACACATTTGTGGCGTTTATTATGCTTGTCACCCCTTATCGGAACTCTGTTGATTGTGTTAACCAGGGATAAGATGATAACCCACAGCTTGTTGAACAACTTAGTTTGATCTTGAGATCACCAACAAGGTCTACTTATCTATTGTGTTGAATCTACCGACACATCATCTAATGGTCTAGCAACCTCTAGGTCTACTTTCTCCGTGTTACCTTCGTAATAGCTAGTTTTACTATCATTTTTCCCTTTATTTTTGCTTAGACTTCTCAGACTTATACTTTGAATTTCACATCTAATTCAATTAAATCTTTTTAAAGTCCCAAATTTTTTGTTCCTGTATACTATCATTTTCCGTAGTCGTTGAATCGATATCTCAGATACGATCTCATTTCTTTTAACTTGCCTGTTCTCCTCCCTCTCCCTTTTTTTGTTTTTAATACTAACTTAACCTATTCTCCCCCTAAAATTCTAAAACCGTAAAAGATTTGCGTTTTTAGGATTTTAATAAGCGAAGAAATAAAACCACTAAAATTAATTAAATAAAATAAAATAAAATCAAAGAAAATAAAAGAAAAATGGACTCGACGCATCGGACTAAACATGTTCATCTTCTGGAATAACATCACTTTTCTTTTTAACGCCGTTGACCTCTAACAGATATAGAAATGTGGTTTATCAAAGGCTTTTGTGTAGAGGTCAGCACGTTGAAAATCCGTATTTATTTTAACCACGTCGATTAAATGTTTTTCAAGGCCATCCGTATAAAAGGATATTTAATTCCGATGTGTTTGGTTTTAGGATGTTGGACCGGATTTTTAGTTACGGCTATTGCAACAGAATTATCAACAAATATAGGAGTATTAGAGAATTCCAAACCATAGTCCAACATTTGATGTTGAATCCAGATGATTTGTGAACAGCAACTTGTAGCAGCAACATATTCGGCTTCACAAGTTGACAATGCAACTGATGTCTGCTTCTTACACTGCCACGTGACTAATCTTCTCTGAAAGAATTGACAACCTGCTGAGGTGGATTTGTAGTTCGTTTTGCAGCCACCATAATCTGAGTCGCTATACGCGGTAAGCTCAAAGTCATTGTTATGAGGATACCACGACCCAAGTGTTGGTGTTCCCTTCAGATAATGAAATATCCTTTTAACCCCAATAAGATGGTTAACTTTTGTTTTCGCCTGATATCTTCAACAAAGACACGTCGCATACATGATATCAGGTCTTGAGGCAGTGAGGTACATGAGGGATCCAATCATTCCTCGGTACATGGTGGCATCAACCATATCACCATTCTCGTCGGGTGCTGCATCATGGTTTGTAGCAAGTGGAGTCCCAGCTGCGAAAGTATTCTCCATGTCAAACTGGCTGAGAATATCCCCTACATACTTGGTCAGATATAAAAATATCCCCTTTGGTATTTGATCCACCTGTAACCCGAGAAAGAACTTCATCTCTCCCATGGCACTCATTTCAAATTCCGCCTTCATTACTGCTTCAGATTCTTTACATAAGTCTTCATTCTTGGAACCGAAGATTATGTCATCAACATAAATCTGAACAAGCAGTAGATCACCATACTTTTCTTTGATGAACAGTGTACAGTCAATTACACCTCCGCGAAATCCGTGTTTCACATGGTGCATTGAGAGTTTTTCATACCATGCTCTTAGGGCTTGGTGAAGCTCGTAGAGAGCCTTATCTAGTTTGTAAAGTCTGTCCCGATGATACGGATCCTCGAATCCCTTGGGTTGGCTGACTACACTGTTTCTCGGATTTCACCATGAAGGAATGCACTCTTTACATCCAGTTGATAGACTTTAGTTTTCATGTAAGAGGAATAGGCTAGGAAGATACGTATGGCTTCCATTCTTGCCACAGGTGCAAATACTTCATTGTAATCAATTCCCTCGACTTGTCGAAATCCTTGAACTACAAGTCGAGCCTTATTCATGATAATGACCCCTTGGTCATCTTTCTTGCATTTCAAGACCCATTTGGTGCCAATGACCTTAGCACCTTTAGCATTATCCACCAGTGTCCATACACCTAACTTCTTCAACTGAAGAAGTTCTTCTTGCATGGCACTCACCCATGCCTCATCATTTAGGGCTTCACTGACATATTTTGGCTCAAACTGAGACATAAAACAACGATATGCACCATCGTGAAGGTATCCCTTTTCCATTACAGAGGCATAAGCAGCTGATTGTTCTGATCATTCT
This sequence comes from Flaveria trinervia, assembly GCA_025506515.1. Classification (NCBI taxonomy): domain Eukaryota; kingdom Viridiplantae; phylum Streptophyta; class Magnoliopsida; order Asterales; family Asteraceae; genus Flaveria; species Flaveria trinervia. The sequence continues at coordinate 62,722,604 of CM046455.1, forward strand.
CCATGGCTTCATCGTCAGAGGAGTAGTCACTTACCTCTAGTGCTCCCCCTGATCGACTAGGAAACGCACCTTGTGAGCCAGATGTTGTAGAGTCTTGTGTTGGTGTGTTTAAGACATCATACATCATTTTTGCTGCTAACTCATCATTAGAAGTGGAGAGAGGAATGTTGAAGGACTTGAAGAATCCATCATAGTCAAAAAATAATGCAGGTCCCTTTCCAGTAGGAGGGGTGGTGTATCTCTGAACGTCCACGTTACACCACAGTTCTACTTGACCCGTTGAGTTGTTGTAAACTCTCTTATTCGGTATGTTGTATCCTAGAAATATTCCCTCTTTAGCCTTCTCGCTAAACTTGCCTTCTTGAGTTTTCTTCAGCAACGTACATGGTGCTCCAAACGGTTCGAGGTACTCCAGATTAGGTTTACGTCATTGGAGAAACTCGTAACACGTTTTCCCATGTCGTTTAATCACCAAGACTCGATTCAAAGTGTAACATGAATTTGCCACTGCCTCGTTCCAAAATTGGATAGGCAGTTTCAAGTCTGCTAGCATCATCCTGGCAGTCTCTATCAAGCTTCTGTTCTTCCTTTCAGCAACCCCGTTTATCTGTGGAGTGTAGGCAGATATGAACTGATGTACAATTCCCTTTTCTTTGCAGAATGCCTCCATCCATTGATTCTTGAACTATGTTCCGTTGTTTGAGCATACTTGTCTTACCTTCAGCTTGTAGAGAGACTCTAGTGTAGTTACCAACTCTTTGAATGACTTAAATGTCTCAGATTTAGATTTTAGAAACATTACCCAAGAGAATCTTGAGTAGTCATCTGTAATTACATAGTAGTACAAGTCACCGACAATGCTCCTTGTACTAACTGGACCAAACAGATCCATGTGAAGAAGCTTAAGAGGCAGTTCTATGGAATGAACTTTTTTTGCTTTATGAGACTTTTTAGTCTGTTGCCTTTCTTGCAGGCGACACAAAAATCTAGTAGTTGGAACTTTTTGACATTTACTTCTCGCACTAGATCATTCTGGATCAAGTGGTTCATCTTCCGTGGATTGATGTGCCCCATTCTCCTATGCCAGGAGATAGAATCCTTCTCAGTAGCTTTTGACAAGAAGCACTAAACTTGATGATCCATTATGGAGGCCTTTGATAGATCCAAGACGTAAAGGTCATTATATCTTGACGCTGACATTAAGACTTGGTCCTCTGGGATCACATAGTCCTTTTTCAGGACATCCCACTTCTTATTGTCAAAAACTACCTTAAATCCCTTATCACATATTTGGGAAACAGAAAGCAAATTATTTTGAAGTTATTGAACATAGTTTATCTTGTCAAACTTCACTTTCTTATTCCCCACTTCCCCTTGAGCTGTGATATAATTTCCTTTGTTTCCATCAAATGAAACATGACCTCCTTTTATTTGTTTGACATTTGACAGGAGTGCCCGGTTCCCATTCATGTGCCTGGATGCTCCACTATCTACAATCCAAGTGTTTGTTTCAGCACTATAACGAACACCCTTCACATTAAACTAAAAACATTAGTTAAGGTTAGGGACCCAAGCCTTAACCGGCTTGGGTGTCCCAGAGGCATCACACATCATAAATTCTACCCATTGTCTATTAAAGGGTGAGGGAAGATAATTTTTTTTCATGTTCTCATTACCAGACATTCAAATAGACTTTTCTTTCCATAAGCCAGCTTTGTGTAAGGCCTGTTTGTGGTAAACAGATGACTGACTAATGGGTTGAACTTTAGGTTCACTGACCCTTTTTGGTGGAGTCATGGATCTCTTTTTTGAAGAGCAAGGTTTAGTGTCATAAAGTTCAATTTTCTACCTTGGAGTCTAATAATAAGGACAAGTAGACGCGATGTGTCCATACTTTCCACAGTTGTAGCATGATCTACTTTCGACATGATGGAGTACATGTTTTTGTGGAGAAGCGTGTGACACACGTGTGACTTTATTCAATTTGGGTTTAGACACTTCTTGTTTCGATGTTTTAACTTGTTTAACAAAATTAATTGTTTGAACCTTGTTAACATCTTTACTCTTTTGTTTACCTAGACTGGACATGATGCATGTGTTTGGTTAACATGTATGGTCTTTTTAGGTTCAGACTTAGACGTGGTTGAACCTGACTTTATATTAACCTTTTTAAAATTGTTCATCCAGATTTACCATAGGCATTTTACCTTTTGATTTAGAAGTGGCCTCCTTTTGTTTAGTGCCAGATTCATTTGGTTTACATATGGAATCTGGATCACTTACAAGAGGAATGGACACCACATGATCCTTGATTGGGTTGTTATTTATTGGTTTTCTTTTGGCATTCTGCAAGGTCTCATGTGGTGGTGGAACCACTTTATAACCCAATCCCTCCCCGTTGTTACGTTCTCTCACTAAGTGTTGGACAATGTGAGAAGAACTTGTCCAACTATGCAGTTTTTGTTTTAATGAATTTATTTCGACTTCCAAAACTGCTTTGTTCCTTAGTTTCTTCTAGGGAGTTTAAATAGAACTTAATGTCATTGGCTTGGTTAAAAGCCACAACTTAAGTTTCCTTAAGTTGTTTATTTAACAGTTCTATTTTTTCTTTATAACTGTGCTTATTTAATTTTAAAATACGATTTGCTTCAGTGCACAGTTGCAAGTCCCTTACCAGGCTATCATTATGATCTAATAACCTAGCAAATTTCAAATCAATGTTTTCCCTAAATTTATTACAATCAGAACAAGCATGATTATTAAATAATTGATCTGTAGTACTTACCTGAGAGGGTGCGGTTGAATCAGCCATCAAAGCAGAGTCTGACTTTTTTGGTTTTGGTGATTCTGAACTTGTTGAACCTGTCCCTTCTTCAGGCAGGTGATCAACCACACTTACAGTTTCTTCATTATTTGACATCGCGAGTTCCACTGCAATATCACATTCGCTAGCTGAGTTGTCATCTAAATCCTCAACACTAGCGATGTTGGATTCTCCCGAAGACACAAACCGAAAGCTCTAATATTGTCCCTCGTCATCCTGAGCGGTCAAGGCCTTAGGTTCCTTGCCAGACGAAGTAGGACTACTTGTGGGTTTATCCTGACGGTTGAAAGATGAGAATGGATTCCCATTTCCTGTCTTCTTGGGCTTCACACATTCACGTTTGAAGTGTCCCTTTTTCCCCATAGTTGAAGCAGGTAACTTTTATCTTGTCAAAACCAAAAGTTGTGTCCTTAGTGGCAATCAAGTTCTGTCCAGTCTTCTTGACAAAATTCTTAGCTCTCCGGACAGCACTTGCTAGCCCACATGATGTCCATTCTCTCCATCTCTGTCCCAATTACCTGCTCGTAGTCCTTACTTGCCAGATGGCAGTTTCCAGTTTTCTTAGCAACTAGTCTGTCATAGGAGTGAACGACAGCTGCTAAGAGATCCATATGTTACTTTGCTACTTCTACCGTCACAATCCCAAGGTTCTCGGTCTTCAGTTTTGTAGCATTGGCTTCAGGTGCTATGTATTGGGTACAAGACGACCCTGACGTGTCAGATCCTAAAGTAGTAGCTTGAGATGGACTAGCTGAACTCGACACAAATGTCGTTTGAAGTGGTGCTCCAGACGTTTTGGCTTGTGGAGTTGAGTGGTATAGTGATGGATTCTGATCATATGAAGACTTTTGGGCCCTGTACTTCATCCTCAACTCTTCCTCTCTCAGTTTCATAATGAAATCATTGATATCTAACTTTGCCAGCATATCATTCTGTCTGAGTTGGATACAAAGGAAACCCATTTCTCTGGCAACCCATCTACAAAGTTCGACACCTTGTCTTCTATAGAAGTTGTAACTCCATGAGTGTGCAGCTCACTCATCAAGTGGTAGAACCGGTCGATGACGTCATCCAAGCTCTCCTTACCCATTGATAAGAAGTTGTCGAACTCCTTCTTCAACGATTTTGCCTTTAGAGCTTTTAATGACGCATTCTCGTCATACCATTTTTCCAATGCATCCCACAACTTCTTTGCTTGCTTGTTCTCAGAAAATTGATGGAATATGTCTTTAGGAATTGACTGATTTAGCAATGCATATACTATCTTCTTAGCATTATACTTTACCTTTTGGCCATCAGTCATGCCACCTAGGGTAAGTTTGACTCCATCTGCACCTACAGGCATGCTATACCCTGTCTCAATCGACTCCCACATATTGGGATCTACTCCATTTAAGTAGATCTCGAATCTTTGCTTCCATTGAGGGTAATCATCTAATGTTATTAGCTTAGGGGGTTTATTGTGATTCCCCACTTCATTTTCCAGAAGCAATAGATTCTGGATCCTTGAATCCCTCCCTACGGTGAACGCTAAATATTGATCCTCCATTACTATTGACTTTGGACTTTAGAACAAGCTGGTGTACTTGTGCGACTGAATGAGTGCGAATGAACACTTCGTGCGATTGAACAATGCGGTTGGCTCAATCGTGTGAATGGGCAGGTGCGATGAACAATGTGAATAGGCAGTTCAGTCGTACGAATGGATGAACGACTGAGTCCAATCATGCGTATGAGGGATGAGGATGGATTCAGTCATACGATTGAGTCAATTATGCGACTGAAGCTGCTGAATTTTGAGAATTCGAAGGTTTAAGGTATTTTGACGCAAAAACACGACTTTCTCACTAACCCTAATTGCCGTATGCCAGAAAACGTTAACTTTTTGACCCGGAGACGTCTAAAACACTGTTTGACACAAAAAGACTGCGTTTTTGAGTGAAAAACATGATTTTTATATCAAAATCGATCGAATCACATGTAAATAAAGAGCCAAAGCTCTGATACCACTTGTTAGGGACCGTGTACAGACGAAGTATTAATTGATTTACATGTATACCAACTCAAATAGTGCGGAATCCTATTTTATTGGCGATCCAATCAGTTTGAACGTGTGTAAAGTCAATCCAAGAATGTAACTAAATGTCAAGAACGATAGTGGGATGATATACAGCGATCTATGAACTTGGAACAGGTTGTTCTAGGGTTTATGGTCAGCTAGGGTACGATTTAGTGTGTAGGAATTCAAATTTTTATGTTTTTCCACAAATTAAGTGGTATTTATAGGTTAGGGCTTTCCATTCGTGCGACTGAACCATTTGCATGGTTCAGTCATGCGCTTGAAGCATGTGGTTGATCCATCCGCACAACTGAGGCTTCAGTCCTGCGACTGAGTCAATCTCATGTCACAATTGTACGACTGATCCAGTCTCCTTGTTCAGTCGTGCGACTGGTTCATTAGCATGAATTTGTTCATGCGTATGGTCCATTAGCATGGTCTATTCGCATGAGAACTTCATACGACTAAGTTTAAGCATGTTTCTCAATCATTATTGACTAAGAACTATGTAAACAACCACAAACCTATATATTAGTTCAATAAGTGGTAACACACACTAATCAATGAAATATTAAACATTATAAGCATAAACCACATATTGTATTTCATTTAAACCCATTCTGTTACATATATGTAAGACATGAAAGACATTTTACATTAAGCTCATAAACTAGGTACATATGTATCTACATTTTCGATTTGGTACTTGGGATGATTGGCTAGCAGACTTCGAGGAGAACATTGTGTATCGCAAGAAGATGATTCGTTTTACAGTGCCTGATGGTGGTTTGGTGACGGTTTATGGTGATCGGGTTATTACGATCCCGAAGGTGATCTCAATGGCGGTGGCGGGAAAGTGTATGAGGCGTGGATGTAGCACCTACTTGGCTTATGTAAATGATGTGGATATGCCAATGCCACAACTATCTGATGTACCAGTTTTGTGTGACTTTCCAAATGTGTTTCGAGAAGATTTACCAAGAGTGCAACCTGATAGAGAGATTGAGTTTCAGATTGATCTGATACCGGGTGCCCAACCTATTGCCAAAGCACCGTATCGTTGGCTCTGACAGAGATGAAAGAGTTGATGGAGCAGTTGCAAGAGCTGCTTGATAAGGGGTTTATCAGACCGAGTGTCTCTCCTTGGGGTGCTTCGGTCCTGTTTGTGAAGAAAAAAGACGGTAGTATGAGGATGTGTATTGACTACTATGAGCTGAACAAGTTGACGGTGAAGAACTGATACCCCTTACCGAGAATAAATGATTTGTTCGATCAGCTTCAAGGTGCCAATTGGTTTTCAAGGATAGACCTTCGATCAGGCTATCATCAGCTGAAGGTGAAAGAGCAGGATGTTCCTAAAATAGCTTTGCGCACATATGATGGTCACTATGAGTTCTTGTCATGTCTTTTGGTTTGACCAATGCGCCAGCTGCTTTTATGGATTTGATGAATCGAGTGTGTCGGCCGATATTTGATAAATCAGTGATCGTGTTTATTGATGATATCCTGATTTATTCAAAGAATGAGGAGGAGCATGCCGGTCACATTCGGGAGGTTCTGAAGACGCTGAGAAATGAGAAGTTGTACGCCAAGTTCTCCAAGTGTGCATTTTGGTTGCGCGAAGTTCAGTTCTTGGGTCACGTGGTAAATCCCGATGGGATTATGGTGGACCCGGCAAAGGTGGAGGCAGTGATGCAATGGAAGTCTCCAAAGACGCCATCCGAGATTCGTAGCTTCTTGCGTTTGGCGGCCTACTATAGAAGATTTATCCAAAAATTTTCTAAGATCGCTTCTCCACTAACTAAGTTGACCCAAAAGGATGTGAAGTTTGTATGGGGTCAAGCTCAAGAGAAGGCATTCGAAGAATTGAAGGCGAGGTTGACTCAAGCTCCTGTTCTGTCATTACCTAATGGATGTGAAGATCTGGTGGTTTATTCTGATGCTTCCTACTCGGGGTTGGGGTGTGTGTTAATGCAGAGAGGAAAAGTGATAGACTATGCGTCGTGACAATTGAAGGTTCGCGAGGTCAACTACCCTACCCATGACTTGGAGCTAGCAGTCGTGGTCTTTGCACTAAAGATTTGGAGGCACTATCTTTATGGACGAAGTGCACCATTTTCACTAACCACAAGAGCTTGAAGTACTTCTTTGAGCAGAAAGACCTGAACATGAGGCAAAGACAATGGTTGGAGCTTATAAAGGACTACGATTGTGAGATCCATTACCATCCGGGCAAAGCCAATGTGGTGGCGGACGCCCTTAGTCGAAAAAAGAGGCTCGAGCCAATTTGGGTGAAAGCCTATCGGTTGATCATGACCTCAAATGTGATGAAGTAAGTCAAAGAGTCTCAAGATGAGGCATTGAAAGAAGATCATCTTAACTCTGAAAGAATGAGAGGTTTGGTTATGGAGTTGGGTGAAAACACACTTGGTGTTAAAACCTGATTTGGACGGGTGTGGATTTCTCGTTTTGGGGATCTACGGGTGAAGATTTTGGATGAAGCTCACAAGACTCGATACTTCATTCACCCAGGTGCCACAAAGATGTATTAAGACATGAAGAAGGATTATTGGTGGCCGAGTATGAAAGTAAATGCCTTACTTGTCTACAGGTAAGGCCGAGCATCAAAAGCCGTATGGGAAGATCCAACTGTTGGATATACCGGAATGGAAGTGGGAGCACATCACTATGGATTTTATTACAAAGCTGCCGCGTACTCCGAAAGGGTATGATGCTATATGGGTGATTGTTCACCGCTTGACGAAGAGTGCTCACTTCCTACCGATCTGCGAGACATATTCATTTGAGAGGTTGGCTGATCTTTTCATCAAAGAGATTGTAACTCGTCACGATGTGCCGGTGTCTATTGTGTCGGATCGTGACACCCGGTTTACATCCAAATTTTGGAAGAAATTCCACGACGCGATGGGGACGAGGTTACACATCAATATGGCTTATCATCCCCAGATTGATGGTCAGTCAGAGAGGACCATTCAGAAATTGGAGGACATGTTTCGGGCATGTGTTATCGACTTTGGGGAAAGTTGGGATGACCACTTACTATTAGTTGAATTCTCATACAACAACAGTTATCATGTCAGCATTGGTATGCCACCTTATGAGATGCTATACGGTAAGAGATGCAGAACACCCGTCTGCTAGGGTGATATTGGTCAAAAGGAACTAGGGAGCGTCGAGGTGATCGAGGCTACGACTGAAAAGCTCGAAAAGCTCGAAAAGATCAAGGCCTTCATGAAAGCAACCAAAGATAGACAGAAGTCGTATGCTGATAAACGACACAGACCAATTGAGTTCTAGGTGGGTGACCGGGTTATGTTGAAGGTCTCATCTTGGAAGTGCATTATCCGATTCAGGAAGTGGGGCAAGTTGAGCCCAAGGTATATAGGGCCTTTCCGAATCATTTCTAGAGTAGGAAAGGTGGCCTATAGACTAGAGTTACCAGATGAGTTAAGTGGAATTCACCCGACATTCCATGTATCTCATCCAAGAAAGTGCTTGGTAGATGAAGGTATGATTGTTCCACCGGAGGATATCGAAGTAGACGAATGGCTAAATTATGTGGAGGAACCCGTGGCAATCATCCATCAAAAAGAGAAAAGGCTGAGAAAGAAAGTGGTTCCTCTTGTTCGTGTTCAGTGGAAGCACAGGAAGGGATCCGAGTCTACGTGGGAGACTGAAGAAGAAATGAGGTGGCATTACCCACATTTGTTCGAGGAATAATAGGTTTCGGGGACAAAACCTGTATAAGGGGGTTGGACTTGTAACACCCGGTTATTTATTTTCTTTGAAGCCGACGAAAGAAGAAAAGAAATAAAGACCAAAGTCAAGGGACCAAACTCGCCAACGAGAGAAAGTTGGGTGAATTGAAGTATTTGAAGGGAGAGGGCAGCCCTTACCCACTCCCCACACCCAAAATCTCAGCAAAGAAAAGAGAGGAGAAGAAGAAAGGGAGAAAAGAGAGAAAAAGGTTGGTTCGGGTGGATTCAAGAGTGCAAAATCATCATGTAGCGGGTCCAAACGAAGCTCTACTTCTTGGTGTGATTTGTGTGAGTTCTAGGGCCCCTCTTTTAAACTTTTTTGATTGATTTTAGGGCTGGAACACATCGAAAACCCGTTTTTGTATGTGTGTGTGTTTGACCCATTTGTATGTGTTTGCATGTGATGCGTTTGGAGTTTGTTTCCGGGCTTGTGCGTGCTTCAATGGTGTTGTGGTATGCATTCCTAAGGTTTAGGATGGTTGATTTGGGCTTAGAATGGGTTTGGATGAGCTTGGAGGTCTAAATTGGCAGATTGGGTTCAGGAGTGAGCTGAATTCTGCACAGTTAGGGCTATGCAACCGAATGGCATGCCAGTCGTGCGACTGAAGTCCACACGCATGCTAGTCGTGCGATTAAGGTTCAATCACATGTGAGATGTGCGACTGGAGCCCATACGCATGCCAGTTGTGCGACTGAAGGTCAATCGCATGGGGAGCCATGCGATTGAGAGTTCATTCGCATAAGTGCTCATCCGCATTAGTTCCATTCGCATGGGACTCATCCGCATTGAGTCCATCCGCATTAGGTCCATTCGCATGGGTGTTCATTCGCATTGTTCATCCGCATTGTTCATCCGCATTGGTCCATTCGCATGATGTCCAGTCGCCTAGAAGGCCATGCGACTAAAGGGTGCCTATACACCCAAGTAGGGCTTATGCACTCGGGGAAAAATGTAGTTTATGTGTGGACTTTCAGGAGAAAGTGCAGATGTAAGTTTTGGCATGGGAGATTCCTGTAAGTTCATGTGTGATGACTTTTGTGATCTTAGAGGTTATATTGGGCATGATGATGATGTTGCATGTTTATGCATGATGTATGTTATGTATGTATGATGTTGCCCTATATGATGTTGATGACTATGTATGTTATGTTCCTTGTTATGGCGTATGTTTATCTTTCCCGTGGCTTTACGATGTATGTTAATGAATGAAATGAAAGCATTATGTAACGTAAAGTGAAAGATAATGAAAAAGAAACATGAAGAAAGATTGCATGCATTAATGAATGATGAAAGTAAAGAAAGACTTGCAAGCCTTTTATGTCGGGACACGCCATTAAAAGGTGTTAGCCCAACGGTGTGCGGGTTCGCTACCCCGGGAGGATGTACATCGGGGTCTTTCTTTGTGATTGACCATTTGTATATAACCATTGCTGCATACCCTAGGTACAGTGACCAGAGGTGTGGAACACCGTTATAGCTAGTCTATGATAGGCTTAGGTCCAGTAACAAAAGGGTAGAATGTATGGTTGAAGGAAAGGAAAGATGTAATGATGAAAGAATGTGAAAGTAAATGACGTACGATGAATGAACAGAAGTTAAAGAATGAACGAATGAATGGTGAAGATAATAATATAGTTTATGTGTACGTATGATGTATGATCGTATGAAAGTAAAGTACGGTTTTAACGAAAGAAAAATATGTTTTATTATAAAACTAGAACTCACTTAGTAACGCTGACTTTTATGTGTTTCCAGTTGGCAGGTAATGATTGTTGAGGATGGCACGAGGTGGCTACTCAGCTCTTATGGGATGGCATCCATTTTTATAATGCTTTTGTGATGTAATGCAACATGTATTTTGTAACTTGTTAACGATGTATTATTTTGCAAAATCTTTTATAATGAAATGAGATGTATATTTTGGTAATTCCGTTGCGAAGTTTTATGAAAGACAAATGTATTTATATGTTTTATGTGTAATGATTTACCAGCTGTAAGCGTCTCGGGAACGGGGCCTTACAGTTTTATACAAGTGTAATTTTGCCAAAAATACAAGTTTTAAGCAACATGTACAAATGAGTGCATCACATTTAACAGGGGTAGAATAGGGATTTGACTAAAATTCTAACACACTTTAGGGGTAATATGATAAATTATCTATTAAATTTTATAAAACTTAACATTTTTGTCCTTGTCTCTTTCATGTATTTAATAAACATCATTAATATATTATTTAATAATATGATATTATTAATTCACTTCATTAATTTTATTTTATTTATGATACTATAAATTGACATTTAAATTTATATTTACTAATTAGATTTTTATAACTAAATAATATTTTAATCAAGTATATTATTTTATTTAAATATTTAAGTATATAACTTATATAAATCTTCATATTTATAATACCTATAATACTACTATTTTTCTAGAGGCATATTATTATAAGTTTAATAATTTTAGTACTTATCTATATCTTTTATAATAAAAGTGAAAGAAAGATAGAATGATAATTTTACATATAGATTAAAACACCCATATGAAAAGTAATGCTTAAATTTCTAAAAAGTAATTCTTTTATTTTATTTATGCCCTTACAATAAAGTATAATATATGATTGCTTATAATACAAATGCTAAAACATATACACGTGGTCAAACAAAATCATCATTTACTTTCAATGTCGTTTATATATTGTCATTGAGCACTAATCCATCTTCCTCTTTCCTTTATCAGTTATTAAAAACTCAATAACAATCAAAATGATAATTTGTGGTGATAATTTATCCATTAACTTTCTTCAGTATATGCAAATCACCACCAAAATCTGACTCCGATGATCATAAAACTCTAACCTACATTCATAAAATAAACCCCTATAAAATCTAGGTAATAAGTGATTTCTAACCATAAATATTACCCATGCTTTCACTATTCTTGTTGGGATAATATAATTGTCTTAAAGACTTTTGTAATATACGTAACTGTTTTCTTTTATTCATTTTTTTCAATAATTATATTTTGATTTTTTAATTTACGTCATAATGCACTGAGCCGATACCGACTATAATCAAATTCTCAAAAATCATGCAACAACCGTACCGCCACAACGCCGGGCATTTCCAACTATACCAATATATATGACTTTCCTTGTTTTATTTTTCTAATTATTCGATAAAACTGTGTCATTTATTTTTAATTTTCTAAATTCTATATTTAGTGGTGTATTTTAAAAAATATTACTAAAATGAGTATTTTTTAAAACATTATTTTCTCACTCATAATCTCATTGGATATAATGTAAATAATTTAATAGAAAGAACATATTATTATTTTAGTTGTTATAATTATTTCCGGCCATATTTTATTGTTCCCTAAAAAATTGTGATGGATAATGTTTTCTTCTTGAATATACGGTTGTGACGTGACAATTTTATCTATGTGTCGTAATAAATTTTATTCATAAAAGATTCATATGTTATAATGTACAAGTTACTAAAGTCCATACATACAATCATCAATGTTATTTTTAAATTTTATTTTTATGGCTTTTTTTCTATTTAACTTCTAAAATATTACATTGTACATGATTGCATATACACCGTTGAGTTATGCTTATTTCTTTTCACTATTTCAGCTTGAGTTTATTACAAGACTGAGTTGTCGACGATAATTTTCTTTGAAACCGTATAATGAATACTATTGTACATGTTTTTTATTTGTCTAACCGTTTTTTTGTATGTAAGGGAATTTATTTTATTTTTAACATTTATGTTGTATAAATATTTCAAAATATAAAACCACAAACACGATACCGCCACGAAGCGCGGGTGTAATACTAGTTCTAATTAAAACATGAGTTAATACCTATTATTAAATTTGCTATATTAAGTATTACTTTATTTATAATAATTTAAATTAACATTATAGTTATATTTTTCATTTATCTTTTTATTTTTTAAATTAAGTATTATATTATTAACTAAATACTATTTACCAACTATTTACATAGTTATAATAATAATAGTAATAATAATAATAATAATATAACCAATATTTAAGCTTGGTTGGAAAAAGACTCAGTAGCCCATGCACATCATGCGAGCCATTTCATTATACATAACATATAAAAAATAATAATGAATATCTATATTATCTATATATTTATAACACATTTTAGGATGTCAAAATAATAATTTTATCTTAATCTTAAAACACCTACAGGGTAAGTATGGCAATATTATGGTGGATTGTAATTTAATTTTTTTATTCCATATGAATTAATTAAATTAATAATAACAATTATAATAGTAATAATAATATAATAATTATTATTATTATTATTATTATTATTATTATTATTATAATTGTAGGACTGGTTATGGTTTAAACAATAGTTTCACAGTTGGAGAGTATCAACTAAACATACTTACTACATCAAATATGGAACGAAGTAGTGAAACAATAAACAAAGAAGTAATAACACTTAAGAACAAAAAGATATGTTTTCAAGTATTACAAAGCTTCTACACAGTCCTTAAACTGATGCATGGGATACTTTATGCTACAACCTACAACCGGTCACACTTTGAAGGTCAGCTGGACACTAATTTAGACAACAAGGTCAATGTAGAGTCAAAAGACAGTTTATCTTTTGACTTATAACTATGACAGAACATAGCTCACATCCAATTGATATACAATAAGAATAAAAGTACTAAACTAGGAAATTACAAATAAGATACCATATTGTATAGTTAACAAAAGTAAAAGGGTAATCACCAAAAGCTAGTGATTACCCTTTTACTACTTTGTCAACTGTATAATATGGAATCTTGCCTGTAATTGCCTACTTTAGTATTTTTATCCTTATTGTATTTTAATATGATGTGAGTTATTGTCTGTCATAGTCATAAGTCAAACGATAATCTGTCTTTTGACTCTACTGACAGTAGAAAGGCCTTCTGCTTTTGTCAAAAGTATGTCAGAGTGTTACAAGTATTCTTAGTCTTTGAAAGAGTTCAGTCTTCAAGCTCGGAAGAGTTCAGCCTTCAAGCTTCTAAAGATTTTTTCTTTAAGATTCGGAAGACTTCACTTTGGCTTCGGAATATTTTGGTATTTGGTTTTGGGAGATTTGACATTTAGTCATTTTTCTTTGTACATAGTCAAATCTTTCGAAATACTTCCTTCCTTGTACTTCAGTGTATGTTGATAGATATTTAGTTAGCATCAACCTTTAAGATAATTATTTTGATCTTAAAATAATAATAATAGTAGCAACAACGGTAGTGTAGTAGCAGCAGTTGCAATGCAGAAGCAGGAGCAGGAGCAGGAGCAGGAGCAGGAGCAGGAGCAGGAGCAGGAGCAGAGCAGGAGCAGGAGCAGGAGCAGGAGCAGGAGCAGGAGCAGGAGCGGAGCAGGAGCAGGAGCAGGAGCAGGAGCAGGAGCAGGAGCAGCAGGAGCAGGAGCAGGAGCAGGAGCAGGAGCAGGAGCAGGAGCAGGAGCAGGAGCAGGAGCAGCAGGAGCAGGAGCAGGAGCAGGAGCAGGAGCAGGAGCAGGAGCAGGAGCAGGAGCAGGCAGGAGCAGGAGCAGGAGCAGGAGCAGGAGCAGGAGCAGGAGCAGGAGCAGGAGCAGGAGCAGGAGCAGGAGCAGGAGCAGGAGCAGGCAGGAGCAGGAGCAGGAGCAGAGCAGGAGCAGGAGCAGGAGCAGGAGCAGGAGCAGGAGCAGGAGCAGGAGCAGGAGCAGAGCAGGAGCAGGAGCAGGAGCAGGAGCAGGAGCAGGAGCAGGAGCAGGGCAGGAGCAGGAGCAGGAGCAGAGCAGGAGCAGGAGCAGAGCAGGAGCAGGAGCAGAGCAGGAGCAGAGCAGGAGCAGGAGCAGGAGCAGGAGCAGGAGCAGGAGCAGGAGCATGAGCAGGAGCAGGAGCAGGAGCAGGAGCAGGAGCAGGAGCAGGAGCAGGAGCAGGAGCAGGAGCAGGAGCAGGAGCAGGAGCAGAGCAGGAGCAGGAGCAGGAGCAGGAGCAGGAGCAGGAGCAGGAGCAGGAGCAGGAGCAGGAGCAGAGCAGGAGCAGGAGCAGGAGCAGGAGCAGGAGCAGGAGCAGAGCAGGAGCAGGAGCAGGAGCAGGAGCAGGCAGGAGCAGGAGCAGGAGCAGGAGCAGGAGCAGGAGCAGGAGCAGGAGCAGGAGCAGGAGCAGGAGCAGGAGTAGTAGTTTTTAAAGTAATTATAATAGTTAACTATAAAATAAATACAATTTTAGTAATAAGTAATAATATGTAATAATACAAGTCATCAAACAAAAAATATACAAGCTTTTAAAATTACTTTAAGGTCTGAATCTTATATTGATTTTCTCTTATAATCATAAAAGGTGATAGTTTATGAAATCTAAATTTATCGTTATGATGTGAAACATGACTTTTTTTCAAAACAGAGTTGTCAATATAATTTTTATTCATATCTACATATTAAATACTAATGTAAAAGTAATCGAAATAAAGTGTTATAAATTTTAACAACCTGTGGCAAAGCGCGGTTCACATACTAGTTTGATAAAAGGATGACAAGATTGACATTTTAGACACAATTTAACAATATCATGTTCTAAATGTAAAAACATAAAAAACCATCCAAACATGAAGTGTTTTTTTGTGACCTATACATTTTAAAAAAATATATCGCTAAAAATCACAAATATCTTGATAAAGCCTAATCCTTTTGTAACATTGTTCTAACCTGAACTTAAACAATTACCCAACCCAACCAACACGCCTAATTTATCACCCTTAATCTTTCTTTTGGGATGGACATAAGCCAATGATGTGATATGACACATACAAGTAGTGTACCTTCTCTTAAGTCTTACTATTTGAGTATTTAACTTGTATTAGATTGGATACCCAACCAGCTTGTCCCGCCCATTACAACCATTGTTAACTACTAAAAATTTATTAGGCCATGATTTATTTTTTTTATTAATTCTATGCATTATTATACTTTTTCTTAAAACAAAGAGTGCAGGATTGGCACATTTGATAATTTCATGTAAACTCCATTTTATTAGAAAAAGATCAACGCTTTGATCATTATGATCAACGCTTTGATCATTACTAATAATGATTTTCTCATGATAAGAGTCTGCCTTACCGTACAGATCATGAGCCTTTGTATTTGATATACCATTATGTATAATTGTTTTTCATAATAGTTATTCAATATTAACTACCTAAGAAGCAGTAAGTCAAAAAATTTTAAAAAAAATATTTCACTAAAATATGAAACTATTCTATAAATATTAACATAAATATTCACGTCAACAAAGTATGTTTTCCTTTTATTCTCTAAGTGTTACAAGTGAGTTTACATTTGTGATTATGTACAAAATCTCAAAAACTGAGTCATCGTTTATATACTGAAAGCATCTTTCTAAAATCATTATTTTTGAAGATAGCTTTTATTTTCAAGAAATGATGATCACATAGATGAACCAAATAACATAAGACAAAATAGATGCACTTGCAACAAGTGTGGGCATTGCTACTATTTTAATTAAATAAAGATAATAGCCTTGTGAGAAAGATTTAAGAAATGAATAAATTTAAGGATAAAAATAATTATTAATTACAATGAAAGAACAAAGATAAAAACATTGTTATGAATACTTTAGTAGGTGCTAGTTGTTCCTTAAACCATCTATTCTTTCATCTGCCTATGTAGCACTTTCTTTATCGTTTTGTTACTTTTAGATTATATTTCAACTACAGCTTCAAAAGACACATTAGGTGTTCAAGTTCACGGTTGAGATTCGGAAACAAGAAAAATAATTGGATCTCATTTTCAGATGATATCGCTAAATCAGCTAACTTCAACCACTATCCCATCAGAAGTTGTATAAACTAGCTTTGGCATTTCAATCTCAATATCAAACAAATCAACGGTCTTATATTCATTAATATCATCAAATAATGCCTTCAATTCAACATTATGTCCATAAAAATTATCATATCTAATATCTTTAAATGTTTCTTTTCCTTTAACCTTGCTTTATCACTTCCTTGAGCAGTGATGGTGGGTGATGATTACAGGAAGGTTATATGTTATGGTAATTTTAGACAAACTTTTGATGGGTGACATCTATATTTAAACATGAGGTTATAAAGTTATGGCTTGTAATTATGAATGTCATACACGGAAAAAAACGTATGAACTAACTTTTATTCACAAAATTAGTCTTCTTAATAAATTCATGGCTAAGAAACAAGAAGTGGTTATTAAACATCATATCATCTTAACTTTCTGATCATTCGCGGGTTCGTTTTATTAGTTTAAAATACAGTAATTATTATGTTTTTTTAAATTAATGGTATGTTAAATTGGAACCCAATCAACTCTCTTCCTAACATTAAAATATATTTTCATAAATCATATGTTAAAAGGATGCAAAAGTATTACCTACATCATGGGGACTTGGTGGTTGTTCAGTGAGTTAATAGTTACAATTTTTCTTTTTACTACAGAGCTAGTTTACGATAACTTCGCGATGGCTCACATTTATAAACAATAACAAAACTATTTCGACCTATATCTTTAACCACACCACGTAACTCATCATAATTACTTAAGTGTAATCCCAATTAAGATGATAGCCATAATTTCCTGATTTATCCCCAAAAGTCGCAAACTTTACTTTTCATTGTATTTAAAGTTATTATTTAAAAAAATAAAAATTTGGTTACCTTAAAGCAACTAGTTATTTTCTCAAATCAAAACCAAATCTAATAGTCAATCACTAAGTTTGTTGAGTAGGCTCGATGTGTCCACGAATTGATACTCGGTTCTTACTAACACTATATTACCGTACAACATGTACACTTGTCTTTTCGGTGTGCAGTTTAGTATAAGAAAACCAATTATAATTGAATTTGTGCGTAAAATCTTTATCAAAAATATATATATCATTTGCTTACACCATGACTCTAAGTCACTCATTTCAAACTTACCTTTTATTTCCTTCTTAAAGCTTGTTATATCTTTTATTGAGTTTCTTGTTACTATAGTAGCAATTCTAAAAGTTTTGTAAACTCCCTATTCTTGTGGACACCTTTTGAATCTAATTTCATTAGTGTTGTCTTTTCTAAGGTTTTTTGCTCTTTGTGATTACTTTAAACCATATTGAGCTTTGTTTGACCTATAGACTAGCTTTTCCTTTTTTTCCTTTCTTCACAAAACCATATGGTTAAGTTATATATACATCTTCTTATAGTTTACCATGTAAGAATGCTAATTTTATGTCTAAATGATATATCAACCATCCTTCTTGTACTACTATTGCAAGTAGTAATCTTATTGTTCTATTATTGCAACAAGTGAGAATATTTTATTATCGTGTATTCTTTCTTTTATACATAAATTTGTTCTACTAACTTTGTCGTGTGCTTGGTGGTTTCTGTATTTGTATTACTCTTGACCATTGTAAACCCATTTTTAACCTATTTGTTTCTAATTTGTAGGAAGTGTTGTAAGAACCCAAGTACTTTTCAATTTTGTCTATCTCATTTTTCATTGCTTTTATCCATTTAGGGTATTCAAGTGCTTCATTATAGTTAGTAGGTTCTTCATCATATTCTAGGTATAATTTTTCACATTCTTCTGGTTTGAGAGATCTAGTTTGTGTATAGATACTGCTTAGTGATCTGGGTATTTATGCCGGACTATTTTGTGAACTTGGTGAGATATCAATTTCTTGAATACTTTAGGGTGATTCTTTAGTTTCTTGATCATCTGTAGGTGTTTCTTGAATTGTAATTGGAGATCTTGTAGGTGTAATTAAAGTTATCGTATCTTCAAATATTAGTTATTGATGATCTTGAGTATCCTCACTTTTATTGTCTTGGTTTTGATTATTTTCATTGTTTTGATCTCCAAGTTTTACAAAGCTTTTCCATGCAAGTCAATTATCACTTACTTGCTCTACATACGTATCCTAATCCCATAATTCCTTATCAATAAATAAGACTTATCCACATATGCAAAAAAATATTTCTCGACATATGATTTATAGGGTTTTGTTTATTTGCATTTCCTAAATGTATTATTTTCTTGCTTCCACCTTCTAGCTTCTTGAAAGTCTTTGTGTGCGTAATGCATCAAAAAACCTTAATATGCTTTATACTATAGGTTTACCTTTTAATGCTTCACAAGGTGTAATTCATGCTAGTGCTTTAGCTGAAAAATAATTTAGTAAGTATATTGCTTGTCTTGTTGCTTCTTCTGCTATAAGTTTTGTGGTATATTCATAGCTTTTAACATGCTTCTTGCATGTTCATTACTAAATAGTTTTTTATTCTACTACACCATTTTGCTTAGGTGTGTAAGGAGCTATGAGTTGTTTTAGGATTCCTTCCTCTTCATAGTATGTAGTTAGTGCATTTGAGATGAATTCTTCTCCATAACAAATTCTTAATCTTTTGAGTTTATGACTTATTTTAGTTTTAGCTTCATCTGTAAACATCTTGAAATTACTATATACTTGGTCTTTTGACATAAGCATATAAATTCACATATATCTTGAATAGTCATCAACTAGTAAGAATAAATAGTTGTTACCAACTAAGGATGTGGTTGAGATAGGTCCACTTAAATATGCATGTATTAGTTCTAGAGGTTCTAAGACTCTAAACTTTGCTTGAGAAGGAAATCACAATCTACTTTTCTTTCCTATAAGACATGCATTACAAATCTTGGTAGGATGATTTATTGTTGTTAGTCCACATGTCATACCCTTAGTACTTAGCTACTTTAACGAATCAAAGTTTATATATCCCATACATGAGGTGTCTATTCTTACATGTAGACAAATTAGACTTGCTATTCTTAGCTTGACTTTGTAAAGTCTTTTCATTGCTCGAGATGAACCAAGTCCCAGTCTTAGTCTTGATTGGTTTAGGTTGGTGTTACCCGTTTCATCTTCATCTTTGTCTAGATAAACTATTTTCTTATAGTTTGTATTTTAGTATCCTATCATATTGATAGTCTAAATCTAGTTCTCATTGTATTGTTAAGTTCTTATTATTCATTAATATTTTATTTTTTTATTTTTAAGTTTATGTAGTTGTGTTTGAATTAATAAGAGTTGAGATTCTAATCGTATAACATAAAGTAGTTGCAATTTTGTGAATGTTATTTAATTCATGTAATACATGAGCTTCTAACATAGTTAAATTATATAAAAAGATAATTTAATAATAAGTTTTCTAAATATTCAAATCTATATTACAATATAAATCATAACTAATAATGATAGAATTGTAATTTACTCTTCAATTTCAGACACATTTTTAAATATTTTGTGTTTTAAGAAAAGTATGATGTTTTTGAAAAAAATCTTTTTATAAAAATTTGTTTATCTAGAAATAAAATTTAATAAAATATTTATTTATTAATATTTTTAAAAATAATTATAATAAAAAAAGAATCAAAGAATATAATTATTAATTAATGGAGTTATTTAATAAAAGAGATAAGCAGAAAAATTTTATTAAGATAAATATAATGTTGTTATGTGCCATGTCTAGTCACCATTCTATTATAATAAAAAGATATATACTAATAAATTAAATGTCTAGAAGCCACATGACATATTTTTTATAATTTTTTATAATGTCCACATGTATTTTCATATTTCCATTTGGCACATACAAATACTAAATATGTATCAACATTTCAAATAAATTAAGTTTTAATAAGTATTTGATGTCAAGCCTATGAGGTATAAATTTCGCTTACCGCCCTTCGACCACAACATTATTATGGAAGCTCCTATTCCTCGTTGTCTTTACATCAATGTGAGCCAAGGCTCCCCGCTGCCTTCACCACTTCATTTTTCTTTATAACATAATGTGGAAGAGACGTCACTCGTCCACTTCTTCCTCCCGTCAATCACGCATGTGACAACTACATCATCACCCTCACAAGTGTGATGGGCATCAACATCATATAGCCGAATGAAATATTTTAAACATTAACTTACCCTTGAAAGGCAAGGTCGGTGGCTTTTGCCATCGATCGAGCCCATCAAGTTTCTTGAATTATTATTGTTAACCCTTAATGTAAGGCCCCGTTCCCGAGCACCTCACAGTTGGTCATCATTGCACTTAAAACATTTCTAAAATGTACATTGTTTTGCAGCGGAATTTAAAACTTTCATTAGTAACTAAAAACATGTCATTTCATACTTTACAACATTTGTTTTCATCTCAAAATACAATGACATGTCAAAATACGGATGCCAGCCTCAAAACGCTCCCAGTAGCTTATGCATCCATGCCTGCAACTCCTCAGCATCAACATATACCTACCAACTATCATGCATACAAAAGTCAGCGATGCTGAGTGAGTTCTAGTTTTATAATAAAACATACATTACTTTGTTAAAACTATTCTTTACTTTATTTCAATCATACTATACTTGACAACCGCTCGTGATCTTGCATCATACGTACATACAGATAATATAACTATTATCTTCGTCATTACGTTCGTTAACTTCGTTCATTCAACGTATTACATTATCGTTCATTTCACTTTCTAGACCCAGTCAGACTTTATCCTCTTTGTGGCACCCAACCATGATTACTGAGGTTGAATGACAGAGATCCTGTTTAGTACTTTATTACGATAATTCATTTATGTTCATTCATACTTTCGTTCATTCATACATTATCTTTCGTTTATTACTCTTTATTACTCGCATCTTGTCTCATACAATATCCCCGACTTATGTTCGAAGACTGATACTGCACCGGGATACGCGACAAAGATCACATTCGAGTCAATCACAGGGATTGAGCTCTATCCGAGTTTGTTGCAACACAAAGTCGCTCACCTTATTATCTCGTCTCATGCAATACTCCCGACTCATGTCCGAAGACTGATACTGTGCCGGGGCTTGCTCACAAACCCCCGACTCATGCCCAAAGACTGACACAGTACTGGAGTACGCGACACGGATCTCATCATCCATCACTTTATCATATGCAATACCCCCGACTCATGTCCGAAGACTGATACTGTCCCGGGGTCTGACAAACAAACCCCCGACTCATGTTTGAAGACTGCACAGTACTGGGGTACGCAATCTGCATCCTGTCTCATGCAATACCCCCGACTCATGTCCAAAGACTGATACTGTGCCAGGGTCTGACAAACAAACCCCCGACTCATGTCCGAAGATTGACATAGTACCGGGATACGCGACAAGGACTTCTTTCGAGTCTGTTGCGACACAGAGTCGCTCACCTCATACATATGCTTGGCCTTATCCCATACCCCCGAAGTTATATGTAACTCGGGTAACAACACCCCCACCGAAGTGGGTAACAACACCCCCACCAAAGTGGGTAACAACACCCCCACCGAAGTGGGTAACAACACCCCCACCAAAGTGGGTAACAACACCCCCACCGAAGTGGGTAAAAACACCCCCACCAAAGTGGGTAACAACACCCCCACCGAAGTGGGTAACCCTATTAAAGATCAGTCACAAAGACTGGAACCCTTGCGTGCACACTTTAGGATTAGCTGAACCTCAAGCGGTAGAGCTTAAGGCATTAGAGCCGTGCACCTCTGTACATATTGCTTGCAAGCCTTTCTATACTTTCTCTTTTGGTAATTTATTCGTGCATGCATTCATTCATTATGCTTCTCTTTTCATTATCTTCCACTTTACGTTACATAATACTTTCATTACATTTATTAACATTCAACGCAAAGCTAAGGGAAGACATACATACATAATAAGGAACATACACATAAATATAAACATACACCATCACCAATACAGGCACATCATACATGCATAACACACATCAAACATAAGCCATCACATCATAACCAGGCCTATCTTCCCAAAATACCCCTTAAAAACCACTTAGAAACCTCAAGTCCAAATTGGGCGCATAGAACCTTCCAGGCACATGAGCATAAAAATTCTAAGTGTAAAACAGTCTGGGCGCATGTGCACTATTTGGGCGTTTCTGCCCTGTTTAGGCACATTGCCACTATGCAGGCGCATGACGCCTGTTCAGGCGTATCACCAACACTTAGCCATTTCAACACTTGGGCGCATGGGCACTATTTAGGCGCATGGCCAACACAGCCGTTTCATTCATTTTGGGCGCATGGGCACTATTTAGGCGCATGGCCAACACTTGGCCACATGGCCAACACTTAGACGCATGGGCCACTGTTTAAGCGCATGACCCACCTTGGGCGCATGGCCAACACTTAGACGCATGGGCCCACATGCTGGGCGCATGGGCCACTATTTAGGCACATGACCCACTCTTGGGTGCATGGCCAACACTTAGGTGTCTGGCCTCTCATGCTGGGTGCATGGACAACTGTTTGGGCGCATGAGCCACCTCTGGGCGCATGGACCACTGTTCATGTTCATCAAAACATGCTGAAATATTTTCTATGTTACCAACATCGCCCGATTACCATTCTAATCATACCCAAACACAGATCTAACATACTAAGGCCATCTAAGCATGCTAATCATCGTCTATAACCCATAATCATCACTATAACATACATACAATATTTCGAACATAAAGCTGTAAATCCACGGTTTCTTTCAAAATGTTTACTCAATATGCAAAATAGCCCCAAATCAGTTGAAAATCAGTAAAAGAGGGGTTCTAGAAACTCACCTTGAGCATCCTTTGAGCAACACACTTCAAGTTCGAGACCCACCTTCGATTCAGCTCTTGAATCCCGAAAACAAACACTAAACAACCAGAACTTCGGTCAAGAACTCGAAACCCAGCTGAAACCAAGCTCAAATAAGAGAAGACTTACCTTTTACAGCTTCTTCTTCCTCCTTCTCTCTCTAGAACCGGGGCTCTCTCTCTCTTCTTTCTTCCTCCGAGAGCAAAAGCAGCCTTCTGCTTTGATATGGGCGACCATGCCCCTTAAATCCTTTAAAAAATAAGGTTTTGTACTTTGTACACTTTATCCCCCTCCACTTGTGCAAAATTTCTGTTCTTTCTATTTACTTTTCTTTTTCTTTCGTTTAAATAGAAATTCGGGGTGTTACACTTAAGCTTTTATAAAAGTTTGTGAAATATCACTTTCACCTTTCGAGTTTCCAAAGCTTTATGTTTACTCGTTGTGCAATTTTTACTTGAGAAACTACTTTTTTATGTCCTTTATTTTTATATACGTATCGGTGTAAATTCGAGTTTGTTTACATTTTGATATAAATTTTGTTTGGAAAAAAGCTAGAGGTGGGCATAAAAACCAGTTCGAAAACGGATCGACCAAAAAAAACTTAAACCAGTTTGAGGCCCAAACTGTAACATTGTGTATTTTTGAGTTAATTAAAAGTTAACGTCGTTAATTTCTTGTAAAGGCCATTATTGTCATTTATGAAACGTATGGGTTACTTATGTTTAATTCTTGGTTTGTCTTTAAAATTTTAATGTAAAAGACTATAACCTTGCTATTAAATTAAAATTATAATAATAATTATAACAAGCATAATAATCATAATAGTAATAACACTAATGATAATGGCAATAATAACAATAATAATGAATAATAATAATAACTATAATGTTAATAACATTAATAATAATTATTATTATTATAAAAGCTTTGAAATAATAAATTAGTTAAAAATTTAAACTTAAATTGAGTTCAAGGGGTATTTATGTAGATTTGTAAACTTAAAATAGAAGTTTTGTACATAAAATAATAAATTGTAAAACTACAGGGGCTAGTTATGTAAAATTTTAAAAACCCAAACCTAAACCCCCCCCCCCATCGCCCGTTTTTCCGGTGGATATTCAGGCAAGCCCCGGCCGAGCTCCGGCAAGCTCAAAACCCGTTAATCCTTCAAATTAACTAACCCAAACCGTTGCAACCGATTCGCGAAACTGATTCGAACATGATTATGAGCTTTAATTCGGTTCGAATGGCAGTTATGAGGTCGATTAGTATCGAGTAACCGATTACTCTCAAACGCTAAATATTCGACAATTAAGATCTTATAATGACCTAATTAACCGAACCAAATTGACCGTTAAACCATTCCTAAACTTTTGATAAACAAAATTTCATCTCAAACTCAGATATACACCACATTCCATCATCATCTCCTTCGCGAACCAACCACTCATTCGAACTCCGCTAACTGGTCATCATAAATCGAAATTGGAAGAGGGCTTTTGATCTCAGAGATCATTAGAAGCTTCCTGCACAAGCAATTGGATTATTATTGGCATTTGCACCTCGAACAGAATCAAGTCATGGTAACTGTTCTTCATCAATTCTTGTGCTCCACACTACGATCTGGGTAATTGAAGATATGAACTACTCGATTCCCGTTGGGGAATGAAAGCCCTAACATTAATTTGATTAACAACATCGATTTAGGGTTCAATTTGAATCCAAATGAATCTAGGGTTCTTAGGATTTGGGGGTTCTATTTGATTTGTTTTAAAAGATATGGGAAGCAGTTTTTGTCAGGCATAGGCTACCCAGCCTAATGGTAAAACATTCCCATGTCATTCTTGAGGTCCCGGGTTCGAACCCAAGCAACCATTTTCTTTTTGGTGTTTTTCAGCCTTCAAAAAAATATATATATAAATTTTGAAAATTATTAAAAGTAATTTAATAAACTTTACTTAATTTTAAATCACTTTAACAAGTTTCTGTAAATTTATTCTTTAAATAAATTTAATATTTTGTAAACAAGGATTATATTTGGTTGATTAATATAAAGAAAACTTTAAATAATGAGTTAAATCATTAAAAAATTATTATTTGTTCACACTTTATTGTTTAAAACTTATAAATTTTTTACAAACAAAAATATAAAAAAATACCTACACTTTATATTTTTATTGTTAACTATATCAAACGATTCAAAGTTTATGTCTTTATGACAAATTATTAAATCAATGTAATTTCTTTTACGAAAACAAAAGTATTTTAGTTGTTAAATATATATATCAAAGAATCCCAAATTTTCCCTTGAAACCCTAGTTCTCGTTTAACCGTTAAACTTATTATAAAACTTAATAATCTTGTAAATTTATATATTCTAGGTGCATTGTGAAGAACTACGTTGAAACGACGCTTATTATTATTCATATTAATCAGTAACTATATATTGTTTGATCATGTGAGTATTTCTATACCCCTTTTTATATTTTTACACTTTTAGGGTGAAACATGTTACATTATAAACTTTGTACTTGTAAACAAGTTTGATTCTTGTAAACCTATGGCAATTTACTTGTATGTTGTGGTTAGTTGAACTTTGTGACTATCATGTAATGTCGAATATATGTACAATCATTAACTATTGCTAGCCTAGCGAAGTCATAAATCTATGGGCCAGACAAGCCTGCTTGGTTAATCCAAGTACACTTAGCTAATCGTATATACTTGTAAACGTTTGAGACTTGTAAAACTTTGTCGAGGTTTGATTGTGCATTCTGTCTTACATCCCTAGTTTAATTTGTTCTCTAACTTACAACATGAATTGCCATCTTATATATATATATATATATATCTATGTATTGCAAACTATGGAAATCTCACCAACATTATTATTGACATTTTTATTTTTAACATGTTTCAGGAAATACTCAAGCTTGATTTCTACTCTTTGAAGCTTACACATCTAGGAATGGACCTAGATAAATAAATGAAATAAAATGACTTGTTATGTTTATTTTAATTTCTTTGAGACCTGTGATTGTAATGATACAATTGGAATCTATGATTAATATATATATTTAGGATTATTAATAGTGTTATGTGGCTGTGAACGATCTTAACTCTCACTCCTCGACGTTTCCGCCGTCAAGGTTGGGGTATGACAGATTGGTATCAGAGCCCATAACTATAAGGACCTAGGTTATTGGAAATGGTGACCTAGACTATAGTATGCATGAACCTTATAGAATTATAATTCTATCTTGTAAATTATATAGTTTGCATGCTACATAATGCTATGCCCTCTTATGTGCAATTTGATGCCTTAGCATAGGATTGCCTAAACATTGTTACTTGTCTCCATAAACTTATCTTTGACTCTTGAGTCTCCCCGAACATGAAACTTCTTAATCTTATTCTCGATGACACATGGAATCTTATGCCTATGCTTATGACTTGGATCTTTAGACGTTATGTCTAATCTATATAAATCTCATCAAGGTTTTGATTCCATGAACCTAAGAAATATTATGTGACACATAGACACCTGTATCCTGGATTTCCTGGCAAAAGGCCTTCGGACTAAGGCAAGCATTTCGCATAAATCCTACGGGACTAGTCATGCTTACCTGGGGATTTCTGGGATGAGTGATAAACTATGGTCGATATACACGAGTTTCTAAGGAAATTAGGTCAAGTCACCTTGACGTCAACGTTTCCAAATGGTAATACGTTACCAAATGGAATCATTCCGTGTGCCTTACAACCCTTAGCTGTCCTTGTCTAAACTATTATCCTTTGTTATCCTCATTCCCAAACTAACTCATTTTTGTATATCCAGCATGTCTCGTCACCATAGAAAGCGTGGAAGTTCTGACCGTAAACTAGCTGCAATGATCGCCCGGCAAATGGCTGCCGTCATCCCGACCATGGTTGCTGAACTTAATAGCACCCTAATGGCTAATAGCAACAACACCAATGGGAACAATAGTGGTGCTCATGGAGAGAATAGCAACAACCAAAACGGGAACAGTCGTACTTGCACTTTCAAACACTTCAACTCGTGCAAGCCCACTAGCTTTAGTGGAAAAGAAGGAGTCACTAGACTTCTCGAGTGGTTTGAAAGTATGGAGAACACATTCATTGTTAGCAAGTGCCCCGATGAGTTCAAGTTCTCTATGCCATAAGTGTTCTTCAACAACGAGCACTAACATGGTGGAATAGTGAAAAGAGAAACCGTGGACTGAGGTTGCAATGGCGTTCCTTGGGAAGAATTTAAGGATATCATGATCCAAAAGTTCTGCCCGAGGAGCGAGTTGCAAAAGCTAGAGGAGGAGTTCTAGAACCTCAAACAAGATGGTGGGAATCACTTGGCTTATTCCACCCGGCATCATGAGTTGAGTATGCTCCTACCACACATGGTGGACATCATGCCCCATAACATTGAGAAATTTATCAAGGGGGTGCCACCCCAAATTGAAGATGTCGTGGTGGGTAGTAGGCCTATAACTTTGGAGGAGGCAATTACTATCACCGCACAGCTCACCGAGAATCATATAAGAGTTGGCACTATTTCGGCTAAGGGTTCCAAGTCTACTACGAAGGTGATACCCGAGGCAACAAAAGAGGTAAGGCCGAGTCATCTTCTCAAAACAAAAAGCGTAAGTTCACCCCGACGCGCAACTACGCTGTGACCGCACCCAATGCTCCTCAAAACAAATGGTGGTTGCAAATCAAGCCCCTGTGGCTAGAGCTTATGCTGGTCCATATCCCATGTGTAACACGTGCAAGTATCATCATGCGAGCAACATTCCATGCCGAGTCTGCTCGTTGTGTGGGAAGTATGGTCATTGGTGGCTACTTGTCTTCGTGCGCCAAACAACACTGCCATGCTTACCAACCGAACCTGCTATAACTGTGGCGAGCCTAGCCATATTGTCGCAATGTCCTCGCAATGCGGGAACTGTGCCACGGCTCGTGGAAGGGCTTTCAACATCAACGCCAATCAAGCCCAAGCCAACAACGATGTGTGTGAACGGTACGTCGTAGAATTCTTTTAATCGTTTCTTGTCTTATAAAAATTCCTATCTGTTCATCATACCAATAATGGGTTATTACCAAACAGGTATGTATCTTGTAAATAATCATTATGCATCTGTATTGTTTGATTCGGGTGCGGATAGGAGTTTCGTCTTTACTTTCTAAACCGCGTGTTAACCTAGAAAGATCTTTCACGATCGAAGTCGCCGATGGAAAATCTATTGTCGTTGATGTTGTAATATACGATTGCACCTTAAGCCTTAACAAACACGAGTTCTTCATCGACTTTATTCCTATGCAATTAGGAAGCTTTGATGTTATCATTGGTATGGATTGGTTAGCCAAGCATCGTGCGGAAATTCTATGTTTCAAGAAGTGTATCCGAATTCCTTTACCGACCGGTGATACTTTGAAGGTCTTTGGGGAGAATCATCCCAAAGACTCAAACTCATGTCTTTCATCAAGGCCTGCAAATGCTTAAGTAAAAACTACATGACTTTCATGGCATATGTAGTTAATACAAAAGCCAAGGGTAAGGAGTTGAAAGAAATTCCTGTTGTGCGGGACTTTCCCGAGGTTTTTCCTGAGGATCTTAAAGGATTACCTCATGTGCAAGAGGTTGAGTTCAGATTGATTTAATCCCTGGTGCAAACCCTGTGGCTAAATCACCTTATCGTCTTGCGCCGTCTGAAATGCAAGAAATAGCTAGTCAATTGCAAGAGTTGGCCGATAATGGTTTTATTCGCCCTAGTTCATCACCATGGGGTGCACCTGTACTGTTTGTGAAGAAGAAGGATGGTTCATTTCATATGTGCATCGATTACCAAGAACTCAACAAGCTTACTATTAAAAACTGATACCCTCTTCCTCGAATCGATGATCTCTTTGATCAACTTCAAGGAGCAACTCAATTCTCAATGATCGATTTACGTTCTGGGTATCATCAACTACGTGTACATGATGATGACATTCCAAAGACTGCTTTTTGTACTCAATATGGACACTATGAGTTCATGGTCATGCCTTTTGGCTTGACCAATGCATCTGCCGTGTTCATGGATCTCATGAATCGAGTATGTAAACCGTATTTGGATAAGTTCGTGATCGTGTTCATTGATGACATTCTTATATATTCCAAAACAAAAATCGATCACGAGACGCACTTGCGACAAGTTCTTGGACTTTTGAAGAAGGAACAATTATACGCCAAGTTTTCCAAGTGTGAATTTTGGTTGGAGGAAGTTAAATTCTTAGGGCATGTGGTGAATAGCCAAGGAATTCACATGGATCCTGCAAAAATTGAAGCCATGAAGAATTGGTGTGTTCCCACAACCCCAACCGAGGTTCGTTCTTTTCTGGGATTAGCAGGATATTACCATAGGTTCATAGCGAATTTCTCGAAGATGCTAAACCGTTAACGCGCTAACCCAAAATAATCGACTGCAAGAAGAGGCTTTCGAGACATTAAAACACAAGTTGTATAACGCTCCTATTCTCACACTTCCCGATGGAAACGATGACTTTACCGTGTATTGCGATGCTTCTAATCAAGGTCTTGGTTGTGTTCTCATGCAACGAGGTAAAGTCATAGCATACGCGTCGAGGCAATTGAAGGTTCATGAGGTGAACTACAAACTCATGATCTTGAACTTGGTGCTATCGTTTTCACTTTGAAGATTTGGCGACACTATCTTTATGGAATGCAATGCATAGTCTACACCGATCATAAGAGTCTCCAACACATGTTCAACCAAAAGGATCTCAACATGAGACAAAGACGTTGGATCAAGTTGATTAGCGATTATGATTGTGACATTCGCTACCATCCTGGAAAGGCGAATGTTGTAGCCGACGCGCTAAGTCGCAAGTGTTAGGATCAGTGATCTAAGTTTGATTAATTAGAGAGTATCACAGCGGAATTCGAACAATGAATTAGACAATTCACAAGAACACAATTGATATTCAATGTAAGAGTAAACGGTTATAGAGAGAGAGAATTCTGCAAATAGAATATTTCATTCATATGCTTTCGTGGTGGCAAAATGTCACACGTACAATTAGGTCAACATCTCTTATATAGGAGATGTGACGTCTGCTGATGTCACTTGATAGTGACATCTAACAGATTTATTCAAACTACTGAAAGTTAACACAACTACTGAAGATGTCAAACAACTGACATCTTCTTACAAAAATACCAAGTGTTAACTATCACTACAACTACTGAAAAGAAACTACTGAAACAACAACGACTGAAGAACATGCTCTTCAGTCATTTTACAAGTACTGAAATAAATAATAAAACTACTGAACGCAAACCATCACAACAACTGAAGAATGCTTCTTCAGCTGTTGTGACAAACTCTGAAGGCTTCAGTACTTGGACTTCTTGAACTTCAGTTGTTGTCATCAGCTGATGTCTTCAGTCTTTGTACTTCAGCTGTTGATCTTCAGTACTTTAGTCTTCATCTGTTGATCTTTAGACTTTGGTCTTCAGCAGTTGAAGTCTTTAGTACTTTAGTCTTCAGCTGTTGATCTTCAGACTTTGTCAAACAGCTGATCAAGTCTTCAGCAGTTGTTGTAATGTCTTGTGGGACTTAAAGGTTTTTCTGATCTGGCTCATTGGTTCTTTTGGTCCAACAAACTCCCCCTGAACCAATGCAGCCAAAACCTTTAAGCTTATTGAAGATATCCACTTATTATGCAGAAGGATTGGTCTTTTTGTCTTCTAGATCAGCTCAGAAGTGACCCTTGTAAGCACAGGCCTGGGAAGAAGTCTCAATGATCTGTTTGGCAAAGGATGGATGGGAACTCTGTCTTAGGGAACTAGACACAGAGCTGTTACCCCATCCATGAGATCTACTTCCCAAATATGAGTCTGTAAGACTCCCTTGTATAGGCCTCAATGAAGGTTACTTGTTCCTCCATGGTAAGCTCTTTTTCTCTCCTTCAAAGAGTGATTCAGGCCCATAGTACTCAGATAGGTATTTGACCTGCTTCCCATTTTTTAGCTCCACAGTTGTTATGATTCTATATGTGAATTCATCTGCGTGAATACCCTCTAAGAACAACTAGAGCTCATTCTTTCTAACTTCCTCAAGCCTCCTATACACTAACCCCTTTTTCACCACTTTATTCTCCAACATCTTTTATGGGGTTAGTTAGCTTTATAGGCTTTCTTGAAGCATCTAGGATCTCCAAGGTGATACTACAAAGGCCAGAGAGATCACTTCATCTACAATCTTCTTTACTTGGCCAATGTATCTCTGTGGAATATTTTTCTTTTGAATCCTATGAGACACCCTGGGATCAGGCCAAATCCTCACTCTCTTTTTGATATTGAAATGTGTGTCTGAGAGTGTATAATCTCTGAGCATGTTTCTTCATATTGATGATTGAAGATGTGGCAGCATATGCTTTGTCGACTCTTCTCAACAATTCCTCATCATGTTGTTTGTGAAGCTCTTCTTCTTCTAACTTCACTTTCACAATTTGTCTTTGAGATTCAGGAGTAATTGTTGGAGGGTGACTTATGGCCTTAGGCAACTGTATACAGCTGAGATTGGCAGCCTATCTTCATCTTCATCATTATCTTCTTCTTCTCTTCTAGCCTCAGTACCCTTCTCTTCCTCTTCTTGGGTACATCATCGGCTATTGGTTTTGTGGGTAAGGGAATTGGTTTAGTGGGTTGTGGTTGTGGTGGTTTGGTGTGGGAATGTTGACAGGCTGTTCTAGCATTTTAGATGTAAGTGAGGCTTTGATTGTTTAACCAGTTCAAGTCCTGCTCCCAGCACCTGCTTCATTCAAAGCTTCATGACCAGCCCTTGGTTATACTTCAGACGAACAGATCTTGGTGGTTATTGCCAAGATGTTGTCCCTGGACCATGACTTGATTTCAATCAATGATCTTCCAAGATATTTAGCTATGAACCTGATCATGATTTCCAATCTCTCCCTTTCCATCACACTATAACCGACCCATCTTGATTGTATCTCTTCTATTTCCAGCCTTCTGATCTCAGAGTCTAATATGGTTATGTCATGACCATGTCTAAATAGCTGATCTATAATTGTATCCATTGATTGCTATGAGCTTTATCAGCATCTTTAACAAGGTCTTCTAATGACTTTTCTTCATCAGCTCTTGACTCAGCACTTTTCTTTCTTTTTATGTAATTAACTGTTCAGAGATCAGTTCTTTCTCAACCTACTTCTCTTTCTCAGGCTGTTTCTCTTTTTCAGGCTCTTTCTCAGCATCAACTCTCTTCTTTTCTTGTCTTTCACTGCCTTAGACTTTGCAGTCTCCCCTTTTTGTTGCATTGGAATCAGGGGTTTGGAAGGCAGAAAGAGATTTATGAATAGCATCATCAATAAGGGTTGTAGATTTGAGGGGAATCTCATCCATGGCTTTATGCACTATATGTCAGTGTGAGGAGTGATGAGAGGTAAGGAGTTTTGAAAGATAGCAACCATTGCTCGGAGGGGTTTTGTCCTTGAGAGGTGGTGCCAAAGCAGAGGCTAGTGGCTTAGTTATGTGTGTAGGCTCAGTGTTTGGTAAACCTTCAATTGAAGGTGCCATCTATGGGGTTTGTGGGGTAGATGGTCTTTGATCCTGAGACATGTTGGCAAGCAGCTCTTTGAGTCTGCTCACTCATTCTCTAGGATGGTATTGTGGGCTAGAACATCGTAGAAAAAGCCCAGGTCATCATCAGTCTGTGCTGAATCACCTGACCTCCTGATTGAATCAGGATGTACATGCTCTGAGTGTAGATCAGTAGTAGCATGTGCCCTTGTTCTTGGTACTGGGGACTTCTGGCCTCAGGACTATGTCCTTCATCGGCAGTTGCCTCTAGTGAGGTCTTATGGATGGTACCAACTTCATCCTGATCATTTGCTGAAGCAGGAGAAGTGGCAGCCTCACCAGAAGTTTGAATCTCCTGTTCTACACTTGGAGATTGAACATTGTAACCCCTGTGCTATGGGTTATCAGAAGCACTTTGGTCCTCCCCCTCAATGGTTGAGGTTGTCCCAGTTTTGATTGGTATCTGGGGAGGGGTTAAGGAATGTAACTGAGTCAGCACTTTTGCAACTATTATGGTAGGACTTTGGGGGGCGGTTGCAGTGGGAGATTGTGTGAAAGCAATATGCACCCGGGGAGAGTGGTGCGTTTCAATGGCAACCTCCTCAAATGAGGAAGGTTCCAGATGTATAGGTGCCCCAAATGTGGTGCTACAGGCTCCTGTTGAGAGGAAGCCTGAGCGGTGAGGGTGGGTGAGTACGTGTATCTACTGGGGGGTTATGGCAGTACATATATCCTGCGTTGTGTTGCAGGGGCATCCTCAGGGGACTCATTTCCCTGAGCAGCCTTTTTGGGTTTCTTGTGTTTGGGTTTGGTAGGGACTTTGGATTTGGAGGTGGTGGCTGTGGTTTCGAGCAGCGTGGGTTTTCGCACAATTGGCAGCCTGTTTGAGTGACTGGTCTGAGTTGTGCCTAGAGTATACTTCAGGCATACAGCCATGGCAAGGACTACAAGGCCAACAAGTCCCTCAGCTTTCAGCTGGTTCTCTATTATGGCCATTATGAACCGTGGATATAATATCCATTGGTTAGCAATAGGTTTTGAGACCATATCCTTAAGTTCAAGAAATAATATTTCAAAAAATTTAAGTTTTGTTGCTCAAGGATAGAGAAGAATACCTGCTGCCACCCGGTTGACATTTGATCCTAAGACGAAGTCTTAGGGGCTAGGCAGACATTCACCATATGAAAAATAATGCGTTCTGCGTCATGGAAATGCCCTTTAAGATGGTAGAAACGCTGAGGTTACCCGGGTATCCATGTTGGGCAAAGGATAGATCAGTGATGCCCTTTGAATATCCAGCGGGGAAGGTGGCATCATCCAGGTGTAGGGTTTGGTGACGGATTGCCGGAGTGATGACCACCTTTCGGGAGTTGACGAACGACTGGAGAGACTCCGTGTCATTCTCCCCAGTGGTAAGGGTGACATTCATCCAGAACTGTTTTAGGGATTCGGCATAAATGGTAGGATTGATAAAGAAGGCCGTTTTGTATGGAGAATGGACCATTAGATCAATAGCAGTATCAACTTCGTCCAGAAAGGTGATTTGGTAAGGTAGGCAACACAGTTGTGTCGTGGTTTAAGCTGCATGTTCGCCATTATTGTGAGAGAAGGTTCTGATTTTTTGAACGTTAGGTTTGAGATGATGAAGCTCTGTAAGATTAGGTATTATAGGGTAAGGGTTATAAAGCAACTGAAGGGTTTGGTGTTAATCATTAGTAATTTTAAACGACTGATGACGTGGTATTAACCTTCAGAGGTTGAAACAACTGAAGTCTTGGTTTTAGGCATCAGTAGTTATAAAACTACTGAAAAACCATGCTTTTGACTTCAGATGTTGGAAACAACTGAGGACTTGGTGTTAGTCATCAGTAGTTGTGAAACTACTAAAGACATTGGTTTTGCTTCAGTTGTTTAAGATGAAACAGTAGTTTTAGAAACAACTGAAGAGAAAATTCCGTCAGTAGTTTTCATCAATTCTTAGCTTTTCAGCTGTTTCATACTATCCTCACACTTACTCATCAGTCTTTTTGGCTGTTTTCAGTTGTTTCATACGACAACAGTACTTATCTGTTTTTACTAACAGCAGTTGTTATAACTACATCAGTAGTTGGTAACAGAATCAGTACTTATTTGTGACGTTTACTAATGATCATCAGTACTTGTTTATTGAGATCATCAGTAGTTATCACTTATTCTAGCTACAGCATACCAAGCCTTAACACAAGGTTTTGGAAAGTTGAACTATCCAAAGGCTTAGTAAATGTTGGATTCCGTATGCCCAAGACACATAGAACATTGATGCAGTTAGTATGTCATGATCCAAGTCGGGTTATACCCAATAACAAGCTTTACAAACACAAATGATTATTCAATTGATGATATGATCATGCAATTAAATAACAACACCAAATTTAGAAAAATGGGTTTTCTATATAAGGAATGTTCCACCACGACATTCCTATATAAGGGATGATTGACCTCATTGTATGTGTGACATTTTGGTATCAGAGCTGGTTAATCATTGATCGATCTAACAATTGATCATTGAAACTGCTAATCGATATCTGCATTTGATTGAATTGGCATATTTGCAAGAATTGGTTAATTAATTGAATTTCTACTACTTTCGTTTTATTGCTTTCTTTTTCTCTTGGTTCAATTTGGTCTGTTGTGTTCTGTTCTAAATCTGTTAAAACTTAATTGATTTTGGTTGAATCTGAGAATGACTACTCCTTCTAATCACCCACAATACCGGTTCTTCAACCAAGCCTCCGATGCTGGTTAGGACTGAGTATAACATATGGCAACGAAGAATGCTTCATCACCTGTCTGTTAACAGTTCAGGTTGTTGGACATCATGGTACATGGTCCACATAAGCCTATGGTGAACAATCCAGAAACCAATCAATGGTTCCGAAGAAGAAGGAACAATACTCAGATGAAGATCGGAAACTGTTTGAGATTGATGCTAAAGCCCATGGAATTCTTGCCATGGCACTGCCAAATGAAATCTATTCAGGGCTTATGCATCATGAAACTGCTCATGACCTCTGGAATGCACTGAAGGAACAATTCGTGGAACTGATGAGGTCTTAGCAAACAACAGAGAAATCCTTGCCTAACAATATGAAACATTCTCTCATAGGAAGGGTGAGACACTGACTCAACAGTTTGAGCATTTTTCCTGTTTGATCTCTGAGCTAAAAATGGTCAAACATGAATATACCAATAGCCAGATGAACAACAGATTCCTTAGATCACTGCCTGAGAGATGGGACACATACACTATTGTCCTACGCTCCAGTGCAAATCTAGATACACTATCTCTCACCCAACTTCATGGGAAACTGCTTACATTTGAGAGAGAGATAGAGCAGAAAAGGAAACTGGCATCATCAGGAAAGCTCACTGATGACATTGTACCAGGGAACACTTCCTTGGTTGGTCATGAGTCAGAATATGCTGCATCTGAAAGTAATTATGATGAGCATATAGATTTCTCTTCAAACAGTTCAGATCATGCATTTGTTGGTGTTGATAGTCACTCAGGTTGTAATAGTGACAATTTATGTTTTATCATGGATGATTTGAAAGGAATAGCTGATGATGATCTAGAAGAGATGGATATTCTGAGCCAAATGGCCTTGATTAATATCAGATCTCAGAAGTTCTACAAGAGGACTAGCAGGAAATTTCCACTACTCTCTGGCAAAACCAAAGTTGGTTTTGACAAGAGTAAGTTGAGGTGTCACAAATGCCAAAGGCTTGGACACTTTGCAAGAGAGTGTAGATCATCTGGATCTAACTCCTCTGCACCCTTTGTGACTTTTCCAAGCACCAGTCCACAAAACGGGGGCAACAACCTGCTAGTTCTGGTCATCATTCACAACCTGCTTCGCCTGCATATTTTGTCCCTCAGGGTCCAATGTCATATCCGTATCCCTGCTATTACATGCCTCAGCCAAATCCAGTTCAAGTTCCTACTGCACAACAACCACAAGCATTACCTGAGCCTCTACCATCTCATTCACAACCTCATCACAGCTTTTTCACCTCTGGTAATATTGACTGGAGCAGTTTACCAGATGATCTCTCTGGTACTGAGCAATTATTTACGGTGATGGTCAACATGGTGGTGAACATCCTTTTGGGAATCTAGCTCTCATGGCCCTGAATCTACTGAGGGTTCTTGCTCCAATGCATCTTCTTCACAGGTAACCCAAGTATCCTCTGAGGCTAAGGCCAAGCTTTGTTCTGAATCTTGCATAGATGCATTTGTCTCTATTAGAGAAGCAAATGTAGCTGTAATTAATCAAATCTAAGCTTGAGCAAACTATTTCCAAAAGAAAAGCTGAATATGAGTCTGTCCTTAAGGACAAAGATGATGAGATTTATAAGCTTAAATGCCAATTAAATGATGAAAAGGCTAAGCTAGAGGTCATTCTTGAGAACCATAAGGAACTCAAAGAAAAACTTGCAGTTACCCAAGTTGAGTGTGACCGCTGGGTGTCATCCTGCAAGGGATTTGAAATGTTGCTCAGTAAGCAATCTGCTTCAAATGTGAAGTTTGGAATTGGTTATAACCACATTGCACCTCCAACAGATTTTACTCCAAAACCAATAGTAAAATCTGAAAGTGAAAGCCATCTCCAAACCACATTATCATGTGCATCATCCACAAGTGATCTCCCAAAATCACAGGTGAAATAAGGGTTGATACCTCAGCAAGTCAATTGGCTGATGGGTTAACTACTGATAAGCACATGAAGCTGAGTATTTCAGATGTTGTCCCTCAAAGTAACTTAAGTACTGAAGGGCAAGTTACAACAACTGAAAAGCATTTCAAATCAGCTGAAATAAATGGATTAACAACTGCTGACAATGAACAA
The DNA here is from genome assembly GCA_025506515.1 of Flaveria trinervia. NCBI lineage: Eukaryota > Viridiplantae > Streptophyta > Magnoliopsida > Asterales > Asteraceae > Flaveria > Flaveria trinervia. The sequence continues at coordinate 62,760,505 of CM046455.1, forward strand.
CTGAAGAACAACTCTTCAGTAGTTACAGATTCTTCATACTGAACAAAATTACTGAAAGGAGGAAAGTACTGAAGAGCACACCTTCAGTAGTTTCCACATCAGCAGTTGATCAATCCAAGATGAAGAATAAGCCATGTGAAATATATGGTAAATTCAATCATCTTTCTGATGAATGTTGGTACAGAAAGGGTTCCAAACTCAACAGAGATAAGCTCATTAAAATCCAGATGGATGAAATGAAAACTGAGTTTGAGACCAATTTGTACCGCAATCATTCCATTGTGATAAACCCAAGCCTTCAACCAAATTCAAAAGAAGGATAAGGTTCATCACAAAACAGCTGATGGTGCTCCTCATGATAAACATCAGACTAAGTCTGTTAATTTTAAGGAGGAAATGGTGGATCACAGAACTCATCAAACACAAGTACTGATATGTCACAAGAGCTGAAAGCTTTGGCTACAAATCAGACACAACTTGTTATGATGGTTCAGCATTTGTTGGGGAGAGTTAACCACTTAGATGCACCTGATCAAATCACTGAAAAGGCATTCCAAGCCCAAATCCAAGGAATCCATTTCAGCACCATCTCCTTCTTCAGCTGTTAATCATAAGACAAGTTATGGTTGCATCTGTTGATGAAAACAGACCCAAAACCAAAAAGGTTTGGGTCTCAAAATCTAACTAGTTCTCTTTTATGCAGGGTTCTTCAACATGCCAAAGAGCATCTGGTATGTGGACAGTGGAGGATCTATGCATATGACTGGGAGCAATTCTCTTCTTAATGACTACTCTCAAGGAAAGAAGGGATTTGTTTCATTTGGAAATGATGCCAGAGGTTACATCATTGGGAAAGGATATGTGTCTAATGGACAAATCCGGTTTGATGATGTCAACCATGTGGAGAATCTCAAGTATAATTGCTGAGTGTCAGTCAGATGTGTGATAAAGGCATGTTGCACTTTTCACAAGCCAGAACTGCAGGATTCTGTCTTCCCAAGTTCTGAGGCTGATTGACAAGGTAATGGATGAACATACTCTCCTGAAGGCCAACAGGATTGGAAGAGTGTATGCCTTGGATTTGTCAAAGAAATTGATTTGAAGGGTCATCCATGCCTGTTCTCCAAAGCCTCTCTTCAGGAATCTAAACTATGGCATAGAAGGCTGGGTCATGTCAATCTCAGAAACATGAATCAGCTGATTCACAATCGTTTAGTGAGAGGTTTATCAATAAGGAGTTCCACTGTGATGAAGCCTGCACTGCTTGTTTGAAAGGAAAACAACACAAAGTCTCATTTCCCATTGAAGAACCTAAGTCCACTGCCTGCTTGCAGTTACTGCACATGGATCTATTTGGTCCTGTGAGAGTGATGAGCATGGCAAAGAAGAATACTCGTCTGGTAATTGTGGATGATTACTCCAGATTCGTATGGACTTTCTTTCTACATTCAAAGGATGAGGTTGCTCAGAAGATTACAAACTTTGTGCTTTATGTTGAGAACAGTATTCCCTATCAGTCAAGTGTATAAGGAGTGACAATGGTACTGAATTCAGAAACCATACACTTGATGATTTTTATCTTTCAAAAGGAATCAAAAGGCAGTTTAGCATCCCAAGGACTCCAGAACAAAATGGAGTAGTGGAGAGAAAGATAGGACTTTAATTGAAGCTGCAAGGTCCATGTTGGCTGACTCTGGTTTGCCTTTGACCTTTTGGGCTGAAGCTGTCAATACAGCTTGCTATGTGCAGAATAGAGTGTTAGTAAATCAGAGGTTGATGAAGACTCCATATGAAGCTCTACATCATTTGGCTCCTTTGATTTCATTCTTCAGAGCCTTTGGATGTCCTTGTTTCATTCTCAACACAAGGGTCAACTCCACAAATTTGATCCTAAGGTGGATGCAGGGTATTTTGTAGGTTATTCATCCACTTGCAAGGCTTACAGAGTCTTCAACTGCAGAACAAAGATAGTTGAAGAACCTTGCATGTGAAATTCAATGAATCTCCTAAGGATAAAATTCCACAAAACCCTGTGGAGTTGTTTGATCTGGACATACTGCAATATGCTCCTTATCAACTCCAGCTGTTGCAGATCATGTGGATAATCATCTTCTGCAGCAAGTCTTCCACCTGGTGGTACTGAAGATGATGATGATATCAGTACTCACCTTTTCAAGTTCAGTGACCACTGCCTGAGTCTGCTAAACTTGATGTTCCTGTACCTTCAGCAGCTCCATCCACAACAAATGCTGATGAGATTTCTGATTCCTCTACATCGTTTGATTTGCCATCTAATACTTGGTTTCAAGAATCTGAATCAACATCTGCTGATGCTGAACCGGCTACAAACACTTGCACTGATCTTATTGTGCACCAAGAGCTGAAGAATCACCCCATGTCTCAAATCATTGGTGGTATCAATGCTGGCGTCTCAACCAGAAGTCAATTGTCTAACTTGTGCTTCTATGCTCTCTTCATCAGTCAGCAAGAGCCAAAGAACTATCATGTTGCTTTGAGAGACAATGGATGGGTGGAAGCCATGCAGCTTGAGCTACTTCAGTTCAAGAAACAGCAAGTGTGGGAACTGGTTCCTCTACCCCCAGGTAAGTGTGCAATAGGCACTAAATGGGTGTTTAGGAACAAAAGATGAAAATGGGCTTATTGTTAAGAACAAGGCCAGACTGGTTGTTCAGGGGTTTTCACAAGAAGAAGGTATTGATTATGATGAGACCTTTGCCCCTGTAGCCAGACTGGAGGCAATTAGATTGTTCTTAGCCTATGCTGCATTCACAATTTTAAAGTTTTTCAAATGGATGTTAAAAGTGCATTTTTATATGGTAAAATAAAAAAGAAGTTTATGTGTGTCAACCACCAGGTTTTGAGGATAATAAACATCCAGATTGGGTATACAAGCTTGATAAGGCTCTTTATGGGTTGAAACAAGCTCCTAGAGCCTGGTATGAGACATTATCAAATTTTCTTCTTCAAAATAATTTCACTAGAGGCTCCATAGATAAACTTTATTCATTAAGAAGGTGGATCACATAAGCTACTTGTTCAAATTTATGTTGATGATATTATTTTTGCATCCTCTGATCCCCAGTTGTGTGATGACTTTACCAATTTAATGCATAAGAAGTTTGAAATGAGTGCAATGGGAGAATTACAGTTCTTTCTAGGATTGCAAATCAAACAAAAGGCTGATGGGACTTTCATTCATCAGTCTAAATATACAAAAGATCTTTTGAATAAGTTTGATTTACAAAATTGTAAGCCCTGTTCTACTCCCATGTGCAACACCACACAACTGGATGCAGATCAGAAAGGTAAAGCTGTTGATGAAACACTTTACAGATGTATGATTGGGTCCTTGATGTACTTAACAGCTTCTAGACCAGATATCATGTTTGCAACGTGTGTTTGTGCTAGATTTCAGGCTGCTCCTAAAGAGTCTCACTTGATTGCAGTCAAAAGGATCTTTAGATATCTGCAAGGTACACAATCTCTAGGTTTATGGTATTCCACTGGACACTCTTGCAAATTGGTTGCTTTTTCTGATAGTGACTATGCAGGGTGTAAGTTAACCAGAAAGTCAACTTCTGGTGGATGTCAATTCCTAGGCAACTGTTTGATTTCTTGGCAGAGTAAGAAACAAACATCTGTTGCTACATCCACTGCTGAAGCAGAGTACATTGCTGCTGCAAGCTGTACTTCTCAGGTACTCTGGCTTCAGAACCAACTTTTGGATTATGGCATTACAGAGACTAAGACTCCATTAATGGATAGTGCTTCAGCTCTTTGCATTGTCAAGAATCCTGTCCAGCACTCTAGGACCAAACATATAGAGATCAGACATCATTTTTTAGGGACTGTTTTGAAAAAGGTCTGATTGATCCAAAGTTTGTGCCTAGTGCTGATGAGCTTGCAGACATTTTTACTAAGCCTTTGGATAGTTCGACTTTCCAAAACCTAGTGTTAGGCTTGGTATGCTGCAGCTAGAATAAGTGATAACTACTGATGATCTCAGTAAATAAGTACTGATGATCATTTGTAACCATATCACAAATAAGTACTGATTCTGTTACAAGAACTGATACAGTCATAACTACTGATATAAGTACAAACAGATAAGTACTGACGTCCTATGAAACAACTGAAAAACACCCAAAAGACTGATGAGTAAGTGTTGAGGACAGTATGAAACAGCTGAAAAGCTATGAATTGACGAAAACTACTGATGAGAATTTTCTCTTCAGTTGTTTCTAAAACTGCTGCTTCATCTTAAACAACTGATGACAAAACCACGTCTTCAGTAGTTTCACACTACTGATGACTAACACCACGTCGTCAGCTGTTTACAACAACTGATGACAAAACCATGTCTTCAGTAGTTTCATAACTACTGATGACTAACACCAAGTTATCAGTTGTTTCCAACATCTGAAGCTAAAACCATGGTCTTCAGTAGTTTTATAACTACTGATGCCTAAAACCAAGACTTCAGTTGTTTCAACCTCTGAAGGTTAATACCACGTCATCAGTCGTTTAAAACTACTGATGACTCATACCAAACCCTTCAGTTGCTTTATAACCCATACCCTATAAATACCTTATCTTACAGAGCTTCATCATCTCAAACCTAACGTTCAAAAACTCAGAACCTTCTCTCACATCAATGGCGAACATGAAGCTTAAACCACGACACAACTGTGTTGCTTACCTTACCAAATCATCCCTTCTGGACAAAGTTGATAATGCCATTGATCTAATGATCAACTCTCCATACAAACGGCTTTCCTTCTAAATCCTACCATTCATGCCGAATCCTCCTCAGTTCTTCTGGACGAACGTCACCCTCATCACTGGGAGAATGACACCGACTCTCTCCAGTCGTTCGTCAACAATCGTCAGGTGGTCATCACTCCAGAAATCCTTCGCCAAACCCTACAACTGGATGATGCCACTTTCCCCACTGGGTATCCAAAGGGCACCACTGATCTATCATTTGCCCAACATGGATACCAGGGTAACCTTAGTGCCTCTACCATCCTGAAGAAACATTTCCATGATGCGAAACGACTAATTTTTCATATGGTGAATGTATGCTTAGCTCCTAAGACTTCTTCTTGGGATCAAATGTCGACGAGGTGGCAGCAGGTATTATTCTCTATCCTTGACCAACAAAACTTAAATTTTTCTGAAATATTATTTCTTGAACTCAAGGATATGGCCTCCAAGCCTATAGCTAACCGATGGATATTATATCCTCGTTCCTAATGGCCATTATAGTAAACCAGCTGAAAGCTGAGGGACTTGTTGGCCTTGGAGTCCCTGCCACGGCTGTATTGCCTGAAGTATACTCCAGGCACAACTCAGACCAGTCACTCAAACTGGCTGCCAAACTGCGAAAACCCACGCAGCTGGAACCCACAGCCACCACCTCCAAATCCATTGTCCCCACCAAACCCAACACAAGAAAGCCAAAAAGGCTACTCAGGGAAATGAGTCCCCTGAGGATGCCCCTGCAACACAAACGCAGGTTATATCTACTGGTCATAACCCCCCAGTAGATACACTCACTCACCCCCCAACCGCTCAGGTTTCCTCTCAACAGGAGCCTGTAGCAACCATCTCTGGGCACCTATACATCTGGAACCTTCCTCACTTGAGGAGGTTGCCATTGAAACGCACCACTCTCCCCGGCCCTCTCCCCTGCAAACCGCCCCCCAAAGTCCTACCATCATAATTGCCAAAGTGCTGACTCAGTTGCACTCCTCACCTCCTCCCCAGATACCAATCACAACTGGGATAGCCCAACCATTGAGGGGGAGGACCAAAGTGCTTCTGACACCCCACAGCACAGGGGTTACCATATTCAATCTCCAGTGTAGAAACGGAGATTCGAATTTCTGGTGAGGCTGCCACTTCTCCTGCTTCAGCATATGATCAGGCTGAAGTTGGTAACATTCATAAGACCTCACCAGAGGCAACTGCTGATGAAGGACATGGTCCTGAGGCAGGAAGTCCCCAGTACCATGACCAAGGGGCACATGCTACTACTGATCTACACTCAGAGCATGTTCATCCTGATTCTATCAGGAGGTCAGGTGATTCAGTAAACACTGATGATGACCTGGGCTTCTTTTATGATGTTTTAGCCCAAAACACCATCCTCGAGGATGAGGTGAGCAGACTCAAAGAGCTGCTTGCCAAAATTTCTCAGGATCAAAGACCATCTACCCCTCAAAACCCACAGATGGCACCTTCCTCTGAAGGTCTCCCATACACTGAGCCACTCCAAAACACTCAGCCACCTGCCTCTGCTTCTGGCACTATTTCTCAGGACAGAACCCCCCTGAGCAAATAGCTGCTATCTTTCAACATTCCTTACCTCTCATCACATCAACTATCACTGATATGGTGCTTAAAACCCTTGATGAGAGGCTTCCCTCAGTTATACAACCCTTGATAGAGGATGCTGTGAGCAAAAGGCTTTCTGACAATCAACCCTTGCAACCAATGCAACCAAAGGGGGAGATTCAGTCAGTGAAAGCAAAAGAAAGAGGATGGCAGATAGGAAAGAAACTGAGAAGGAGAAGGTGAAGGATGCTGACATGGAGAAAGTGACTGAAAGTACTAAAGACTTTCATGTCACATACAAGAAAAGGAAGAATGAAAGGAGACTGACTTGGAGACAATGGTGAAGGAGGCTGATGCTGAACACAGCCGATCAATGGATAACATCATTGATCAGTTGTTTAGGCAAGGTCACGACACTGAAAAACTTGACTCAGAAATCAGAAGACTAGAGATTGAAGAAATCCAAGCTAGATGGGCAAGTTATGATGTGTTGGAAAGGGAAAGGCTAGAAATCATGATCAGGTTCATAGCAAAATATCTGGTAGATCATTGATTGAGATCAAGGCATGGTCCAGGGACAGCATCTTGGCAATAACCACCAAGATCTGTTCGTCTGAAGTATACACAAAGGATTGGTTATTGAAGCCTTAAACGAAGCTGGTGCTGGGAGCAGGACTGAACTAGTCAAGCAATCTAAAGCCGACCTCACATCCAGAATGCTAGAACAGCCTGTCAACATTCCCACACCAAAACCACCACAACCACAACCCACTAACCAATTCCCTTACCCAAAAACCAGTAGCCGATGAGTACCCCAGAAGAGGAGAGAGAAGGTACTGAGGCTAGAAGAGATGACGAAGATAATGATGAAGATGAAGATAGGCTGCCATCTCAGCTGTTATACAGTTGCCTAAGGCCACAAGTCACCTCCCAACAATTACTCCTGAAACTCAAAGACAAATTGTGAAAGTGAAGCTAGAAGAAGAAGAGCTTCATAAACAACATGATGAGGAATTGTTGAGGAGGGTTGACAAAGCATATGCTGCCACATCTTCAATCATCAACATGAAGAAGCATGCTCTCAGATTATACACTCTTAAACATACATTTCAATATCAAAAGGAGAGAGTGAGGATTTGGCCTGATCCCAGGTGTCTCATAGGATTCACAAAAAAACATTCCACAGAGATACATTGGCCAAGTGAAGAAGATTGTAGATGAAGTGATCTCACTGGTCTTTGTAGTATCACCCTGGGAAATCCTAGATGACTTCAAGAAAGCCTATAAAGCTAACCTGACCCCACAAAAGATGCTGGAAATAAAATGGTGAAAAAGGGGTTAGTATATAAGAGGCTTGAGGAAGTCAGAAAGAATGAGCTCCAGTTGTTCTTAGAGGGTAATCACCCAGATGAATTTGCTTATAGAGTAATAACAACTGTGGAACTCAAAAATGGGAAACAGGTCAAAACCTATCTGAATATTATGGGCCAGAATCACTTTTTGAAGGAGGAGCTGAAGAGCTTACCATGGAGGAACAGATAACCTTCCTTGAGGCCTATACAAGGGAGTCATACAGACTCATTGTTGGGAAGTAGATCTCATGGATGGGGTAACGCTCTGTGTCCAGTTCCCCAAGACAGAGTTCCCATTCATCCTTTGCCAAACAGATCATTGAGACTTCTTCCCAGGCCTGTGCTTACATGGGTCACTTCTGAGCTGATCTAGAAGACAAAAAGACCAAATCTTTCTGCCATAATAAGTGGGACATCTTCAATAAGTTTGAGGTTTTGGCTGCATTGGTTCAGGGGAGTTTGTTGGACCAAAAGAACCAATGAGCCTGATCAGAAAACCTCTAAGTCCCACAGACATCACAACAACTGCTGAAGACTTGATCAGCTGTTTGACAAAGTCTGAAGACTTCAACAGCTGAAGACTAAAGTACTGAAGACTTCAACAGCTGAAGACTAAAGTACTGAAGACTTCAACAGCTGAAGACCAAAGTCTGAAGATCAACAGCTGAAGACTAAAGTACTGAAGACTTCAACAGCTGAAGACTAAAGTACTGAAGACTTCAACAGCTGAAGACCAAAGTCTGAAGACATCAGCTGGTGACAACAGCTGAAGTTCGAGTACAAGTACTGAAGCCTTCAGAGTTTGTTACAACAGCTGAAGAAGCATTCTTCAGTTGTTGTGATGGTTTCCTTTCAGTAGTTTTCTTTTTGTTTCAGTATTTGTAAAACGACTGAAGAGCATGTTCTTCAGTCGTTGTAGTTTCAGTAGTTTCTTTTCGGTAGTTGTAGTGATAGTTAACACTTAGTATTTTTGTAAGAAGATGTCAGCTGTTTTGACATCTTCAGTAGTTGTGTTAACTTTCAGTAGTTTGAATAATTCTGTTAGATGTCACTATCAATGACATCAGCACGTCACATCTCCTATATAAGGAATGTTCCACCACGACATTCCTATATAAGGATGATTGACCTGATTGTATGTGTGACATTTTGCCACCACGAAAGCGCGTATTGAATGAAATCTTTGATTTGCAGAATTCTTTCTATAATCGTTTGTTCTTACTTTGAATATCAATTGTATTCTTGTGAATTGTCTAATTCATTGTTTGATTTCCGCTGCAATACTCTCTAATCAATCAAACGTAGATCACTGATCCTAACATATTAGGATATTTTGTTCATGATTATTATTTGTAATGTTATTAAACAAATTAGATAACATCAAATAATGAAATAAAGGGGTTTATAACTTATACAATTAAATAGTTAATTATATAAATTATTAGATGACTTATTTAAATTTGTGTGTGTATGTTTGAGAGGGAAAATTCCTTTCCCTTTGAAACTTTCGGCCGCCCATCAAGGGTTATTGCCCTTTTCTTTTCTTGAACACATACACAAAAGCAAGTAATGGTCTAGAACCTTTAACCACTCTCATTACATGCAAAAACAAAAACTAAAACACTCTCCTTTCTCTCTCTAGTTCTCGGAAATTAGAAGCAGATCTGGTATCAATTGAATAATCATTTGTGTTTGTAAAGCTTGTTATTGGGTATAACCCGACTTGGATCATGACATACTAACCGCATCAATGTTCTATGTGTCTTGGGCATACGGAATCCAACAATCTCCCACTTGCACAAGATTCATAGAAATTGATGCAAGCAGTAAATACCGCCTAACAACGGTTTATTACCCTTAATACGCATGACTTATAGCCATTCAATAACATCATCTTATTCAAGTATCCTACTTGAAATGATTTAGGTGAATTAATCATCTATCTTTTTGTTACAATGTCATGTTAAATCCAAGAACACAGAGTGATCATTCCTTGTTGATTTAACTTATCAGGCCTTAGACATCTAACTCTCAACGAATAAGAGGAACAAATTCTATCTTGACTACATACGTTTCTCACAAACACCTCGTGTCATACCTGAACATACCCTTATGTGCTGTCCACTATTTCAGGACAGTGAAGAATTAGTTCAAGGTATGATACTTGGTGAATATCAAAACCAATATGTATCTCAGGTCTGACGATATCAAATGATATTTGCCTTTACTTAAATTTACTTATGATCAATCAATAAGATTCCATGTAGTAAAATTTGAGATGCGGGTTAGTCCAATATTTATATCCCACAAATATCTATAAACCTTGGTAGCAACCCATTGCTCTATATTCATCCTTATGAATATCAACCAATCCAAGTTCATAATAATCTTACCCTCACACTTGCTCCCACAAGTATGTATTTGCTCAATGTAGTTGAATCTCCGCTCAATGTAGTTGAATCTCCGCTCAATGTATTTTCAACTTCATCTCGTATGTAGTTGAATCTTTGCTCAATGTGCCTTGTAACCTTATTATGAACTTGGATTGGTTGATATTCATAAGGATGAATATAGAGCAATGGGTTGCTACCAAGGTTTATAGATATTTGTGGGATATAAATATTGGACTAACCCGCATCTCAATTTTACTACATGGAATCTTATTGATTGATCATAAGTAAATTTAAGTAAAGGCAAATATCATTTGATATCGTCAGACCTGAGATACATATTGGGTTTTGATATTCACCAAGTATCATACCTTGAACTAATTCTTCACTGTCCTGAAATAGTGGACAGCACATAAGGGTATGTTCAGGTATGACATGAGGTGTTTGTGAGAAACGTATGTAGTCAAGATGGAATTTGTTCCTTTTATTCGTTGAGAGTTAGATGTCTAAGGCCTGATAAGTTAAATCAACAAGGAATGATCACTCTGTGTTCTTGGATTTAACATGACATTTGTAACAAAAAGATAGATGATTAATTCACCTAAATCATTTCAAGTAGGATACTTGAATAAGATGATGTTATTGAATGGCTATAAGTCATGCGTATTAAGGGTAGTAAACCGTTGTTAGGCGGTATTTACTGCTTGCATCAGTTTTCTATGAATCTTGTGCAAGTGGGAGATTGTTGGATTCCGTATGCCCAAGACACATAGAACATTGATGCGGTTAGTATGTCATGATCCAAGTCGGGTTATACCCAATAACAAGCTTTACAAACACAAATGATTATTCAATTGATACCAGATCTGCTTCTAATTTCCGAGAACTAGAGAGAGAAAGGAGAGTGTTTTGGTTTTTGTTTTTGCATGTAATGAGAGTGGTTAAAGGTTCTAGACCATTACTTGCTTTTGTGTATGTGTTCAAGAAAAGAAAAGGGCCAATAACCCTTGATGGGCGGCCGAAAGTTTCAAAGGGAAAAGGAATTTTCCCTCTCAAACATACACACACAAAATTAAATAAGTCATCTAATAATTTATACAATTAACTATTTAATTGTATAAGTTATAAACCCCTTTATTTCATTATTTGATGTTATCTAATTTGTTTAAATAACATTACAAATAATAATCATGAACAAAATATCCTAATAAGTTGTTCCATCTCATATGCAACTTATTTAGAAAACCCATTTTTCTAAATTTGGTGTTGTTATTTAATTGCATGATCATATCATCAATTGAATAATCATTTGTGTTTGTAAAGCTTGTTATTGGGTATAACCCGACTTGGATCATGACATACTAACCGCATCAATGTTCTATGTGTCTTGGGTGTTGATCTCCCTAACAAGAAGAGTGTTTGTGCACAAGCTTGGGGTATACAAACTTGAGGGATCCTTCTTTGGAGTCTTGGCCGATTCACAAGCATCATTCAACCCCTTCTTGGTCGACTTTTTGGCTGGAGAAAGGTAGTTCATCACAGCTTTATATAGCTGTGATTTTATGTAGTTTAACTTGTGTTCATAGCTTGTTCATTCACATATTTAAGATCCTTTTGATTTGGGTTTGTTTTTCCATCTTAAAACATCATTAAGAACATGGATTTTTCAGATTATAAACATGTTATAATTCTATACTTCCGCTGCATTTTTCAGAAAGTTTAAAAGGTTGAACTTGTTTACTTTGTGTTCTATCAAACCCATCAGTAAAAATGTCTGCAAGCTCATCAGCACTAGGCACAAACTTTGGATCAATCAGCCCTTTTTCAAAACAGTCCCTGATAAAATGGTGTCTGATCTCTATATGTTTGGTCCTAGAGTGCTGGACAGGATTCTTGATAATGCAAAGAGCTGAAGCACTGTCCATTAATAATGGAGTCTTAGTCTTTGTAATGCCATAATCCAAAAGTTGGTTCTGAAGCCAGAGTACCTGAGAAGTACAGCTTGCAGCAGCAATGTACTCTGCTTCAGCAAGGATGTAGCAACAGATGTTTGTTTCTTACTCTGCCTAGAAATCAAACAGTTGCCTAGGTATTGACATCCACCAGAAGTTGACTTTCTGGTTAACTTACACCCTGCATAGTCACTATCAGAAAAAGCAACTAATTTACAAGAGTGTCCAGTGGAATACCATAAACCTAGAGATTGTGTACCTTGCAGATATCTAAAGATCCTCTTGACTGCAATCAAATGAGACTCTTTAGGAGCAGCCTGAAATCTAGCACAAACACAAGTTGCAAACATGATATCTGGTCTAGAAGTTGTTAAGTACATCAAGGACCCAATCATACATCTGTAAAGTGTTTCATCAACAGCTTTACCTTTCTGATCTGCATCCAGTTGTGTGGTGTTGCACATGGGAGTAGAACAGGGCTTACAATTTTGTAAATCAAACTTATGCAAAAGATCTTTTGTATATTTTGACTGATGAATAAAGGTTCCATCAGCCTTTTGTTTGATTTGCAAGCCTAGAAAGAACTATAATTCTCCCATTGCACTCATTTCAAACTTTTGTTTCATTAAACATGTAAAATCATCACACAACTGGGGATCAGAGGATGCAAAAATAATATCATCAACATAAATTTGAACAAGTAGCTTATGTTGATCCACCTTCTTAATAAACAAAGTTTTATCTATGGAGCCTCTAGTGAAATTATTTTTAAGAAGAAAATTGGAAAGTGTTTCATACCAGGCTCTAGGAGCTTGCTTCAACCCATAAAGAGCCTTATCAAGTTTATACACCCAATCAGGATGTTTATTATCCTCAAAACCTGGTGGTTGACACACATGAACCTCTTCTTTTATTTTACCATATAAAAATGCACTTTTGACATCCATTTGAAAAACTGTAAGATTGTGGAATGCAGCATAGGCTAAGAACAATCTAATTGCCTCTAGTCTGGCTACAGGGGCAAAGGTTTCATCATAATCAATACCTTCTTCTTGAGAAAACCCTTGTACAACCAGTCTAGCCTTGTTCTTGACAATAAGCCCATTTTCATCAGTTTTATTCCTAAACATCCATTTAGTGCCTATTGCACACTTACCTGGGGGTAGAGGAACCAATTCCCACACTTGCTGCTTTTTGGACTAAAGTAGCTCAAGCTGCATGGCTTCAACCCATCCATTGTCTCTCAAAGCAACATGATAGTTCTTTGGCTCTACCTGACTGATGAAGAGAGCATAGAAGCAGAAGTTAGACAATTGACTTCTGGTTAAGACACCAACATTGATATCACCAATGATTTGAGACATGGGGTGATTCTTCGGCTCTTGGTACACTATGAGATCAGTGCAAGTGTTTGTAGCAGGCTCAGCAGCAGCAGATGTTGACCCAAATTCTTGAAACCAAGTATTAGATGACAAGTCAAATGATGTAGAGGAATCAGAAATCTCATCAGCATTTGTTGTGGATGGAGCTACTGAAGCTATAGATACATCAAGTTTAGTAGACACAGGCAGTTGGTCACTAAACTTGAAAAGGTGAGTACTGATATCATCATCATTGTCAGTACCACCAGGTGGAAGACATGCTGCAGAAGATGATTTATCCACATGATCTGTAACAGCTGGAGGTTGATAAGGAACATATTGCAGTATGTCCAAATCAAATAACTCCACAGGGTTTTGTGGAATCTTGTCCTTTGGAGATTCATTAAACTTTACATGCAGAGTCTCTTCAACTATCTTTGTTCTATAGTTGAAGACTCTATATGCCTTGCAAGTAGATGAATAACCAATAAAATACCCTGCATCCACCTTAGGATCAAATTTGTGGAGTTGATCCTTTGTGTTAAGAATGAAACAAGGACACCCAAAGGCTCTGAAAAATGAAATCCAAGGAGCCAAATGATGTAGGACTTCATATGGAGTCTTCATCAACCTCTGATTTACTAACACTCTATTTTGCACATAGCAAGCTGTATTGACAGCTTCAGCCCAAAAGGTCAATGGCAAACCAGAGTCAGCCAACATAGACCTTGCAGCTTCAATTAAGGTCTTGTTCTTTCTCTCCACTACTCCATTTTGTTCTGGAGTCCTTGGGATGCTAAACTGCCTCTTGATTCCCTTTGAGAGATAAAAATCATCAAGTGTATGGCATCTGAACTCTGTTCCATTGTCACTCCTTATACACTTGACTGATAGGGAATACTGCTTCTCAACATACAACACAAAGTTTATAATCTTCTGAGCAACCTCATCCTTTGAATGCAGAAAGAAAGTCCATACAAATCTGGAGTAATCATCCATAATTACCAAACAGTATTTCTTCTTTGCCATGCTCATCACTCTCACAGGACCAAATAGATCCATGTGCAGTAACTGCAAGCAGGCAGTGGACTTAGGTTCTTCAATAGGAGGGAATGAGACTTTGTGTTGTTTTCCTTTTAAACAAGCAGTGGAGGTTTCATCACAGTGGAACTCCTTTATTGGTAGACCTCTCACTAAACTATTGTGGATCAGTTGACTCATGTTTTTGAGATTAACATGACCCAGCCTTCTATGCCATAGTTTAGATTCTTGAGGAGAGTCTTTGGAGAACAGGCATGGATGACCCTTCAAATCAATCTTCTTTGACAAATCCAAGGCATATACTCTTCCAATCCTGTTGGCCTTCAGGAGAGTATGTTCATCCAATACCTTGTCAATCAGCTCAGAACTTGGGAAGACAGAATCCTATAGTTCTGGCTTGTGAAAAGTGCAACATGCCCTTTATCACACATCTGACTGACACTTAGCAGATTATACTTGAGATTCTCCACATGGTTAACATCATCAAACCGGATTCGTCCATTAGACACAAATCCTTTCCCAATGATGTAGCCCTTGGCATCATTTCCAAATGAAACAAATCCCTTCTTTCCTTGAGAGTAGTCATTAAGAAGAGAACTGCTTCCAGTCATATGCATAGATCCTCCACTGTCCACATACCAGATGCTCCTTTGGCATGCTGAAGAACCCTGCATTCATCAAAAGTAACTAGTTAGGTTTTAGAGACCCAAACCTTTTTGGTTTTGGGTTTGTTTTCATCAACAGATGTAACCATAACCTGTTTCTTATGATTAACAGCTGATGAAGAAGGAGATGGTACTGAAATGGATTCCTTGGATTTGGGCTTGGAATGCCTTTTCAGTGGTTTGATCACAGGTGCATCTAGTTGGTTAACTCTCTCCAACAAATGCTGAACCATCATAACAAGTTGTGTCTGATTTGTAGCCAAAGCTTTAAGCTCTTGTGACATATCAGTACTTGTGTTTGATGAGTTTCTGTGACCCACCATTTCCTCCTTAAAATTCACAAACTTAATCTGATGTTTATCATTAGGAGCACTATCAGCTGTTTTGTGATGAACCCTATCCTTCTTTTTGGATTTAGTTGAAGTATTGGGTTTATCACATTGGGATGATTGTGGTACAAACTTGGTCTCAAACTCAGTTTTCATTTCATCCATATGGATTTTAATGAGCTTATCTCTCTTGAATTTGGAACCCTTTTTGTACCAACATTCATCAGAAAGATGATTGAATTTACCACATATTTCACATGGCTTATTCTTCATCTTGGATTGAACAACTGCTGATGTGGAAACTACTGAAGGTGTGCTCTTCAGTACTTTCCTCCTTTCAGTACTTTTGTTTAGTACTGAAGGATCTGTAACAACTAAAGACTTGTTCTTCAGCTGTTCTTTATCAGCAGTTGTTAATCCTTTTATTTCAGCTGATTTGAAATGCTTTTCAGTTGTTGTAACTTGCCCTTCAGTACTTGAAGTACTTTGAGGGACAACATCTGAAGTACTCAGCTTCATATGCTTATCAGTAGTTAACCATCAGCCAATTGATTTGCTGAGGTATCAACACTGATTTCATCTTGTGATTTTGGGAGATCACTTGAGGAAGATGCACATGATGATGTGGTTTGGAAATTGCTTTCACCTTCAGATTTTACTATTGGTTTTGGCGTAAAATCTGTTGGTGGTGCAATGTGGTTGTAACCAATTCCAAACTTCACATTCGAAGCAGATTGCTTGCTGAGCAGCATTTCAAATCCCTTGCAGGATGACACCCAGCGGTCACACTCAACTTGGGTAACTGCAAGTTTTTCTTTGAGTTCTCTTTGGTCCTCAAGAATGACCTCTAGCTTAGCCTTTTCATCATTTAATTGGCATTTAAGCTTATAAATCTCATCATCTTTATCCTTAATAACAGACTCATATTCAACTTTTCTTTTGGAAAGGTTTTGCTCAAGTTCTAAATTTTCATTTATTAAAGCTACATTTGCCTCTCTAATAGAGATAAATGCATCTATGCAAGATTCAGAACAAAGCTTGGCCTTAGCCTCAGAGGATACCTGGGTTACCTATGAAGAAGATGCATTGGAGCATGAACTCTCAGTAGACTCCAGGGCCATGAGAGCTAGATTCCCAAAAGGATGTTCACCACCATGTTGACCATCACCAGCAAATAAATGCTCATTACCAGAGAGATCATCTAGTAAACTGCTCCAGTCAACAATGCCAGGGGTGAAGAAGCTGTGATGAGGTTGTGATTGAGATGATTGAGATGGTAGAGGCTCAGGTAATGCTTGTGGTGTTGTGCAATAGGAGCTTGAACTGGATTTGGCTGAGGCATGTGATAGCAGGGATAAGGATATGACATTGGACCCTGAGGGACAAAATATGCAGGAGATATAGGTTGTGAATGATGACCAGAACTAGCAGGATGTTGCCCTCTGTTTTGTTGAATATTACTTGGAAAGGTCACAAAGGGTGTAGAGGAGTTAGATCCAGATGATCTACACTCTCTTGCAAAGTGCCCAAGCCTGTGGCATTTGTGACACCTCAACTTACTCTTGTCAAAACCAACTTTGGTTTTGCCAGAGAATCCAGGGAATTTCCTACCAGTTCTCTTGTAGAATTTTTGAGATCTGATATTAATCAAGGCCATTTGGCTTAGAATATCCATCTCTTCTAAGTCATCATCAGCAATACCCTTCAGATCATCCATGATGAAGCACAAGTTGTCACTATTATAGCTAGACTGACTATCAACACCAACAAATGCATGATCAGGACTGTTTGAAGAGAAATCTATATGCTCATCATAATTACTTTCAGATGCAGCATATTCTGACTCATGACCAACCAAGGCAGTGTTCACTGGTACAAAGTCATCAGTGAGCTTTCCTGATGATGCCAGTTTCCTTTTCTGCTCTATCTCTCTTTCAAATGTAAGCAATTTCCCATGGAGTTGGGTGAGAGATAGGCTATCCAGATTTGCACTGGAGCGTAGGACAATGGTGTATGTGTCCCATCTCTCAGGCAGTGATCTGAGGAATCTGTTGTTCATCTGGCTATTGGTGTATTCATGTTTGACCATTTTCATCTCAGAGATCAAACAGGAAAAATGCTCAAACTGTTGAGTCAGTGTCTCACCCTTCCTATGAGAGAATGTCTCATATTGTTGGGCAAGGATTTCTCTGTTGTTTGCTAAGACCTCATCTGTTCCACCGAATTGCTCCTTCAATGCATTCCAGTGATCATGAGCAGTTTCATGATGCATAAGCCGTGAATAGATTTCATTAGGCAGAGCCATGGCCAGAATACCATGCGCTTTAGCATCAATCTCAAACAGTTTCCGATCCTCATCTGAGTATTGTTCCTTCTTCTTCGGAACCATTTGATTGGTTTCCGGATTGTTCACCATAGGCTTGTGTGGACCATATACCATAGATGTCCAACAACCTGCACTGTTAACAGACAGGTGATGAAGCATTCTTCGTTGCCATATGTTAGACTCAGTCCTAACCAGCATCGGAGGCTTGGTTGAGGAACCGGTATTGTGAGGGTCATTAGAAGGAGTAGTCATTCTCAGATTCAACCAATTTCAATTAAATTTTAACAGATTTAGAACAAAACACAACAAACCAAATTGAACCAAGAGAAAACTCAAAGCAGATAACGAAAGCAGCAGAGATTCAATTATCTATAACCAATTCTTGCAAATATGCTAATTCAATCAAACATAGATATCGAATAGCAGCTTCAATGATCATTGTTAGATCGATCAATGATTAACCGCTCTGATACCATTTGTTAGGATCAATGATCTGAGTTTGATTGATTAGAGAGTATCGCAGCGGAATTCGAACAATGAATTAGACAATTCACAAGAACACAATTGATATTCAATGTAAGAGTAAACGGTTATAGAGAGAGAGAATTCTACAAATAGAATATTCATTCATATGCTTTCGTGGTGGCAAAATGTCACACGTACAATTAGGTCAACATCTCTTATATAGGAGATGTGACGTCTGCTGATGTCACTTGATAGTGACATCTAACAGATTTATTCAAACTACTGAAAGTTAACACAACTACTGAAGATGTCAAACAGCTGACATCTTCTTACAAAAATACCAAGTGTTAACTATCACTACAACTACTGAAAAGAAACTACTGAAACAACAACGACTGAAGAACATGCTCTTTAGTCATTTTACAAGTACTGAAATAAATAATAAAACTACTGAACGGAAACCATCACAACAACTGAAGAATGCTTCTTCAGCTGTTGTGACAAACTCTGAAGGCTTCAGTACTTGGACTTCTTGAACTTCAGTTGTTATTATCAGCTGATGTCTTCAGTCTTTGTACTTCAATTGTTGATCTTCAGTACTTTAGTCTTCAGCTGTTGATCTTCAGACTTTGGTCTTCAGTAGTTGAAGTCTTTAGTACTTTAGTCTTCAGCTGTTGATCTTCAGACTTTGTCAAACAGCTGATCAAGTCTTCAGCCGTTGTTGTGATGTCTTGTGGGACTTAAAGGTTTTTCTGATCTGGCTCATTGGTTCTTTTGGTCCAACAGCAAGGTCCACAACAAGACTGTCTCGCTCCAAGAAATTCAAGATCGAATGCAATGGTTTGATACGCTAGGAGAATTTGATACTGAGATTCATGTGGATGTCAACGAGGCTACTATCATGCTTCAAAACATAAGGATCGATAGTGACCTTGAGTTATGCATTCGCGAGGCTCAACAAGCGGCATTAACCGACGAAGGGAGGATGAAGATTTGATGTCTAACGTTCGGTCGCAACTGGAGACAAAACCGAATGGTATGTGGTACTTCTTGAATCAACTTTGGATCCCGAATCGTGATAACCTTCGACATTTTATTATGAACGAAGCTTATCAAACCCGATATTCCATTCATCCTGGCTCCGATAAGATGTACATGGACCTGTGTGGTCAATATTGGTGGCCTGGAATGAAGAAGGATATCGCGTCTTACGTTTCCAAGTGTCTTACATGTGCAAGGGTCAAAGCCGAGTATCAATGACCAAGTGGTTTACTTGAGCAACCTGAAATCCTTATGTGGAAATGGGAACATATATCCATGGATTTCATAACCAAGTTACCTCGTACATCTCGTGGTCATGATAGTATATGGGTCATTGTTGACCGTTTGACCAAGACAGTACATTTCATACCCATACAAGATACCTACAAGGTTTCAAGGCTGGCTCGTATCTACATTAACGAAATTATGAGTCGTCACGGCATGCCTTTACACATTATTTCCGATCGAGATGCTCGCTTCACTTCACACTTTTGGTCTTCGATGCAAAAACTCTTGGGTACTCAATTAGATTAAGTACGGCTTACCATCCTCAAACCGATGGTCAAACCGAACGAACAATCCAAACCCTCGAGGATCTGCTGCGTCTATGTGTCCTTGACTTTGGTGGTGATTGGGATACGCATTTACCGCTCGCAGAATTTTCGTATAACAATAGTTATCACTCAAGTATCAAGATGGCACCATTCGAGGCTTTGTATGGTCGTAAATGCCGATCACCGATCTGCTGGACCGACGTTGGTGAAAATTTCATCACTGGTCCTGAACTTATACAAGAATGACCGATAAAGTCTCCACAATCCGCAAGAACCTTGAAGTAGCAAGAAGTCGACAAAAGAGTTACGCCGATAAGTGTCGTAAGCCATTGGAGTTCCAAGTTGGCGACATGGTTCTTCTTAAGGTCTCTCCATGGAAGGGTGTTGTTCGCTTTGGGAAGAAGGGTAAGTTAGCCCCACGTTTTGTAGGACCTTTCAAAATTTTGAAAAGAATTGGTAAAGTGGCTTACAAACTGGAGCTACCTTCTGAACTTAGCGGAGTTCATCCTGTCTTTCATGTCTCAAACTTGAGGAAATGTCTGGCTAATGAAAATTTGCATGTTCCACTAGAGGAAATTCAAATAGATGAGTCATTGCATTTTGTTAAGAAGCTTGTTGAGATTATGGATCGAACCCTGAAGAAGACCCGAACAACTACCACACCTATCGTTAAAGTCTGTTGGGAAAACAAACGTGGAGCTGAGTTCATTTGGGAGCGTGAGGATCATATGAAGGAGAGATACCCGCATTTGTTCGCTTAGTTTATTTTTTTTAATTTCGGGACGAAATTCTTTTAAGTTGGGGAGACTATAACATTGTGTATTTTTTGAGTTAATTAAAAGTTAACGTCGTTAATTTCTTGTAAGAGCCATTATTGACATTTATGAAACGTATGGGTTACTTATGTTTAATTTTTGGTTTGCCTTTAAAATTTTAATGTAAAAGACTATAACCTTGCTATTATATTAAAATTATAATAATAATTGTAACAAGAATAATAATCATAATAGTAATAACACTAATGATAATGGCAATAATAACAATAATAATGAATAATAATAACTATATGTTAATAACATTAATAATAATTATTATTATTATAAAAGCTTTGAAATTAATAAATTAGTTAAAAATTTAAACTTAAATTGAGTTCAAGGGGTATTTATGTAAATTTGTAAACTTAAAATAGAAGTTTTGTACATAAAATAATAAATTGTAAAACTACAGAGGCTAGTTATGTAAAATTTTAAAAACCCAAGCCTAAACCCCCCCCCCATCGCCCATTTTTCCGGTGGATATTCCGGCGAGCCCGGCCGAGCTCCGGCGAGCCCCGGCCGAGCTCCGGCGAGCTCAAAACCCATTAATCCTTCGAACTAAATAACCCAAACCGTTGCAATCGATTCGCGAAACTGATTCGAACATGATTATGAGCTTTAATTGGGTTCGAATGGCAGTTATGAGGTCGATTTGTATCGAGTAACCGATTACTCTCAAACGCCAAACATTCGACAATTAAGATCTCATAATGACCTAATTAACCAAACCAAATTGACCGTTAAACCATTCCTAAACTTTTAAAAAACAAAATTTCATCTGAAACTCAGATATACACCACATTCCATCATCATCTCCTTCGCGAACCAGCCACTCATTCAAACTCCGCTAACTAGTCATCATAAATCGAAAATGGAAGAGGGCTTTTGATCTCAGAGATCATTAGAAGCTTCCTGCACAAGCAATTGGATTATTATTGGCATTTGCACCTCGAACAGAATCAAGTCATGGTCGCGACCTGTTCTTCATCCATTCTTGTGCTCCACACTACGATCTGGGTAATTGAAGATATGAACTTACTCGATTCCAATTGGGGAATGAAAGCCCTAACATTAATTTGATTAACAACATCAATTTAGGGTTCAATTTGAATCCAAACGAATCTAGGGTTCTTAGGATTTGGGGGTTTCTATTTGATTTGTTTTAAAAGATATGGGAAAAAGTTTTTGTTAGGCATAGGCTACCCAGCCTAATGGTAAAACGTTCCCATGTCATTCTTGAGGTCCCGGGTTCATTCCCGGGCAACCCATTTTCTTTTTGGGGTTTTTCAGCGTTCAAAAAAAATATATAAAAATTTTGAAAAATTATTAAAAGTTGTTGGACCAAAGGAACCAATGAGCCAGGTTAGAAAAACCTTTAAGTCCCTCAGACATCAAAACAACTGAAATGGTCTACAACAGTTGAAGACAAAGTCTGAAGACAACAGCTGAAGACAAAGTCTGAGGACAAAGTCTGAAGACAAAGTCTGAAGACAACAGCTGAAGACAAAGTCTAAAGACAAGGTCTGAAGACAAAGTCTGAAGACAACAGCTGAAGACAAAGTCTGAAGATAACAGCTGAAGACAAAGTCTGAAGACAACTGCTGAAGACAAAGTCTGAAGACCAAGTTCTCAGAAGTTGTCATAACAGCTGAAGTAGTTCTCTTCAGTATTTGTGATGGTTTACTTTTCAGTAGTTTGTAATCAGTAGTTTTATATTATGTAAAACATCTGAATTTCTTACACTTCAGATGTTATAACTTCAGTAGTTGTAATGTTAGCTTGTACTTAGCTTTTTATGAAGGTGCCCTCGGTTGTTGTGGACATCTTCAGTAGTTAGTTTACTTTCAGTTGTTTGTATAAATCAGTTAGTTGTCACTATCAAGTGACGTCAGCTGATGTCACATTCCTTTATAAAAGGAATGTTGACCTAATTTCCTTGTAACCGAAGCGTGTGCGTGAATGAAAACATTCTCTTTGTAGAAAACTCTATCTCTTTAACCGTTACTGTTTGATTGAATATTCATATTATTCTTGCTAAAATTTCTTCTAATTCGTGTGCTATTCAGCTGCAAATCTTAATCTAATTGATCAAACTAGATCCCGATCCTTTCAAATGGTATCAGAGCTGGTTAATCACTGATCGATTTAATAATTGATCATTGTAACTGCTCTTTTGATATCTAAGTTTGATCGAATTAGCAAATTTGCAAGAATTGGTTATAGAGTTTGATTTTCTGTTGCTTCCGGTGAATTAATTTGAGATTCTTCTTGTTTCAAACTGTGTTGTTGTGTTTTTGAGCTAGATCTGTTAAAATCTCATTGAACCTATTTGAATTGGTGAAAATGGCTACATCAATCAATGATCCTCACAATACTGGCTCCTCAACAAAACCTCTTATGCTTGTTAGGAGTGAGTATAACATATGGCAACGCCGAATGCTCCATCACCTGTTTGTCAACAATTCAGGTTATTGGAAATCTGTGGTTCATGGACCATATAAGCCTATGGTGAGTAATCCGCAAACCAATGAGATGGTTCCGAAGAAGAAAGAGCAATACTCAGATGAAGATCTGAAACTGTTTGAAATTGATGCTAAAGCCCATGGAATTCTGGTCATGGCACTGCCTAATGAAATCTATTTTGGACTTATGCATCATGAAACTGCTCATGACCTCTGGGTTGCTCTGAAAGAACAATTTGGAGGAACTGATGAGGTCTTGGCAAACAATAGAGAGATCCTTGCCCAGCAATATGAGACATTCTCTCATAGAAAGGGTGAGTCACTGACTCAACAGTTTAAGCGATTCTCCTGTTTGATATCTGAGCTGAAAATGGTTAAACATGAATATACAAACAGTCAGATGAACAACAGATTCTTCAGATCCCTGCCTAAGAGATGGGACACATATACTATTGTCCTACGCTCCAGTGCAAATCTGGACAATCTATCTCTCACCCAACTTCATGGAAAATTGTTAACATTTGAAAGAGAGATAGAACAGAAAAGGAAACTGGCTTCATCTGGGAAGCTCACTGATGATTTTGTACCAGGGAATACTGCTCTGGTTGGTCATGAGTCAGAATATGCTGCATCAGAAAGTTCTTGTGATGAGCATATAGATTTCTCTTCAAACAGTGGAGATCCTGCTTTTGTTGGTATTGGTAGTAATTCAGGGTGTAGTAGTTATAATTTGTGCTTTTTGATGGATGATTTGAAAGGAATTGCTGATAATGATTGGAAGAGATGGATATTTTGAGCCAAATGGCATTAATCAATATCAGATCTCAAAAATTTTACAAAAGGACAGGTAGAAAATTTCCCGGTCTCTCTGAAAAAACCCAAGTTGGTTTTGATAAGAGCAAGTTGAGGTGTCACAAGTGCCATAGACTTGGACATTTTGCAAAAGAGTGTAGATCATCTGGATCTAACTCTTTTGCACCCTTTGTGACCTTTCCATGCAATATCCTTATCCCTGTTTTTACATGCCTCAGTCCTGCATATTTTGTCCCTCAAGGTCAAATGCCATATCCTTATCCCTGTTTTTACATGCCTCAGTCCGATCAGGTTCCAGTACCCATAGCTCAACAATCACATGCCCTACCCGAGCCTCAATCATCTCAATCAAATCAACAATCTCAATCTCAATCACATCAAAGCTTTTTCACTCCTGGAGTTATTGACTGGAGTAGCTTACCAGATGATCTTTTTGGTTATTCTGAACAAGTGTTTACTGGTGCTGGTCAACATGGTGGTGAAAATCCTTTCGGAAATCTTGCTCTTATGGCCCTGGAGTCTACTGATGGTTCATGCTCAAATGCTTCATCATCACAGGTACCACATGTATCAAATGTGAAGTTTGGGATTGGGTATAATCACACTATACCTCCCACAAATTTTACTCCAAGACAGAAGTGAAATCTGAGGGTGAAAGCAATTCCCAAACCACATCATCATGTGTCTCATCCTCAAGTGATTATGCAAAATCAGAGGATGAAGTCAGTAATAGTACCTCAGCTAATCAATCTGCTGATGGTCTCACTACTGATAAACACATGATCAAAGAAAAGCTGAGCACTTCAAGTGCTGTTTCACAAAGTATTCAAAGTACTGAAGAGCAAGTAACAACACCTGAAGAACATTTCAAACCAAATGAAAACAAACATGGTTTGACAACTGCTGAAGAGTCTATCAGGAAATCCAAAAATACTGATAGAAAACTTCTGAAGAACAAGTCTTCAGTTGTTACAAATCCTTCAGTACTTAACATAAGTATTTACAGGAAGAAAGTACTAAAGAACACACCTTCAGTAGTTTCATCTTCTTCAGTAGTTGAACAACAGAAGATGAAGAAAAAGCCATGTAAATATGTGGTCTATTCAATCATCTCACTGATGAATGTTGGTACAGAAAGGGTTCCAAATTCAACAAAGATAAAATCATTAAAAAGAAAATTAATAAAATGAAAGATGAATTTGAAACCAAGTTTGTGCCACAAACATCTCAAACTGATAACCCAAAGTTTTCACAAAAATCTAAAAAGAAGGAAGGGGTTTATCATAAAACAGCTGAAAATATTCCTCATGGAGTATCAAAACACCAGACTAAGTCTGTGTCTTTCAAAAAGGAGGACATGGTGAGTCACAGGAACCAATCAAAAACAAGTACTCATGTGTCTGCTGAACTGAAGGCTTTAACAACCAATCAGACACAACTTGTTATGATGGTTCAACATCTGTTAGGGAGAGTTAACCAAATAGATGTACCTGTGATTAAACCACTAAAAAGGAAAACTAAGCCAAAATCAAAGGAATCCTTTTCAGCACCATCTCCACCTTCAAAGGTTGTTAATCATGACAAATCAGTTAGTATAAAATCTGTTGATAAGAACAGACCCAAAACCAAAATGGTTTGGGTCTCAAAAGCTAACTAGTTTGTTGTGGTAAATGCAGGGTTCTTCAGCATGCCACAGAAGCATCTGGTATGTGGACAGTGGAGGATCTATGCATATGACAGGGAGCAGTTCTCTTCTTCATGACTACTCTCAAGGAAAGAAGGAATTTGTATCTTTTGGTAATGATGCTAAGGGTTACATCATCGGCAAAGGATTTGTGTCAAATGGTGAGATAAGATTTGATGATGCTAACCATGTGGAGAATCTCAAGTACAACTTGTTGAGTGTCAGTCAAATGTGTGATAAAGGGCATGTTGCACTTTTCACCAGTCAAAACTATCGGATTCTGTCTTCCAATGTTTTGAGAATGATTGACAAGATATTGGATGAATATACTCTCCTGAAGGACAACAGGATTGGAAGAGTATATGCCTTAGACTTATCAAAGAAAATTGATCTAAAAGGCCATCCATGTATGTTCTACAAGGCCTCTCCTCAGGAATCTGAACTATGGCACAGAAGGCTTGGTCATGTGAATCTTAAAAACATGAATCAGCTTATCCATCATGGTTTAGTGAGAGGTCTGCTACTAAAGGAGTTCAAATGTGATGACAACTGCTCAGCTTGCTTAAAAAGAAAGCAACACAAAGTATCATTTCCTCCGATAGAAGAACCAAAGTCCACTGCTTGCTTGAAATTACTGCATATGGATCTTTTTGGTCTAGAAGAGTGATGAGCATGGCAAAGAAAAAATACTATCTGGTAATTGTGGATGATTATTCCAGATTTGTATGGACCTTCTTCTTACATTCAAAAGATGAGGCTGGTCGAATCATCATCTACTTTTTGTTGCATGTGGAAAAGCAGTACTCCCTTTCTGTCAAGTGTGTGCGGAGTGATAATGGCACAGAATTTAGAAACCACACACTTGATGAATTCTATTTCTCTAAGGGAATCAAGAGGCAGTATAGCATTCCAAGAACTCCTGAACAAAGTGGAGTGGTGAAAAGAAAGAACAGGACCCTTATTGAAGCCGCAAAGTCAATGTTGGCTGATTCTGGTTTGCCACTAATCTTTTGGGCTGAAGCCGTCAACACAGCTTGCTATGTGCAAAATAGAATGTTAGTAAATCAGAGGTTGATGAAGACTCCTTATGACGTGTTACATCATTTGGCTCCTCTGATTTCCTTCTTTAGTGCATTTGGGTGTCCCTGTTATATTCTTAACACAAAGGATCCACTTCAAAAGTTTGAATCAAAGGTGGATGCAGGGTACTTTGTTGGGTATTCATCTACTTGCAAGGCATACAGAGTTTTTAATTGCAGAACAAAGATAGTTGATGAAATCTTGCATGTAAAGTTTAATGAATCTCCAAAGGAGAAAACTCCACAAAACCCTGTGGAGTTATTTGATTTGGACATACTGCAATATGTTCCTTATCAGCCTCCAGCTGTTGCAGATTCTATGAATCTATCATCCTGCAACTAGTCATTCATCTGGTGATACAAATGCAAGGTTTAGTAATTACCTGCCTGAGTCTGCTAACCTTGATGTTCCTGTAGCTTTAGCAGTTCCATCCACAACAAATGCTGATGAGATCTTTGATTCCTCCACTTCATTTGAATTGCCATCTCATTCTAGGTTTCAAGAGGCTGGATCACCATCTGTTGCTACTGAATCACCTACAAACACTTGCACAGATCTTATTGAGTATCAAGAACTGAAGAATCACCCCATGTCTTAGATTATTGGTGACATCAATGCTGGTGTTTCAACTAGAAGTCAATTGTCCAATTTTTGCTTTATGCTCTCTTCATCAGTCAGCAAGAGCCAAAGAACTATCATATTGCATTAAGAGACAATGGATGGGTTGAAGCCATGCAACTTGAGCTTCTTTAGTTTCAAAAGCAGCAAGTATGGGAACTGGTTCCTCTACCCCAAGGTAAGTATGCAATAGGCACTAAATGGGTGTTTAGGAATAAAATTGATGAAAAAGGTCAAATTGTCAAGAACAAGGCCAGACTGGTTATACAGGGGTTCTCACAAGAAGAAGGTATTGATTATGATGAAACCTTTGCCCCTGTAGCCAGACTGGAGGCAATCAGATTGTTCTTAGCTTATGCTGCTTTCCATAATCTTAAAGTTTTTCAAATGGATGTCAAAAGTGCATTCTTATATGGTAAAATAAAAGAAGAAGTTTATGTGTGTCAACCACCAGGTTTTGAAGATCATAAACATCCAGATTGGGTGTATAAGCTTGATAAGGCTCTTTATGGGTTAAAACAAGCTCCTAGAGCCTGGTATGAAACACTGTCTAACTTTCTTCTTCAAAATAATTTCACTAGAGGCTCCATAGATAAAACTTTGTTCATTAAGAAAGTAGGCATGCATAAGCTCCTTGTTCAAATTTATGTAGATGATATTATTTTTGCATCCTCTGATCCACAGTTGTGTGATGCCTTTACTAAGTTGATGCAACAAAAGTTTGAAATGAGTGTCATGGGAGAACTATAGTTCTTTCTGGGTTTGCAAATCAAACAAATGGCTTATGGAACTTTCATTCATCAGTCAAAATATACAAAGGATTTGTTGAAAAAGTTTGATTTACAAAACTGTAAGCCCTGTTCTACTCCCATGTGCAGCACCACACAACTGGATGCTGGTCAGAAAGGTAAAGCAGTTGATGAAACTCTTTACAGATGTATGATTGGTTCCTTGATGTACCTTACAGCTTCTAGACCAGACATTATGTTTACAACTTGTGTCTGTGCTAGATTTCAGGCTGCACCTAAAGTATCCCATATGATTGCAGTCAAGAGGATCTTTAGATATTTGCAAGGAACTCAATCTCTAGGACTTTGGTATTCCACTTGGCACTCTTGTAAATTAGTTGCTTTCTCTGATAGTGACTGTGCAGGGTGTAAATTAACCAGAAAATCAACTTCCAGTGGATGCCAATTTCTAGGCAATTGTTTAGTTTCTTGGCAGAGTAAGAAACAAACTTCAGTTGCTACATCCACTACTGAAGCAGAGTACATTGCTGCTGCAAGTTGTACATCTCAGGTACTCTGGCTTCAGAATCAATTACTAGATTATGACATTACAGAGACTAAGACTCCTTTACTAATGGACAGTGCTTCAACTCTTTGTATTGTTAAGAATCCTGTCCAGCATTCTAGGACCAAACATATTGAGATCAGACATCATTTTATCAGGGATTGTTATGAAAAAGGTCTGATTGATCCAAAGTTTGTTCCTAGTGCTGATGAGCTTGCAGATATATTACTAAGCCTTTGGACAGTGCAACTTTCCAAAATCTTGTGCTAAGGCTTGGTATGCTGCAGCTTGAATGATTTGACAACTACTGATGATCTCAGTTCACAAGTACTGATGAGCATTAGTATACAGCTGTCAAAAATAAATACTGATAAGTTATTTTATCTTCAACAGTTTTCATAACTACTGAAGACTAAATTACTTAAAAGTACTGAAGTACTTTATTTGTTACAAAGTACTAATGTAGTTACAACTACTGCTGTGGTTACAACTACTGAAGTATGTTCTAACAAATAAGTACTGATGACCAATGAAACATCTGAAAATCAGATAATCTGCTGAGTAAGTGTTAAGGTCAAATGAAACAACTGAGATATGTGAATTGACGACAACAACTGAGGAGCAGTTTTACTCTTCAATTGTTTCAAACAACTGTTGTTTCATTTCAAAACAACTGAAGCCAAAACCAAGTCTTCAGTAGTTTCAAACTACTGATGACTAACACCAAGTCTTCAGTTGTTTACAACATCTGAAAGTTAAACCATGTCTTCAGTAGTTTTCTAACAACTGATGATTAACACCAAAACTTTCAGTTGTTTTCTTTCAGCCATTTCATAACCTATAAATACCTAACCCTAACTTCAAGCTTTTCATAAGTCGTTTTCCGAACGTTCATCTTCCATTAATGGCGAACATGCAAATCAAACCACGACACAACTGTGTTGGCTACTTCACAAAATCGGCATTTTGGACTAAGTTTGATGTTGCCATTGATCTGATGGTTGATTCCCCGTATCAAACTACTTTTCTTCTGAATCCAACCATCTATCCCGATACCCTTCGCCAATTCTGGACAAATGTCACTGCCCATACTGGTGAGAATGATGTCACGATCACTCTCCAGTCATTTGTAAACCAGAAGAAGGTGGTAGTCACTCTGCTATCATTCGCCAAACCCTAGATCTGAATGATGCCACCTTTGTCACCAAATACCCGAAGGGCACCATTGATCTATCATTCATCAACCATGGATATGAGGGCGACCTAAGGGCTACAACCATTCTGAAGAAGCACTTCCATGATGCTGAACGTCTCATCTTCCACATGATCAATGTCTGCCTTTCCCCCAAATCCTCTTTATGGGATCAAATGTCATTCGGGTGGCAGCAGGTATTGTATTCTATCCTTGAACGCCAAAGCTTAAATTTTTCTGAAATTATATTTTTGGAATTAAAAGATCTGGCAATGAAACCTGTAGCTAACAGATGGATATTATATCCAAGGTTTCTTATGGCCATAATCATAAATCAATTAAAATCTGATGGCCCTATTGGCCTTGGAGTCCTTGCTGTGGTAGTTTTGCCAGAGGTAGACTCCAGGCACAACTCTGACCCACACCTCAAAGAGGCTGCCAAACTGCTAAAACCCAAGCAGAAGGAACCCACAGCCTCATCCTACAGATCCAAAGTCCCCTCCAAACCATAATCCAAACAAACCAAAAAGGCTACTCAGGGAGTTGAGTCCCCTGATGATGCCCCTGCAACACAAAGACAGGATGAAACTATGGGTAGTAATCCCCATGTAGTTTCCATGACTCTACCTGCTGAAACGCTCAGGTATCCTCTCAACAGGATCCTGCTGCAACCAAAAATGGGGAAACCACATTACTGGAATCTCTCTCACTTGAGAAGATTGCCATTGAAGAGCACCATTCACCTCAGGAGCAGTCATCTTCACACCTATCTCCCACTGAAGCCACCCCTACAAGCCCAACTGTGGTTATTGCACAAGTGCTGACTCAACTACATTCCTCTAACCCTCCCCAGAAACCTATTACCACTAGGAAAACCTCAACAGTTGAGGGAGAGGATTATAATGTGGTTGATAACCCATAGCACAGGGATTACAGAGTTCAATCTCCCTGTGTAGAAGAGGAGATTCGAACATTTGGTGAGGCTGCCTCTTCTCCTGTTTCAGCACATGACCAGGATGAAGGTGGTATCGTTTCTAAGACCTCACCAGAGGCAACTACCAATGAAGGACATAATCCTGAGGCAGGAAGTCCCCGGTTCCAAGAAATAGGGGCACATGCGAATACTGATCTACACTCAACACATGTTCATCCTGATTTAATCAGGAGGTCAGATGATTCAGTAAAGACTGATGATGACCTGGGCTTTTTCTTTGATGTTCTAGCCCACAACACCATTCTTGAGACTGAGGTATGTAGACTACAAGAACTGCTTGCCAAAATGTCACAAGAATCAAGTCCATCTGCCCACATTCACCCACAGATGGCAGTTTCTTCTGAAACTGACAGGATCAGCGATCACACGTTTGATGTATTAGGATACAAAGCAGCGGAATACAAACTAGAATTAGACAAATTGTAGCAAGCAATCGATACTTGTAAGCATTAAGATCGCATACAGTTATAGGGAGAGAATATATATTTCTGATTTCAAGGAATGTTTATAGATGTAGAATATTTCTAATCAAATCAATCGTTCATTCCATTCATTCCCCAAATTACAATAAGTTGTCACTCCTTATGTAGAGTGCAACAATCACTGCTGTTATCACGGAAAGTGACAACTGGCAGATCTAATACAAAAAATAACTAATTCTTAACAAACTACTAAAATGTTCACAACTACTGAGAACATATCAGCATGTTAAGTACAAAATATAAAACTACTGAAACTACAATGACTGAAGAACAAGCTCTTCAGTCGTTTTACAAAACTACTGAAACATAAAAATATAAAACTACTGATATCACAACTACTAAAGAAGTACTCTTCAACAGTTGTGACAAACTACTGAGGCTTCAGTACTTGATCTTCAGACTTTGACCTTTAGGTGTTTCATCAGCTGATGACTTCAGTAGATATCATCAGCTGATGTCTTCAGTCTTTGTCTTCAGACTTTGTACATCAGTTGTTGATCTTCAGCACTTGTAAACTCTTCAGCTGTTGTACTTCAGTACTTCGGTCTTTCAGCTTCAGCACTTGTGTTCTTCAGCTGTTGTACTTCAGCACTTTAGTTCTTCAGCTGTTGAGGTCTTCAGCACTTGATCTTCAGCTGTTGAATTCTTCAGCACTTGTCAAACTACTGATGAGGCTTTCAGCAGTTGTTGTGATACCATGTGGGACTTAGAGGTTTTCTGATCTTGGCTCATTGGTTCTTTTGGTCCAACAAACTCCCCCTGAACCAATGCAGCCAAAACCTCTAACTTATTTATTCTCCCACTTATTGATGGCAAAATGTTGGTCTTTTTCCTTCTTGATCAGTAGAGAAGATGACCCATGTAAGCTCCGGCCTGGGAAGAACCTCAAATATTTGTTTGGCAGAGTATGAATGGGAACTCTGTTTTGGGGAACAGGACACAGAGTTGTTATCCCATTCATGAGATTCACTTCCCCATAATGAGTCTGTACGACTCTCTTGTGTAGGCCTCAAGGAAGGTGATTTGTTCCTCCATGGTTAGCTCTTCAGCACCTCCTTCAAACAATGATTCCGGCCCATAATACTCAGACAGGTATTTGGCCTGTTCCCATTCTTTAGCTCCACAGTTGTTATTATTCTGTAAGCAAACTCATCCGGGTGATTACCCTCTAGGAACAACTGGAGCTCGTTTTTCCTGACTTCCTCAAGCCTCTTGTAAACTAACCCCTTTTTCACTATTTTGTTTTCCAGCATCTTCTGAGGGGTTAGATTAGCTTTGTAGGCCTTCTTGAAGTCTTCTAGGATTTCCCAGGGTGAAACTACAAGACCAGAGAGATCACTTCATCTACGATATTTTTCACCTGGCCAATGTATCTCCGAGGTATATTGTTCTTATGAATTCTGTGAGAGACCCTGGGATCAGGCCAAATCCTCACTCTTTCCTTTTGATATTGAAAGGTATGCCTGAGAATGTAAAGTCTGAGGGCTTGCTCCTTCATATTGATGATAGAAGATGTGGCTGCATAAGCTTTGTCAACTCTCTTCAGCAATTCCTCATCATGCTGTTTATGAAGCTCTTCTTCTTCTAGCTTCACTTTAACCATTTGTCTCTGGACTTCAGGAGTAATTGCTGAGGAGTGACTTGTGGCCTTAGGCAACTGAATCACAGCTGAGAGCGGCAGCCTGTCTTCATCATCTTCTTCATCTTCTTCTAGCCTCAATATCCTTCTCTTCTTCTTCAAGGGTATATCATCGGCTATGGGTTTTGAGGGTAAGGGAGTTGGTTTGGTGGGTTGTGTTTTGGGTGGTTTTGGTGTGGGAATGTTGACAGGCTGTGCTAGCATCCTTGAGGTGAGTGTGGCTTTTGATTGCTTGGCTAGCTCAGTCCTGCTCCCAGCACCCGCTTCATTCAAAGCTTCAATAACAAGCCCCTTAGTGTATGCTTCAGACGAACAGATCTTGGTGGTGATTGCCAAGATACTGTCCCTGGACCAAGCTTTGATTTCAATCATTGATCTTCCAAGATATTTTGCAATAAATCTTATCATGATTTCAAGCCTTTCTCTTTCTAACACTTCATAACTTGCCCATCTATTCTGGATTTCTTCAATCTCTAGTCGTCGAATCTCAGAGTCAAGTTTGTTGGTGTCATGGCCTTGCCTGAACAACTGATCAATGATGTTGTCCATTGATCTGTTGTTCGGCATCAGCCTCTTTTATCAGTAGCTCCAAGGCTTTATCTTCAGCAATGTGCTCATCAGCACCTTTCTTCCGCTTGTAGGTGAGCATTGGTTGCTGTTCTTTCTCCTCCTTTTGGGCTTGCTTCGCTTCTTCTTTTCCTCGGATCTTTTCCTCTTCTTTTCTTTCACTGCAGTACTCTCCCCCTTTTTGGTTGCATTGGAGGAAGGGGTTTGTACCGCAGAAAGAGTCTTTTGGACAGCAGCGTCAACCAAGGGCTGTAATGTTGAGGAAAGCCTCTCATCAATGGCTTTGATCACTATATCAGTGATTATGGGTGTGATGAGAGGGAGGGAATTTTGGAGTACAGCACCTATTTGCTCAGGAGGGTTCTGTTCCTGAGAAGTAGGGCCTGAAGCAGAGGCAGGTGGTTAATTTTGGAATGGCTCGGTGTTTGGGAAACCTTCAAGTGAAGGTGCCATCTGGGGGGATAGAGGCAGACGGTCTTCTCCTTGTGAGAGTTGGTCAAGTAGGTTTTGCAGCCTACTGACTTTCTCTTCAAGGATTGTCTTCTGGGCAAGAACATCATAGAAAAAGCCCAGGTCATCATCAGCCGAAGCTGAATCAGCTGACCTCCTGCTTAGAGCAGGATTTACATGCACTGGGTGTAGACCAGTTGGTGCATGTGCCCCTTGTGCTTGGTACTGGGGACTTCAGCCTCAGGACAATGTCCATCATCAGCTGTTGCCTCTAGGGAGGTCTTAGCAATGTTACCAGTCTCACTCTGGTCATGTGCTGAGTCAGAGGAGGTGGCAGCCTCACCAGATATTCTAAGCTCCTTGTCTACACCAGGAGATAGAAGTGGGAAACCCCTGTGCTGTGGGTTCTCAAGTGCACTGTGTTCCTCCCCCTCAATGTAGAGGTATTCCCAGTAGTAAGTGGTTTCTGGGGAGGGGGTGAGGAGTGCAATTGAGTCAGCACTTGTGCAACTATTAAAGTTGGGCTGTGGGGGGGCGGTTGTTAGGGTGAGGGGATAGAAGCAGTGTGCACCTGGGGAGGTTGGTGCTCTTCAATGGCAATCTCTCAAGTGAGGAAGATCCCAGATAAGTAGGTACCCTTGTGTGGTTGCTGCAGGCTCCTGTTGAGAGAAAGCCTGAGCGGCTGTGGCTGGAGGAGTCATTGTATCCACTAGGGGGTTTGGACTAGTGGATATATCCTGCGTTTGTGTTGCAGGGTTCCTCAGGGGACTCAATTCCCTGAGTAGCCGTTTTGGGTTTCTT
Organism: Flaveria trinervia; assembly: GCA_025506515.1. Lineage (NCBI taxonomy): Eukaryota > Viridiplantae > Streptophyta > Magnoliopsida > Asterales > Asteraceae > Flaveria > Flaveria trinervia. The sequence continues at coordinate 62,795,231 of CM046455.1, forward strand.
TTTGGTGGGTTTGGTGGGGACTTTGGATTTGGAGGTGGTGGCTGTGGGTTCCAGCTGCGTGGGTTTGCGCAGCTTGGCAGCCATTTTGAGTGGCCGGTCAGAGTTGTGCCGGGAGTATACTTCCGGCAGAACAGCGTAGCAGGGACTCCCAAGCCAACAAGTCCCTCAGCATTAAGCTGGTCTGTAATAATGGCCATTATGAAACCGTGGATATAGTATCCAACGGTTGGCAGTTAGTTTTTGAGCCATATCCTTGAGCTCTAAAAATATTATTTCAGAAAAATTAAGTGGTTGGTGCTCAAGAATAGAATACATTACCTGCTGCCATTTGGTGGACATTTGATCCCAAGACGACGTCTTAGGGGCCAAACATACATTCACCATGTGAAAGATCAGGCGCTCAGCGTCATTAAAGTGTTTCTTCATGATAGTGGAGGCACTGAGATCGCCTTGATATCCATGTTGAGCAAAGGATAGATCTATGGTGCCCTTCGGATATCCAGCAGGAGAAGTAGCATCATTCAGTTGAAGAATTTGGCAGATTATTGCAGGAGTGATGACTACTTCTTTGGTGTTGACGACCGACCGGAGGGATGGTGTGTTGTTCTCCCCAGTGGTAACAGTAACGTTCATCCAAAATTGGTGCAAGGATTCGGCATGTAAAATGGGATTTAGAAGAAATGCCGTGTTGTATTGGGACTGAACCATAAGATCGATAGCAGTATCGAACTTAGTCCAGATGGGCGATTTAGTGAGGTAGGCAATGCAGTTGTGTCGCGGTTTAATTTGCATAGACGCCATTGAGAAGAGGGAAGTTTTGGAGAGGAACGTTAGGTTTGAAGAAGATGAAGCAATGAGAGCTAAGGTTAGGGATATATATAGGGTACGGGTAAGGAAACGACTGAAGGATGTGGTGTAAGTCATCAGTAGTTTTAAACGACCGTTGACATGGTATTACCCTTTCAGACGTTGAAACAGCTGAAGTCGTGGTGTTAGGCATCAGTAGTTTAGAAAACTACTGAAGACCGTGGTTTTGACTTCAGATGATTGAAACAACTGAGGACTTGGTGTTTGTCATCAGTAGTTATGAAACTACTGAAGACAGTGGTTTGTCATCAGCTGTTGTAAACAACTGAAGACTTGGGATTAGTCATCAGTAGTTATAAAACTACTGAAGACGTGGTTTTGCTTCGGTGTTTAGAATGAAACAGCAGTTGACAAACGACTGAAGAGAAAGTTCTCTTCAGCTGTTTTCGTCAATTCTTAGCTTTTCAGCTGTTTCAAACTGTCCTAACACATTCATCAGTCTTTTTGGCTGATTTCAGTTGTTTCATAGGACATCAGTACTTATCTGTTTTACTGATTGCAGTAGTTGTAACTGCATCAGTAGTTGTAACTACATCAGTAGTTTAGAACAGATGAAGTACTTCAGTACTTGTGAGACATTTAGCCTTCAGTAGTTATAAAACTACTGAGGTTAAAGGAGCTCATCAGTACTTATATGTGACATAGGTACTCATGATCATCAGTATGAATTACTGAGATCATCAGTAGTTGTCACTTATTCTAGTTGCAGCATACCAAGCCTTAACACCAGGTTTTGGAAAGTTGAACTATCCAAAGGCTTAGTAAAAATGTCTGCAAGCTCATCAGCACTAGACACAAACTTAGGATCAATCAGACCTTTTTCAAAACAATCCCTTATAAAATGATGTTGATCTCTATATGTTTGGTCCTAGAGTGTGGGACTGGAATTTTGACAATGCAAAGAGCTGAAGCACTATCCATTAACATGGAGTCTTAGCCTCTGTAATGCCATAATCCAAAAGTTGGTTTTGAAGCCAGAGTACCTGAGATGTACAACTTGCAGCAGCAATGTACTCTGCTTCAGCAGTGGATGTAGCAACTGAGGTCTATTTCTTGCTCTGCCAAGAAATCAAGCAGTTGCCTAGGAATTGACATCCACCAGAAGTTGATTTCCTGGTCAACTTACACCCTGCATAGTCACTGTCAGAAAAAGCAACTAATTTACCAGAATGTCCGGTAGAATACCATAAACCTAGAGATGGAGTGCCTTGCAGATATCTAAAGATCCTCTTGACTGCAATCAGATGAGACTCTTTAGGTGCAGCCTGAAATCTAGCACAAACACATGTAGCAAACATAATATCTGGTCTAGAAGCTGTTAAATACATCAAGGACCCAATCATACATCTGTAAAGTGTTTCATCAACCACTTTACCTTTCTGATCTGTGTCCAGTTGTGGTGCTGCTCATGGGGTAGAACAAGGCTTACAGTTTTGTAAATCAAACTTTTGCAAAAGATCTTTTGTATATTTGGACTGATGAATAAAATTCCATCAGCCTTTTTGTTTGATTTGCAACCCCAGAAAGAACTGTAATTCTCCCATGGCACTCATTTCAAACTTCTGTTGCATCAACTTTGTAAAGGCATCACACAACTTTGGATCAGAGGATGCAAAAATGATATCATCTACATAAATTTGAACAAGTAGATTATGCTGCCCAGCTTTCTTAATGAATAAAGTCTTATTTATGGAGCCTCTAGTGAAATTGTTTTTCCAAAGAAAGTTTGATAATGTCTCATACCAGGCTCTGGGAGATTGTTTTAACCCATTAAGAGCTTTATCAAGCTTATACACCCAATTAGGATGTTTATTGTCCTCAAAGCCTGGAGGTTGACATACATAAACCTCTTCTTTAATTTTCCATACAAAATGCACTTTTGACATCCATTTGAAAAACTTTAAGGTTTTGATAAGCAGCATAAGCTAAAACAATCGAATTGCTTCCAGTCTGGCTACAGGGGCAAAGGTTTCATCATAATCAATACCTTCTTGTGCAAACCCCTGAACAACCAGTCTGGCCTTGTTCTTAACAATAAGCCCATTTTCATCAGTTTTGTTCCTAAACACCCATTTAGTGCCTATTGCACACTTACCTGGAGGTAGAGGAACCAGTTCCCACACTTGCTGTTTCTTGAACTGAAGAAGCTCAAGCTGCATGGCATCAACCCATCCATTGTCCTTTAAAGCAATGTGATAATTCTTTGGCTCTTGCTGACTGATGAAGAGAGCATAGAAGCAGAAATTTGACAATTGACTTCTTGTTGATACTCCAGCAGTGATATCACCAATGATTTGAGACATAGGGTGATTCTTCAGATCTTGATACACAATGAGATCTGTACAAGTGTTTGTAGCCGGTTCAGCAGCAACAATGGTGATGGTGAATCATTTCCTTGAAACCAATCAGTGGATGGTAATTCAAAGGAAGTTGAATTCGAAGAAATCTCATCAGCATTTGTTGTGGATGTTGCTACTGGAGCTACAGGAACATCAGGTCTAGCTGAGTCAGGCAGCTGATCACTAAACCTGAAGAGGTGAGTACTGCAATCATCATCATCAGCATAGTACCACCAGGTGGTGAACTGTTGACAGGAGCGACAGCAGGAGTTTGATAAGGAACATATTGCAGTATGTCCAAATCAAATAACTCCACAGGACTTTGTGGATCTTCTCCTTTGGAGATTCATTAACTTAACATGTAGAGTTTCTTCAACCATCTTTGTTCTGCAGTTGAAGACTCTGTATGCCTTGCAAGTAGATGAATAACCAACAAAGTACCCTGCACCCACCTTAGGATCAAATTTATGGAGTTGATCCTTTGTTTGAGAATAAACAGGGACACCCAAATGCTTTGAAAAATGAAATCAGAGGAGCCAAATGATGGAGAACTTCATATGGAGTCTTCATCAACCTCTGATTTACTAAAACTCTATTTTGCACATAACAAGCTGTGTTGACAGCTTCAGCCCAAAAGGTCAGTGGCAAACCTGAGTCAGCCAGCATGGACCTTGCAGCTTCAATGAGGGTCCTGTTCTTTCTCTCCACTACTCCATTTTGTTCTGGAGTCCTTGGAATGCTGAACTGCCTTTTGATTCCCTTTGAAAGATAGAAGTCATCAAGTGTATGATTTCTGAACTCAGTTCCATTATCACTCCTAATACACTTGACTGGAAGGGAATACTGCTTCTCAATGTACAGCACAAAGTGAATAATCTTCTGAGCAGCCTCATCCTTTGAATGTAGAAAGAAAGTCCATACAAATCTGGAGTAATCATCCACAATTACCAGACAGTATTTCTTCTTTGCCATGCTCATTACTCTCACAGGACCAAATAGATCCATATGCAGTAATTGCAAGCAGGCAGTGGACTTGGACACTTCAATAGGAGGGAATGAGACTTTGTGCTGTTTTCCTTTTAAACAAGCAGTGCAGGTTTCATCACAGTGGAACTCCTTTATTGGTAAGCCTCTGACTAAACTATTGTGGCTAAGCAGATTCATGTTTTTGAGATTAACATGACCAAGCCTCCTGTGCCACAGTTTAGATTCTTGAGAAGAGGCTTTGGAAAATAGGCAAGGATTGCCTTTGAGATCTATCTTCTTAGAGAGATCAAAGGCATACACTCTTCCTGTCCTGTTGGCTCTCAGGAGAGTGTGATCATCCAACACCTTGTCAATCAAGTGCAAAACTTTGGATGACAGAATCCTACAGTTTTGACTGGTGAAAAGGGCAACATGGCCTTTATCACACATTTGACTGACACTCAAGAGATTGTACTTGAGATTTTCCACATGATTAACATCATCAATTTTGATTTCTCCATTGGAGACAAAGCCCTTACCGATGATGTAACCCCTAGCATCATTGCCAAAAGAGACAAATCCCTTCTTTCCTTGAGAGTAGTCATGAAGAAGAGAGCTGTTCCCAGTCATGTGCATAGATCCCCCACTGTCTACATACCAGATGCTACTTTGGCATGTTGAAGAACCCTGCAATAATAAACAATCAGTTAGTTTTAGAGACCCAAACCTTTTTGGTTTTGGGCCTGGTCTCATCAATAGATGGTAAACTAACAGGTTTATTTGAAACAACAGCCTGAGAGAAGAAGATGGTGTAGAAGAGGAGTCCTTTGGCTTGGACCTCCTTTTCTGTGGTTTCAACATAGGAGAATCTAGTTGGTTAACTCTACCCAACAGATGTTGTACCATCATCACCAGCTGTGTCTGATTTTGTGATAAAGCTTTCAGCTCATCAGACACATTGCTAGTGGAGTTTGATAAGTTCCTATGTTGCACCTTCTTCTTTTGAGCACCCTCAGCTGTCACCTGTTTAACCCCTCCTTTTTGGATTTCTTTAAGGACTTAAGGGTTACAGGATTTGATGTTGCTGATACAAATGTGGTCTCAAACTCAGTTTTCATTTTTACCATTTTCTCATTAATTTCTTCTTTTTGTTTGAGTTTGGAACCTCTTTTGTACCAACAATCATCTGTAAGATGATTGAACAAACCACATACTTCACATGGTTTCTTCTTCATCTTAGGTTGATCATCAACTAAAGAGGGTGAAGCAACAGAAGACTTGTTCTTCAATGCTTTGGAAGCATTGGTTGCTTTCTTGACTACCTCTTTAGTAGTCTTCAAACTCTTTCTACTGCCAGTTTTCTTCTCTTCAGTACTGACAGCAGTTGAAGTTTGAACTTCAGGTGTTAAATCCTGCTCTCTAGTCCTTTCAGGACCTTCAGGATTAACTCCTGAGTTGATCAACTCATAATCATGTGAATGTCAGCATTTGAACCATCAACATCAGCTGATAGGTTCAAAGAGGGCTTGATGCTGACTGCTACTTCTGATTGTGCTGTATCAGAAGGTAGATCACATGATGTGATGGATTGGTTATCACTCTCACCATCAGATTCTACCTCTGCTCTTGGTGTAAAATCTGTAGGTGGAGCAGTGTGATTGTAACCAATTCCAAACTTCACATTTGAAGCAGACTGCTTACTAAGAAGCATTTCAAAACCTTTGCATGATTGTACCCATCTATCACACTCGACCTGGGTAACTGCAAGGGTTTCTTTGAGATCTTTGTACTTCTCTAGAAGTACTTCTTCTCTAGCCTTATCATCAATTTTGGCAATTCAGTTTATAAATCTCATCATTTTTATCTTTGAGCACAAACCCAAACTCAGCTTTGTTTCTGGAAATTATTTGTTCTAGCTCAATTTCTTATTAATTAGAGCTACATTTGCTTCTCTAATGGAAGCAAATGCTGCTATGCATGGTTCAGAACATAATTTGGCTTTTGCCTCAGAGGATACCTGTGATACCTGAGGTGTAGAGACATTGGAAAATGAAGTATCAGCAGACTCCAAAGCCATAAGAGCTAGATTCCCAAAGGGACTGTCACCACCATGTTGACCAGCACCTGAGAACAGTTGATCATGACCAGACAAGTCATCTGGTAAACTGCTCCAGTCAACAACTCCTGGGGTGAAGAAGCTGTGTTGTTGAGATGAGGTTGTTGATGAGATTGGGAAGGCTGAGGTTCTGGTAGTGCATGAGGTTGTGGTGTCATAGGAACTTGAACTTGATTTGACTGTGGCATGTAATAACAAGGGTACGGATATGGCATTTGACCCTGAGGAACAAAATATGCCGGAGATTGTTGTTGAGGATGATGACTAGAGGTGACAGGATGTTGCCCTCTGTGTTGTTGACTATTGCCAGGAAAAGTCACAAAGGGTGTAGTGGAGTTAGATCCAGTTGATCTACACTCTCTTGCAAAGTGTCCAAGCCTTTGGCATTTTTGACACCTCAACTTGCTCTTGTCAAAACCAACTTTGGTTTTGCCAGAGAGTCCTGGGAATTTTCTTCCAGTTCTTTTGTAGAACTTCTGAGATCTGATATTTATCAAGGCCATTTGGCTCAAAATATCCATCTCTTCTAAGTCATCATCAGCAATCCCCTTGAGATCATCCATAATGAAACATAGATTGTCATTATTACACCCAGTAAACTGACCATCAATACTCACAAATGCAGAATCAGAAGTGCTTGAAGAGAATTAATATGCTCATCATACTGGCATTCAGATGAAGCATATTCTGACTCATGACCCACCAAGGCAGTGTTGCCTTGTACAAAGTCTTTAGTGAGCTTTCCAGATGAAGATAGCTTTCTCTTCTGTTCTATCTCTCTCTCAAAAGTGAGCAGTTTCCCATGGAGTTGGGTGAGAGATAGTTTGTCCAAACTTGCACTGGAGCGTAGGACAATAGTATATGTGTCCCATCTCTCAGGCAGTGATCTGAGAAATCTGTTATTCATCTGAATATTGGTGTATTCAAGTTTGACCATTTTTAGTTCAGAGATCAAACAAGAGAGCCGCTCATATTGTTGAGTCAGTGTCTCACCCTTTCTATGAGAGAATGTCTCATATTGTTGGGCAAGAATTTCTCTATTATTTGCCAAGACCTCATCTGTTCCTCCAAATTGTTCTTTCAAGGCATTCCAGAGGTCATGGGCAGTTTCATGATGCATTAGCCTAGAATAGATTTCATTGGGCAGTGCCATGGCCAGAATTCCATGGGCTTTTGCATCAATTTCAAGCAACTTCTTATCCTCATCTGAGTATTGCTCCCTCCTCTTCGGAACCATTTGATTGGTTTCCGGGTTATTCACCATAGGCTTGTGTGGACCATGTACCACTGATGTCCAACACCCTGCGCTGTTAACAGACAGGTGATGGAGCATACGTCTTTGCCATATGTTATACTCATTCCTAACCAGCATAGGTGGCTTGGTTGAGGAACCAGTATTGTGAGGATCATTGGAAGGAGTAGTCATTTTCAGTTCAAAAACAATTTAGTTCAAGCTTTTAAAAGTTTTAGACAGACCACAACAAACTCAATGAGAACCAAGAAAAGATCTCAGGATGAATGAGCAGAAATACAGAAAATTCAATCTCTATAACCGTTTCTTGCAAAAACAAAAGCTAATTCAATCAAACTTAGATCTTGAATAGCAGTTTCAATGATCAATTATTAGATCGATCAATGATGAACCTGCTCTGATACCATTTGACAGGATCAGCGATCACACGTTTGATGTATTAGGATACAAAGCAGCGGAATACAAACTAGAATTAGACAAATTGTAGCAAGCAATCGATACTTGTAAGCATTAAGATCGCATACAGTTATAGGGAGAGAATATATATTTCTGATTTCAAGGAATGTTTATAGATGTAGAATATTTCTAATCAAATCAATCGTTCATTCCATTCATTCCCCAAATTACAATAAGTTGTCACTCCTTATATAGAGTGCAACAATCACTGCTGTTATCACAGAAAGTGACAACTGGCAGATCTAATACAAAAAATAACTAATTCTTAAAAACTACTGAAATGTTCACAACTACTGAGAACATATCAGCATGTTAAGTACAAAATATAAAATTACTGAAACTACAACGACTGAAGAACAAGCTCTTCAGTCGTTTTACAAAACTACTGAAACATAAAAATATAAAACTACTGATATCACAACTACTGAAGAAGTACTCTTCAGCAGTTGTGACAAACTACTGAGGCTTCAGTACTTGATCTTCAGACTTTGACCTTCAGGTGTTTCATCAGCCGATGACTTCAGTAGATATCATCAGCTGATGTCTTCAGTCTTTGTCTTCAGACTTTGTACATCAGTTGTTGATCTTCAGCACTTGTAAACTCTTCAGCTGTTGTACTTCAGTACTTTGGTCTTTCAGCTTCAGCACTTGTGTTCTTCAGCTGTTGTACTTCAGCACTTTAGTTCTTCAGCTGTTGAGGTCTTCAGCACTTGATCTTCAGCTGTTGAAGTCTTCAGCACTTGTCAAACTACTGATGAGGCTTTCAGCAGTTGTTGTGATACCATGTGGGACTTAGAGGTTTTCTGATCTTGGCTCATTGGTTCTTTTGGTCCAACAGAAACTCTCCCAAACACTAAGCCACTCCCAACAACTTTGCCACCAGCCTCTGATTCAGGCACCATTTCTCTGGGACAGAACCCCTCTAAGCAAATGGTTGCTGCCTTTCAATCATCCTTACCTCTCATAACTTCCATAATCACAAACATTGTGCATCAAGCCATTGATGAGAGGCTTTCCTCAAATCTTCAATCCTTAGTTGACGTTGTTGTTTCTAAGAGACTTTCTGACATTCACACCCCTGAACCCAATGCAACCAAAAAGGGGGAGTCTAAGTCAGGGAAAGTAGACAAAAGAAAGAGAGTTGAAGAGGAAGAAGAAAAAGAGAAGAAAGAAAAGGAGATGATCACCTATAAGAGAAAGAAGAGCTCTGAACAGACTGAAGGTGAGAAAAGTTAGAAGAACTGATCAAAGAAGCTGATGAGCAACATAGCAGATCTATGGATAAGATTATTGATCAACTCTTCAGACAAGGTTTTGACACAGCCAAACTTGACTCTGAAATCAGAAGGCTAGAGATTCAACAGATTGAACATAGATGGGCAAGTTGGAGTGAAAAAGAAAGGGAAAGGCTGGAAGCTATGACAAGATTCATATCAAAGCATCTGGGAAGATCAATCATTGAAGTGAAGTCATGGTCCAGAGACAGTATTTTGGAGATAACCACCAGAATCTGTTCTTCTGAAGTATTCAACAAAGATTGATCATAGAAGCTCTTGATGAAGCTGGTGCTGGGAAAAGGTCTGATATGGCAAAGTTATCCAAAGCTTCACTCACAACCAAGATGCTAGAGCAGCCTGTACAATCTCCCACACCAAAACAACCAACTTCACAACCCTCAAAACCAACTCCTTTACCCAAGAAACCTACTCAAACCACTACCAATGATGCACTCAAGAGGAAGAGAATGGTGTTGAGGATGGAAGAAGAAGAAGAAGATGATGAGGATGATAGTCTGTCAATCTCTGTTGTTCTTAAAATAAAGATGCCTGAGCCCAGAAGTCAACCAACAACAATCACACCTAACATCCAAAGGCAAATTGTAAAAGTCAAGCTTGAAGAAGAAGACCAGCACAAACAACATGATGAGCAGCTGTTAAGGATGATTGATAAAGAGTTTCCTAAGTCTTCATCCATACAAGCTATGAAGAAACATGCTCAGAGGTTGTATGCTCTTAGATTTACATTTCAATATCAGAAAAAGAGAGTGAGAATTTGGCCTGACCCCAGAGTAAGTGACAGAATTCATAGAAAGAAGATTCCAAGTAGATACAATGGCCAAGTAAAGAAGATTGTAGATGCTGTGATAATGCTGGCCATTGTAGTGTCACCTTGGGAAATCCTTGATGATTTCAAGAGGGCTTACAAGTCTAAGATGACTCCACAAACTTTACTAGAAAACAAAATGGTAAAGAAGGGGTTGATCTACAAGAAGCTTGAAGAAATAAGAAGAAATGAGCTCCGGTTATTACTTGAAGGCACTCATCTTGAGGAGTTTGCATACAGAGAAATAACTACTGTGGAGCTGAAAAATGGAAAGCATTTTAAGTACTTATCATAGTACTATGGGCCTGAGTTCTTCTTTGAAAGTGAAGCTAAAGAACTCACAATGGAAGAACAAGTGGTTTTTCTTGAGGCCTATGTTAGAGAGTCTTACAGACTTATCATTGGGAAGTAGGTCTCATGGATGGGGTAACAGCTCTGTGTCCAATTCCCAAGACAGAGTTCCCATTCATCCTTTTCCAATCAAACCTCCTGAAACCTCTTCCCTGGCCTGAGCTTAATTTGAAGATTTCTGAGCTGATCCAAAAAATGTTTCTGCCAATAAGTGGGACTTCAATAATCTTAAAGGTTTTGGCTGCATTGGTTCAGGGGGAGTTTGTTGGATCAAAAGAACCAATGAACCAGGTCAGAAAAACCTTTAAGTCCCACAGACATCAAAACAACTGAAGTGGTCTACAACAGCTGAAGACAAAGTCTGAAGACAACAGCTGAAGACAAAGTCTGAAGACAAAGTCTGAAGACAAAGTCTGAAGACAAAGTCTGAAGACAACAGCTGAAGACAAAGTCTGAAGACAACAGCTGAAGACAAAGTCTGAAGACAAAATCTGAAGATAATAGCTGAAGACAAAGTTTGAAGACAACTGCTGAAGACAAAGTCTAAAGACCAAGTTCTCAAAAGTTGTCATAACTGCTGAAGTAGTTCTCTTCAGTAGTTCTGATGGTTTACTTTTCAGTAGTTTGTAATTAGTAGTTTTATATTATGTAAAACATCTGAAGTTCTTACACTTCAGATGTTATAACTTCAGTAGTTGTAATGTTATCTTGTACTTAGCTTTTTGTGAAGGTGTCCTCAGTTGTTGTGGACATCTTCAGTAGTTTAGTTTACTTTCAGTTGTTTGTATAAATCAATTAGTTGTCACTATCAAGTGACGTCAGCTGATGTCACATTCCTTTATAAAAGGAATGTTGACCTAATTTCCTTGTAACCGAAGCGTGTGCGTAAATGAAAACATTCTCTTTGCAGAAAACTCTCTCTCTATAACCGTTACTGTTTGATTTAATATTCAAATTATTCTTGCCAAAATTTCATCTAATTCGTGTGCTATTCCGTTGTAAATCTTAATCTAATTGATCAAACTAGATCCCGATCCTTTCAAAAGTAATTTTATAAACTTTACTTAATTTTAAATTACTTTAACAAGTTTCTGTAAATTTATTCTTTAAATAAATTTAATATTTCGTAAACAAGGATTATATTTGGTTGATTAATATAAAGAAAACTTTAAATAATGAGTTAAATCATTAAAAATTATTATTGGTTCACACTTTATTGTTTAAAATTTATAATTTTTTTACAAACAAAAATATAAAAAAATGCCTACACTTTATATTTTTTTTGTTAACTATATCAAACGATTCAAAGTTTATGTCTTTATGACAAATTATTAAATCAATGTAATTCTTTTTACGAAAACAAAAGTATTTTAGTTGTTAATATATATATCAAAGAATCCCAAATTTTCCCTTGAAACCCTAGTTCTCGTTTAACCGTTAAACTTATTATAAAACTTAATAATCTTGTAAATTTATATATTCTAGGTGCATTGTGAAGAACTACGTTAAAACGACGCTTATAATTATTCATATTAATCATCAACTATATATTGTTTGATCATGTGAGTATTTCTATACCCCTTTTTATATTTTCACACTTTTGGGGTGAAACATGTTACATTATAAACTTTGCACTTGTAAACACGTTTGATTCTTGTAAACCTATGGCAATTTACTTGTAGATTTTAGAAACTAAACTGGTCTGGTTTCAAACCATTTTAAAACCAGATTCCAAACCAGCGCCAGAACCAGGAAAACTAGTCGTTGCATAACGGCTATATGGCCGTTTTTAGGTCGTTTGGATGCTCTTTTGACTGTTTTTTGGTGGTTTTTTACCATTATACCCCCATTAGATTAGTATATATATGTATTGGATATTTTGGTTGAATCATAACAACTTAAAACTCTCTCTACTCTTAAAAAGCGTAAAAACACTCACCAATACTTTCGTTTTACAAAAAACTCTCTCAAAAATCTCTCAAAGGCTTCATCAATTACTCAATCATCCGTTGGTTGTGAAGCGTCTTCAAGAAATGTGATGGTAGCAATCCTTCCTATGAATAGGAACCTCGAAAATATGGTGCAATTACAATTTATGTCAAATGGCTAGCGGTCCAAACAAGGCTCGTTGCAAGTTTTGTCATAAGTTTTTCAAAACAGATGCAAACACAAATTGAAAAACCACATTTCAAATAAATATTATAAGTCATTGAAAGGTGAACCGTCTCAAGGTCAAGCTTTTGATAACAAACGAAGGAAATATTTGGGCTTATTACGTTGATGCGGTTCGGGAGCAAATGGCGCATTTTGTATTCAAGAAAGCTTTCCATTCAAACATTTCGACAACGAACGTTTGACTCGACTCATTCAATGAACTCTCCAACTACGTTACACCAATTTAAGCCGTGCTACTATTCAAAGAGATTGTTTCAAAACATGGAAAAAGCTAAAAATGAATTAATGTCTTATTTTGAAAATTTACAAACTGGTGTTAACTTAACTAGTGATGTTTGGTCGACACCTCACGGTTCACCGAACTCGTATATTTGTGTCACCGCTCATTGGGTTGAACCCGATTCGTGGCAAATGATGAAACATACGATTGCGTTTGAATTGTTTGATTATCCTCACACCGGTCAAAATATTTTTTATCTTATTGATAAAGTTATTAAAACATATAAATTAGAAACAAAATATTTTCTATATCTTTTGATAATGCATCAAATAACATGCTTGCGATAGATCATTTGAAATTAAAAATATAAACTAATGTGTGAGGGTGTGTTTTTCATAGTCGATATGTTGTGGACATCATAAAGTTAGCCATTCAAGATGGTTTAAAAACGATTGAAACAGTGAAAGATTGTTTTAAAAGAATGTTACCTGACATTGTTAGCAATAACCAAAGATATACTTAATATCACAAGTTTTGTAAAGACACAAATACCAAATGTTTAGGTTTGAATTGGGACGTACCAACATGATAGAATTCCATATGTTACATGTTTTAAAAGTCAATTGAACAAAAAGAAAATTTAATAGCATTTCATAATAGTTTAGTAAGTCATGGAAAGGCAAATACTTACCATCCATCGGGTTGGGCCATATTGAAGAAATAAGCAAAATGCTTCAAAATTTTAAAAAAACAACTACTTGTCTTTTCAGAGTTTATTATCCAATGAGTCCGTTAGTACTTCACCAAGTTTATTTAATGATTTCAAAATTAATTGAGATGTCATGTAGGGGTAGACCTTATTCGAATATGATACCACCAATGAACGATAAACTTATAAAGTATTTTAAAGAAATGTATCCGGTTATTACATGTGCCGCTGCTTTAAACCCTTGTTTAAATTTGTCGAGGGTTGAAACTTTACTTGATAAAATTACTTTTAATTTGGATTTAGAAGTTGATAACCCCATTTTATAGTAAAACTTTAAAAGCTACTTTTTACAAACAATTAGAAAACAATATATGATGTTTATTTATTACAATATGAGAAAACATCAAAAATCCATGAGGCTTTAAGGCATGCGGCAAATGCTGAAAGTTCTAATGATTCAATGTTTGATTTATATAATACTTTAAGGGATGAATTTAATAAACGTCAACGTGGTAACACTATGAGTAGTGAACTCAGGAGGTATGGTCTTACAAACTTTTTATCCACCATGACTCCATAAGATTTTAAAATTTTTGACTTGTTGGCTTGATGGAAAGATAAGAAAGATCAATCTCCCATCCTATCCACCATGGCCCGAGATTTACTAACCTTCCCAGCTTCAACGGTAGCTTTGAAATCTGTTTTTTCTGTTAGTGGTAGGGTTATATCAGTACGACGAACTCGACTCACTCCCCAACCGGTTGAAATGTCAATTTTCTTGAAAGATTATTTGGATGCCACAGAAAGAGTACAAGACAAATGTTCACTTAAAGGAGAACTGAAATACCAAGCAGAATTATACGAGGACAAGGTAGAGAGCGGATTGACACCTGGGATGACCGATGTAAGGCCCCGTTCTCGGGACACTTACAGCTGGTAAATCATTGCACATAAAACATATATTTTCATCATATTACATAAAAACATTATAGCAAAACATTTAAACAAAACACTTCATTTCAATATAATAGCTTTTGTAAAATAATACATCGTTATCCAATTACAAAACCCAATTTAGCATTATAAATGGATGCCATAAAAAAGAGCTGAGTAGCCGCCTCGTGCCATCCTCAACAACCATTACCTGCCAACTGGAAACACATAAAAGTCAACATTGTTGAGTGAGTTCTAGTTTTATATTAAAACATATTTTATCTTTCATTAAAAACCATGCTTTATTTTCATGCGATCATACATCATATGTACACATAGATAATATCATTATTATCTTCATCAATCATTCGTTCGTCATTACATCTTTTCCTTTCGGCAAAACCATGAACTTTATTGGGACCTGGTATTTGAACGAAATACCGAATGATTAACGTGTAAACCAAACCAAATAGTGCGGAATCCTATTTGATTGGCGATGAATCAGTGAGAACGCACGTAGAATCAATAAAGTATTGAATCAAACGTTAAGAATCGATTAGGAATTGATCTACTGTGTTCTATGAACTTGGAGTATCAACTTGGAGGTTTCTGGATGGCTAGGGTACGTCTGGAGTCGAAATAGAATGAATGCTTACATTTTTCCATGAATTGGGTTGTATTTATAGGTTAGTATTGTTCATTCGTGCGACTGGACCATTAGTATGGTTTCGTCGTGCGATTGAACCATGCGGTTGATTCATCCGCACGGCTGAGTGTTCAGTCGTGCGCCTGAGTCAGTCACATGAAGTTGTTCAGGCGTATGGACTATTTAGGCACATGGACACTCAGTCGCATGGCCAGTCGGATGCATGAGAACTTCACTTCACCAAGTTTGAGTGTATTCAATATTATAACATTATGCATAACACTTCAAACAGTCACAAACCTAATTAGCCAATTCAACATTGACTCATTAATGAAATATTAAACATTATAAATAACAGACAACCAATATCATTTCATTAATCATTTCAAACATTACACCAGAATCAGACAAACAAGATCTATTACATTCATATCATGACCTAGGGACATACATGTACCAACAAACTCCCCCTTGGACCTAGATCTCTCTAATGTCTTGTTGTCTTCATTACCTCCTCATACTTCTTGTACTTATCCTCTTTTGTGACTCCTGCATGAATCTCAAATGCAAAACAGAGTCTTATGACATTCTGGAACTTGAGGGCTTGTACTATATCCTGCGTATCATAGAACAGTGGCCACTTGTATAGAGTGTAGACATCATTAGCTGACAAGTTGGTAAGCCACATTGGGTCAAATACCCTGATGGTATCCATTTGGCCCTCTTTGTTTAGGACTATGACCGCTTCTCCTGTCCTCCAATCGTAGTACCACCACTTAAAGTGTGGAGTGAAGTCCTGTGGCATTTCCCTGAGTGGGATTCTTGACATCGTGCGCGGAGGACTCCACTTCAACACTATCTTTGGCTTTCCAGTAATGGCATCAACTTCAGACCTTCTGATGTACCTTGTAGGCTGTTGGCGTCTGAAGTTAACCCACCTAGTGTGGTACTCCTTCCTTAGGGCAGCCTTAAACCAACCTGACATCTTTCTCGGGTCAGCATACAACAGCTTCAGTTTGGCCAGCTGGTTGAGCTCAAAACCTGGTAGAGTCTTTAGATCATGTGGAAATCTAAAGTACTTTATGCCCTTCTCCCTCTTAACGGCATAAACATTAAGGTCCTCAAAATACACCCATGCTATAATCCTGCCTGACACCTTATGATGTTTCTTGACTCTGTAGAGTTTGGTGTAGGCGTCCTGTTTATGTGCAGCACGTTGGGCTCTAACTTCTTCAAAACAGGCAGCCTATTCAGCCTTTCGGATATCAACATCATCATTTGAGGCTTGGGCCGATCTCTCTTTCTTCTCTGACTCCTGCTCCATTTTGTCTAACACCTCAAACGTATCACTGACAAGGGATTCACCCAGATTGGGGACCACATTTCCCTTATTGTCAGCATACTGAGGGTAGTGCTCTGCAGTGACATCTTCTATCTCTATTTCATCAACGTCGTTGAGCTCTTCGTCACTTGTCGAGTTGCACGTTGGAGCATCCTTTACAATCTCATCGGGATTTAGCTTGAAGATCTTAGCTAGTTGCTCATTTGATAGATCGTGAATTATTTCCCCTTATTCAGGGGTATAACTCACCGACCTTCTGACGATCCCTTGCAGATCAAGAATCATAGTTAGCTGAGTCTTGATCTGATGAAGGGGAGCAACATCGAACTCATCCCTCTGATAGTTTGGATCTATTTGATTTAAACATGTAGTACATCAACCATTAGTTAATAATCAAACCAGAAATGCATTAATCTTAATATAACCATTAAATACATAAGTTTAAATACATGATTCAAATACAAAAGTAATCAAATACATAGACATCTAATCATTACTTTTGTTTTGGATCACTGGTTCATCACTTGGTGGAGCAGAGGATGAAGCTTGTTGGTCTTGATTCTTCTTAGACCTCCTTTCTTGACCTTGAGCAGAGGTAGATGCAGCTGCATCCCCTCCTTCTTCATCATCATCCTCATTCCTCTCCGCTGTCCTCTTGTCCTCAATCCCCTCATCACCCTCAGTCTCATCATCATCATCTTTATCATCATCATCACCATCATCACCATCTCCCTCTTTAATCTTTAGAGGCTCATCTTTAGATCCCTTAAGTTTGAGCATGATGGTCTTCTTAGCATTCTCCAACTCCTCAATCTTCTTAGCAGATGTGACTCTATGCTCTTGGAGTTGGGCGATCTCGTGGCTCTGAGCAGCCATTTGTTGGGTCTGCTCCTCGATCAACCGAGCCTGCTCCGAGATCTGGTGTGACTGCGCAGCAGTGAGATCTGCAAGCTGTCGAATCTGCGCGGTCTTCTCTTCATCAGCAGCTAACAGTCGCATCACCATACGGTTTAGCGCTGAAAGCTGGTCCTCTACCCCAAATTGAGGTAGATGAGATCCATATATATGTGCGGGATGAGATGAGGGTCCTGCTTGGTGGCTAGTGGTGGTGGTGGTGGTTGTGGTGAAGATAGGGTTGGGTCTGTGAGATAGTGGAGGTGATGTAGGAGTGAAAGATATGGTGGTGGTTGGCATATGTACAGTGGTGGGAGGTGTGGTAGTGGTAGTGGTAACTGCGGTGGCTGTGAAGGTGGATGGTGTGGCTGTAGAAGTGGTAGTGGTGATGGTAGATGTAGTGGCTGTGGTGGTGACGAAGGTGAGTCTTCTCCTCTTCTTCTTCTGGCCGTGGGGCTGAGCCATCCTTTTCTTCCTCGATCCAGTCGAGGTGGATGCTCCCCCTAGAACACGGCTAGCAGACTCAGGGGCATAGGTTTGGTCAGTAGCAGTCTCTCCTGATCCCCGGGGCGTTCACCAACCGCCCCGAGTCCATGCTCTGTGGGACAACCTTGCTTCCCACAGTCCTAGTCAATGGCTCCTCGTCAGACTCTTCTTCCTCCTCACCAGGTATAAAGTCCTGGTGGAACCCGGTTGACTCAGCTATGTCTCCCATGGGGGCCGATACTAGAGGTATAACATCTGTAGTTGCGCCCCTCGGTGGAATGGGCATGTCATCTCTAGCATCCCCACCGTCATCATCATCAGAGTCATCGGTGGGTAGAGCAATCTGCTCAACATCAGAATCACTGTCATCGTGGCGCCACTTCCTCCTAGCTGGCACCACATAGTTCTCACGGGCCAGATGCCCAAACAATCTCCTGACAGGGGGTTTTACCTGCTTCCCCCTGTATACCTTCATCCGGCCCAAGGTGGTATCATCCATCACCTCAAGCACTACAACATCATCCTTCTCCTTTGGCAGGGAGGGGAGCTTCTGGTCTATAATCATCTGCATGAATCGAGGGTACATGCAGAAGCCCTCCTTCCTTTTCCCCTCAATGTTTTCCACCAAGTAGGTGAAGATCATCCTGAAGAAGCTGAACAGATGGTTCAACACCAACGCAACATAGGCGTTCTGGATCTGGTCAAACAACTCATCAAAGCCTCCCTTCCTGGATGCTATGCATTTCAGCAATACGTGAGCAAGATACTTGAACTGGGGACAGAGGTTGCTCTTATTGAGAACCCCAACATTGATGTCCCCAGAGTACTTGGCTCGAAGAAAACATCCTCTGACAGTAAGGGGGTGTAGTCTAGTAGGACAGTCAGCATCGTCCCCCAACTATACACGATCCTAAGATCCTCCTCTGTGATAGCTATAATCTCTCCAAAGGTAGTACCTCTGATACAGTGAGGCTCAGAGGATCGATCAACTACCGCACCTTCCCAGAAGGCCTGCTGAATCGAATGATAAGGTGTACATGGAGCAGATATAGCGTGTGCAATCCTCGATCTCCTTAGGAAGGAGATAATGCCAGAGAAGTCTGAAGCATTTCTGGATGTCAGATCCATATGAGCACAAATATTGTGCTTCGTACTTATTGTCCATCGACTTGCCATCTTTTACACAAGGAAAGTAAACATTAGTACCCATTGGCTAAGAATGTCATGAAACACTTGGACTTGAACAAATTTTTTTTTGTCATGTGAATGAGGCTATGCGATTGGGATTCAGTCGTGCGAATGACTCCATACGTACTACTGAGTGTGCGACTGGACTCATGCGTATGTAGCCTCATGTGGTTACACCAGTCGTGCGATTGAACTCATATGCATGGTTCAGTCGTGCGGTTAAGCTATTCGCACTCTTCAGTCGTGCGACTGAAGTTCATCAACCTGTCCATTCGCATGTCGTTCTGTCCGTTCAATTCAAATTCAATTTTTCACCAATTTTGAGTTTTAGACTTCGTGTTCTGGTTCATTAGACTCCCAATCCATTCGTTTAACACCTAAAATCTTTAATTTCATTTGTTTACGTCGTTTAGTTTGGTTATTTTGCCACATAAGTCTCGGTGTTTATAACGAGTCTGATTATCCAGATTTAGTGTCAAATTGAATGATTTGGTAATGATTCTGCACCGCAAATTACCTGTAGAGTCAATGCAAATGGTCAGTATGTGAGAATCGAGGGTTTATAGTAATCAAATGAAATTTGGGCAGCGTAACGTTAGTCGTGCGATTTAGGGTAAATTTGAGAGTGGTGAGTCTCTGGGACCGACTCTCTCTCTCTATTTATACTAACCCTAAACTCAATCGTACGACTGGGCTCATATGCACATTTCATTCGGGCGAATGGGCTTCAGTCGTGCGATTGATTAAGTCGCCCCATTCAGTCGTCCGACTAGAGTTTAGTCTTGCGACTTACTCATTCGTTCGCTCTTAAACATCCGACTGGGTCATTCGTATGGGCCATTCGGTTGAATGATCCATACTCATGGTCCATTCCTATGAATGGTTCCCATTCATATGATAAGTCCATACTGATGGTCCATTCGTGCGAATGGGTCATACTTATGAATTTTTTTGCATTTCTTACCATTTTACATTTAAACCCTTTTCAAACTATAGAATCAACATTATACGCATTTGATCATCTCAGACATGATCATCTTAACTTGAAAACTTTTTGACCACCTCAGACGTGATCCTTTTAAACAATTTAGTCACCTCAGACGTGACCCTTTTAAACTTTGAAAACACATGTGGCCATCTCAGACATGACCCTTTTAGGTGAGTTAATCCCATACTGATTTTCATGATGTAGTCCGACAAACAAACATGACTGACTAACTAGAAACTTAAACTAAATACAAAATAAAACTGTTTTTGACTTTTTGTGAGAGATAAATCCTAAGATAGACATCTACTGGATTTGGTTCCAGAATAGGCATAAGCTTCTATTTAGTTTGACCTCACCTGGACCAATTCAATTTTGGAATCATCCAGGCAAGTCAAATCATTTGGGACTTGTTATCAAAACCTTTAGATGCTCACTTCTTGGTTTTCATCCAGAGTCTTTAGCAAATTTAGGAAATCACACTGGTACTATTCGATTCCCACATTGATTTGAACTTTCAAGAATTGCAGCCACAATAATTGTCAGTATATTTGTCCTCTTAAATCCATACACAGACTTTAGACACAAACTGGTGATAGTTTTAGGTTTAATTATTTCAACTAACATTTGTGGATCCCACACTTATATGGTAATCACCATTTCTCAGGAGCTTTTGAGCGGTCTACGGGTATTTTTACAAGAGAGACTATTCGTAGAGCTTTCAAAGAGAAGCCAATCCTCAGGTCAGTGCCATCGCACAGCAGAGAGGCGGCAAACAACAATGAAGTCTAGAATATCTAGTTATGCTTATCCTCATGTCAGTGCCATCACACAGCAGAGAGGCACACACCTATCTTCTTGTTAGAGCAGCTAAATTTTCTTTTGCACAGAATGCACCGACAACATATGTCATTAGCTTGATCGCATTTGTCTTTCAATTTTTTTTGTGCTTTGATCTATTTATGGTCATCCGCACACATTTGTGGCGTTTACATGCTTAGTACCCCTTATTGGAATATTGTTGATTGTGTTAACCAGTGATAAGATGGCAGTCCACAGTCAGTTGAACAACTTAGTTTGATCTTGAGATCACTAGTGAGGTCTTATCATCTATTGTGTTGAATCTACCGACACATCATTTGTGGTCTAGCAACCTCTAAGTCTACTTTCTTTGTGTTACCTTAGTAGTTACCAGTTTTTCTATCATCTTTCCTTTTATATTGCTTAGACTACACAGACTTATACTTTGAATTTTCATCTTTTCTAAATTAAAATTTTAAGTCCCTTTTGATTTGTACCTGTGTACTATCATTTTCCAAAAGGTTTGAATCGGTATCATAGATACGATCTACCTTATATCGGCTATCTACTCCTTCTCCCTTGTTTTTTTAATGTTACTAGCTGACCTACTCTCCCCCTAAAATTCTAAAATCATACTGGATTTAATTATTTTAGGATTTTAACAGACAGTAAATAACATGAATTTAATTTAAACAGAATAAAATAAAGAAAGAAAAATTTAAAAAAATATAACTGCAATGCATCGGACTACACATGATCATCATCTGGAATAACATCACTTTTCTTTTTAACGCTGTTGACCTCTAACAAATATAGAAAACGTGGTTTATCAAAGGCTTTTGTATAGAGGTCCGCGCGTTGAAAGTCAGTATTAATTTTTACCACATCAATTAAGTTCTTTCCAAAACAGTCTCTTATGAAATGGTATTTAATACCGATGTGTTTGGTCTTTGGATGTTGTACCGGATTTTTAGTTACTGCAATTGCAGCAAAGTTATCAACAAAGATAGGAGTAGAAGAAAACTTTAAACCGTAATCCCACATTTGCTGTTGAATCCAGATGATTTGTGAACAGAAACTTGCAGCAGCAACGTATTCGGCTTCACAGGTTGACAATGCAACCGATGTCTGTTTCTTACACTGCCAGGTAACTAATCTCCTCCCAAAGAATTGACACCCTGCTGATGTAGACTTGTAGTTCATCTTGCAGCCCCCGTAATCCGAGTCACTATACGCCGTGAGCTCAAAGTCATCATCATGAGGATACCACAACCCCAGTGTGGGTGTACCCTTCAGATAACGAAATATCCTTTTGACCCCGATCAGATGGTTAACCTTAGGCTTAGCCTGATATCTAGAACATAAACATGTAGCATACATGATATTAGGTCTTGAGGCAGTGAGATACATGAGGGATCCAATCATTCCTCGGTACATTATGGCATCTACCAGATCTCCATTTTCGTCAGGTTCTATATCATGATTTGTAGCAAGTGGAGTCCCAGCAGCAGAAGCATTCTCCATGTCAAACCGACTGAGAATGTCTCCCACATACTGGGTTTGATGTAGAAAGATCCCATTTGGTGTCTGATCCACCTGTAACCCGAGAAAGAATTTCGTCTCCCCCATAGTACTCATCTTCAAACTCTTTCTTCATAACTGCTTCAAACTCTTTGCATAATTCTTCGTTCTTTGAACCGAAGATTATATCATCGACATAGATTTGTACTAGCAGTAGGTCTCCATCTTTTTCTTTTATGAACAATGTGCAGTCAATGACTCCCCTACGAAAACCGTGTTTCACAAGATGAGTTGAGAGTTTCTCATACCAGGCCCTAGGAGCTTGATGAAGCCCGTATAAGGCCTTGTCGAGTTTGTAAACTCTGTCCCGATGATAAGGATCTTCAAATCCCTCGGGTTGACTGACATACACTGTCTCTCGAATTTCCCCATGAAGGAATGCACTCTTCACATCTAATTGATAGACTTTAATCTTCATATACGATGCATAGGCAAGGAAGATACGGATGGCTTCCATCCTTGTCACGGGTGCAAACACTTCATTGTAGTCAATCCCCTCGACTTGGTGAAATCCCTGAACAACCAATCGAGCCTTGTTTCTGATAATGACCCCTTGGTCATCCTTCTTGCATTTCAAGATCCATTTAGTGCCAATGACCTTAGCACCTTAGGTCTATCTACCAGAGTCCATACTCCTAACTTCTTGAATTGAAGAAGTTCTTCTTGCATGGCACTCACCCATGCCTCATCATTTAATGCATCACTTACGTATTTTGGCTCAAACTGCAAGACAAAACACCGATAAGCACCATCATGAATGTAACCCTTTTCCATAACAGAGGCATAATCAGCTGAGTACAGCTGATTTCGGGTTTGTACTCCTGATTTGACATCCCCAATGACATTGTCTAAGGGATGATAGACGTTTAGACGTGATCCTGGAGTAGTAAGAACAGCTACCTCAGAGCCAAGATTATGAACATTTGGTTCTGCATCTGAGGTAGAAGGAGTTTGAGGTTCCGAAGTCGAAGGTGCATCACCGTTAGATGCTTGTGGACTTTCAGGAACTGGAACCTGTTGCTCCTGACTGTTCTGTTCATCTTCTTCAGCCTCATCTTCAAAGGAGGAGTCACTGTCGTCGACTACTCCCCCTGACTGAGTAGATGATTCTCCTTGTGAACTCAATGATGTTGAGTCAAGAGATGGTGTATTTAAGATATCATCCATCATTCGAGTAGCCAACTCATCATCAGAAGGAGAGATAGGGATGTTGAAGGACTTAAAGAATCCATCATAGTTGAAAAAGTAGGCGGGTCCTTTTCCAGTAGGTGGTGTGGTATATCTCTAAACATAAACATTACACCACACTTCTACTAGACCTATTGAGTTGTTGTAAACTCTCTTGTTCGGTATGTTGTATCCTAGGAAGATTCCTTCATCTGCCTTCTCGATGAATTTACCTTCTTAAGTCTTTTTCAGAAGTGTACACGGTGCGCCAAATGGTTCAAGATACTCCAGATTCGGTTTACATCGTTGTAGTAGCTCGTAACATGTCTTTCTGTGGCGCTTGACTATCAGAACTCGATTCAATGTATAACACGCATTAGCCACTGCCTCATTCCAGAATTGGATAGGCAGTTTTGAGTCTGCCAGCATTGTCTGTGCTGTCTCTATCAAGCTTCTGTTCTTTCCCTCAGCAACACCATTCATCTGAGGCGTGTATGCAGAAGTGAATTGATGCACAATTCCCTTTTCCTTGCAGTAAGCCTCCATCCACTGATTCTTGAATTCAGTCCCGTTGTCTGAGCGTACTTGTCTCACCTTCAGCTTGTAGAGAGATTCCAGTGTGGTTACTAACTCCTTGAATGACTCAAATGTTTCTGATTTGGACTTCAGAAACATTACCTAAGAGAATCTTGTGTAGTCATCAGTAACCACAAAACAGTACAAGTCACCTGCAATGCTCTTTGTACTGACTGGACCAAACAGATCCATGTGAAGAAGTTCAAGAGGAAGTTCTATTGTATGAACTTTCTTTTCCTTATGAGACTTCTTTGTCCATTTTCCTTTCTTGCAAGCTACACAAAAATCAGGAAGTTGGAAATTCTTGACATTAACTCCTCTCACAAGATCCTTCTGGATCAAGTGATTCATCTTCCGTTGATTGATGGGTCCATTCTCCTATGCCAGGAGATGGAGTCCTTCTCAGTGGCTTTTGATAGAAAGCACTGAACTTCATGATCCGTCGTAGAAGCTGTGGAGAGATCCAAAACATAAAGGTCTTTATATCTTGAAGCTGTCATCAGCACTTGGTCCTCCGGAATCACGTAGTCTTTCTTTAGACGTAACACTTCTTGTTGTCGAATATGACTTTAAAACCTTTATCACAGATTTGGGAAACAGAAAGTAAGTTGTTTTGAAGTTGCTAATGTAGTTCACCCTATCAAACTTAACTTTTGATTTCCAACTTCTCCCTGAGCTGTGATATAACCTCCCATGTTTCCAGCAAACGAAACATGCCCTCCTTTTATTTGCTTGACGTTTGATAAAAGAGCTCTGTTTCCTGTTATGTGTCTGGATGCTCCGCTGTCTACAATCCACGTGTTGGTTTCAGCACTGTAGTGAACACCCTGCACATACAAAGTAAAAACATTAGTTTAGGTTAGGAACCCAAGCCTTTACTGGCTTGGGTTTCCGAGAGGCATCACACATCATGAATTCAACCCATTGTCCCTTAGAGGGTGAGGGAAGCTCAGGTTCCTTCTTGTCATTATCAGACAGAGGATGACTTCTCTTTCCATAAGCCAGATTTGTGCAATGCCTGTTTGTGATAAACAGTCGACTGGCTAATGGGTTGAATGTTAGGTTCGCTAGTTCGTCTAGGTGGAGTTAAGGAACTCCTCTTATAAGACCTAGGTTTTGAATTCTGAAGTTCAATCTTCTTCCTAGGTGTCTTATAGTAAGGACAAAAGGAAGCTGTGTCCACACTCTCCACAGTTATAGCACGACTTGCTATCAACTTTATGATTAAACTTTCTTTGTGGAGATGTGTGTGACACCCTGGTAACATCACTTAGTTTGGGTTTTGACTCTGTTTCTTTTGATGTTTTCTCCTGTTTAACAGAATTAATTGTTTTAACATTTTTAACATCTTTTTCTTTTTGGTTAACTGGTTTTTGACATGAAGCTTGGAAAGATTAACATTAGTAGTCCTTTTAGATTCAGATTTGACTTTGTTTGTCCCGACTTTATATTAACCTTTTCAAATTCTTTTTCCAGATTAACACAAGGCATTTTACCCTTTGCCTTTGAAGTGGCCACCTTTTTTTGTTCCAGATTCAATTGATGAACATGAGGAATCTGGATCACTAACAAGAGGAGTAGACACCACATGATCCTTGATGGGGTTGTTATTTATAGGTCTACTCTTAGTGTTCATCAAGGTCTCAGGTGGTGGAGGAACCACTTTATAACCCAAACCCTCCCCGTTGTTTCGTTCTCTCACTAAGTGTTGGACAATGTGTGATGAACTTGTCCAACTGTGCAGTTTTTGCTTTAATGAGTTTACTTCTACTTCTAAAACTGCCTTTTGCTTCTTAGTGTCTTCTAGAGAGTTAAGATAGTACCTAATGTCATTAGCTTGGTTAAATGCAACTACTTCAGTTTCCCTAAGTTGTTTAGTCAAAAGGTCTATCTTTTCTTTGTAACTGTGCTCATTTTGTTTTAAAACTCTATTAGCCTCAGTGCACAGTTGCAAATCCTTTACTAAGTTATCATTATAATCTAATAACCTAGCAAATTTCTCATCAATGCTATCTCTAAAAGCATCACAATCAGAACAAGCATGATTTTTAAACAGTTGGTCAGTGGTACTTACCTGAGGAGGTTCAGTAGGGTTAGCCATCAACGCAGCATCAGATGTCTCTGGTTCTGGTGATCCTTTATTTGCTGTTGAAATCTCTTCTTCAGGCTTGTAGCTGACCTCAGTTGCAGTTGTCTCTTCAATATTTGACATCGCTATCTCAACTGCTATATCCCCCTCACTCACGGAATCATCATCTAAATCTTCTACACTGGCAATATTAGATTCCCCTGGACAGACAAACCGAAAGCTCCAGTCCTATCCTTCATCATCATAAGCAGTCAAGGCTTTTGGATCCTTGCTTGATGAAGTAGAACTGCTAGCTTGCTTGTCTTGACGAGTGAAGGACGAGAATGGGTTCCCGTTCCCAGTCTTATTTGGCTTCACACATTCTCTCTTGAAGTGCCCCTTTTCTCCACAGTTAAAGCAGGTCACTTTACTCTTGTCAAAGCCAAATGTGGTATCCTTAGTAGCAACCAAGTTCTGTCCGGTCTTTTTCACAAACTTCTTCGCCCTCCGGACAGCACTATCTAAGGCCCACATAATATCCATCTCTCCAGCTCCATTTCATCCACCTGCTCGTAGTCCTCATCTGCCAGATGGTAGTTTCCAATCTTCCTAGCAACAAGTCCATCATAAGAATGAACCACTGCTGCCAAAAGATCCATGTGCTCTCGAGCTACTTCCACAGTCACATTACCGAGATTCTCGGTCTTCAGTCTAGTAGCATTTGCTTCAGTTCCAATGTAATGGGTAAAGAAGACCCTGACTTTTCTGAACCTGAAGGAGAAGCTTGTGAAGGACCCGATGAGCTAGACACAAATGCAGTCTGAAGAGGTGCTCCACATCTTAGCTTGAGGCGTGGCATTGTATAGAGCTGAATTCTAAGTGTACGAAGACTTCTGAGCTCTGTACTTCATCCTAAGTGCTTCTTCTCGCAGCTTTAGAATGAAGTCATTGATATCCAACTTTGCCAGTATCTCATTCTGTCTCAGATTTGACACAAATGAAGCCCACTTTTCCAGCAATCCGTCTGCAAAATTTAACACCTTTTCTTCCATGGTAGTAGCAACACCATGTGTATGCAGTTCACTCATCAGATGGTAGAATCTATCAATAACATCATCCAAACTCTCGTTTCCCATCGATGAGAAGTTGTCAAATTCCTTCTTCAGTTCCTTAGCTTTAATTGCCTTCAGCGAAGCATTCCCGTCGTATCTCTTTTCCAGCTCATCCCACAATTTCATGGCCTGCTTATTCTCCGAGTACTGGTGGAAAATATCTTTAGGAATAGACTGTGTAATCAATGCATAAACTCTCTTCTCTGCATTATACTTGACTTTCTGAGCTTCAGTCATCCCTCCCAAAGTAAGCTTTACCCCATCTGCTCCCACCGCGGCATACTATACCTAATCTCGATAGCTTCCCACAAATTTGGATCCACTCCATTGAGGTAGATCTCAAAACGTTGTTTCCAGTGGGGAAACTCATCTAACGTTAAGAGTTTTGGTGGTTTATTATGATTCCCCACCTCACTCTCAAGCAACAGTAGGTTCTGGATCCTTGAGTCCTTACCGGCAATAAACGCTGACATTAGATCTTCCATCTCAATTAACTTTTAAGTGTACTAACCAAACTGTCAAACTGGTGCAACTGGGTGATGCGAATGGGCTATTCGTGCGAATGAACTATGCGATTGGTTCAATCGTGCGGCTGAACTAAGCGATTGGTTCAGTCGAGCGAATGAAGCTGATGCGTATGAACACTGCGAACGGATGGTTCAGTCGTACTAATGGAGATGCGACTCAGTCCAACCGTGCGTCTGGTGTATGCGTATGAGTCCAGTCGTGCGAATGGGTCACTCGTGCGACTGAAGCTGCTATTTTGTGAAAATTTCTAGGTTAAACGTGTGTTAGCCGTAAAATTTCGAAATTTCGCAAAACCTAATCGCCTAAGGCCGTAGAAACCGAAACTTGATGAGCAGGGAACGTCCAAGACAACTTTTGACACAAAAGATTGCGTTTTTAGTGTAAAAACACAACCTTTTTATCAATCTTGATTGAATCACACGTAATCAAGAACCCAGCTCTAATACCACTTATTGGGACCTCGTATTTGAACGAAATACCGAATGATTAACGTGTAAACCAAACCAAATAGTGCAGAATCCTATTTGATTGGTGATCCAATCAGTGAGAACGCACGTAGAATCAATAAAGTATTGAATCAAACATTAAGAATCGATTAGGAATCGATCTACTGCGTTCTATGAAATTGGAGTATCAACTTGGAGGTTTCTGGACGGCTAGGGTACGTCTGGAGTCGAAATAGAATGAATGCTTACGTTTTTCCACGAATTGGGTTGTATTTATAGGTTATTATTGTTCATTCGTGCGACTAAACCATTAGTATGGTTCAGTCGTGCGATCGAACCATGCGGTTGATTCATCCGCACGGCTGAGTGTTCAGTCATGCGCCTGAGTCAGTCGCATGAAGTTGTTCAGGCATATGGACTATTTAGGCACATGGACACTCAGTCGCATGGCCAGTCGGACGCATGAGAACTTCACTTCACCATGTTTGAGTATATTCAATATTATAACATTATGCATAACACTTCAAACAGTCACAAACCTAATTAACCAATTCAACATCGACTCATTAATGAAATATTAAACATTATAAATAACAGACAACCAATATCATTTCATTAATCATTTCATACATTACACCAGAATCAGACAAACAAGATCTATTACATTCATATCATGATCTAGGGACATACATATACCAACAAACTTTACCTTTCATGCTCATGGTACTGGGCCTAAGCCTATCATAGACCTTCATTCACGATGCACAGCACCTCTAACCATAGTACTTAAGATAAAGTTCAGGTATACCATTGTCATGTGCTATGCCCTTCATGCTCATGATACTAGACCTAAGCCTATCATAGACCTTCATTCACGGTGCCCAGCACCTCTGGCCACAATAGCTAAGACAAGCAACAATGGTTCCATACAAATGGTCAATCACAAAGAAAGACCCCAATATGCATCCTCCCGGGTAGCGAACCCGCACACCGTTGGGCTAACACCTTTTAATGGCGTGTCCCAACATACAAGGCTTGTAATACTTTCTTTACTTTCATCATTTATTAATGCATGCATTCTTCTTTCATGTTCCTCTTTTCGTTATCTTTCACTTTACGTTACGTAATACTTTCATTTCATTCATTAACATAACACGCAAAGTCACGAGAAAGATAAACATACATCATAATAAGGAACATCAACATACACAGTCATCATCATACAAGGCAACATCATACATAACATATATCATGCATAAACATGCAACATCGTCATCATGCCCAACAGACCCACTAAGGCCTCAACAGTCATCTCACATGAACTTACGGGAATCTTCCACATCAAAACTTACATTTGCACTTTCCCTCGAAAGTCAGTACATAAACTATGTTTTCCTGGGGTACACCAGCCCAACTTGGGCATATGGGCACCCTTCAGTCACATGGCCTTCAGGCGACTGGACATCATGCGGATGAACTCAAAGCGGATGAGTCCTCATGCGAATGGAACTAATGCGAATGAACACTTATACGAATGGGCTCTCAGTCGTGCGAATGAACCCTTGATCGTGCGAATGAATCTCAATCGTGCGAATGAACCTCAATCGCACCTCATTCGGTCGTATGGCCTTCATTCGGTCGCTTAGCCGTAGCTGATACAGAATACAGTTCATCCCGAACCCAATCTGCCATTTTCGACCTCCAAGCTCATCCAAACCCATTCTAAGCCCAAATCAACCATCCTAAACCTTAGGAATGCATACCACAACACTATTGGAAGCACACACAAGCCCAAACACAAGACCCAAATGAATAATATACATGCCCACACATACATAAACGGGTCAAACACACACACACATTTCAAAAACCCGATTTTCAGATGTGTTCCAGCCCTAAAATCTTTCAAAAATGTGTAAAAGAGGGGTCCTAGAACTCACACAAATGACCACAACGAGAAGAGCTTCGATTAGACCCGCTACCCGATAATTTTGCTCTCTTGAACCAACTCGAACCAACTTTTCTCCCTTTTTCTCTTTTCTTTCTTTCTTTGCTGAAATTCTGGAGGTGTGGGAAGGGTGTGGGCTGCCCTCCCCTCTTATGCTCCTTCTCTTCCAAATTTTCTCACGTTATCGCAAGTTTAATCCCTTGACTTTAGACTTTATTTCTTTTCTTCTTTTGCCGGCTTCAAAGAAAAATATCCAGGCGTTACAAGTCCACCCCCTTAAATAGGTTTCGTCCCCGAAACCTGTTATTCCTCGAACAAACATGGGTAATGCTGTCTCATTTCTTCCTCAGTCTCCCATGTTGACTCGGATCCTTTCCTGTGCTTCCACTGTACACGCACAAGAGGAACCACTTTATTTCTCAGCCTTTTCTCTGTTCGATCGATGACTGCCACTGGTTGCTCCACATAATTAAGCCATTCATCTACTTCGATATCTTCCGGTGGAACAATCATATCCTCATCCGCAAAACATTTCCTTAGATGAAATACGTGGAATGTCGGGTGAATTCCACTTAACTCATCGGTAGCTTGTCTATAGGTACCTCCTACTCGAGCAATGATTCAGAAAGGCCTATATACTTGGGCTCAACTTCCTCGCTTCTGAATTGGATGATCCCCTTCCAAGGTGAGACCTTCAACATAACTCGTTCCCCCACCTAGAACTCAATCGGTCTGCGTCATTTATCAAATACAAATCTGTCTATCTTTGTGGCCTTCATGAGGCCTTGATCTTTTCAAGCTTCTCAGTCGTAGCCTCGATTACCTCATGCTCCCTAGTTCTTTTTGACCAATATCACCCAACAGCCGGGCATTCTGCATCTCCTACCGTATAACTGAAGGAATTGATCTGCCCAAGATTCATATTAAATTGATGTGGCTAGTGTGATATGATCCAAGTCGGGTCATACCCAATAACAAGCCAAACAAACACCAAAAATAATTTATTTGTTGATAGGATCATACAAATAAGTAATGGCACCAATTTAAAAAAAATTGGACTTTCTAGATTATTGCTTTTGTAGATGAACATCATTATATATATATATGATTTGTTCATGAGGGATTTCTTGTTCATTGTTAAGTTAGTTAAACAATAACAAATGATAATGTGTAAGTACTATAAAATTAAAATGGTTTAATTTCATAAAAGGTGGAATGCAAGAGTATAATTTTATTAAATTTTTTTCAAATGAGAGGAATAATAAGGGCCATTCGGCCGCCCCTTGGATTGATCCTTGGGAACTTCCTTTTCTTTGTTCCAAGCACATGCAATCAATATTTTTTTTCCTACACTCTTCCATTCGACACTCCACCTATACACACAAGAAAGTCTCTCTCTCTCTCTCTCTCAAAGATTTGGATTTTTGAAGCAAAGAAAAGGAATTTTCAGCTCACAAGAAGAGTTCTTGGCTGAAAAGTTCCACAAGAAGAAGAGTATTACAAGTTGGTTTTCAAAGCCTAGCAAGAGGGTGTTTGTTGGGGCTTGGGTATGTCATCTTGAGGGCTTCTACATTGAAGTTTCAGCCACAAGAACTCATCCTATAATCTCTTTAAATCTCGTTTTCCAGCAGCCCTAAAGGTTGTTTTATTTTACCTTCTTATGTTCTTTACTTTGTATGATATTCGTATAATGATCCATGGTTTGGGGTTGCTTATTAAAACGGGTTTAATAACCAGATTACTAACATGTTTTAAAACCTTTTTCGCTGCGTTTCTCATATAATAATGTTTTATGAGCTTTGATAAACTTGTTAAGTCCCCACAATGGCATCAAGAGCCACTTATACGAATGCATACATGTATTTTCTTGCTAGGTCACGGTTTTGTGGTGTTTGACACCACATACCCGTGAGTTAGAGGGCTGTTTTGGTCACCCCTTTTGATGTTTTAAAGATGCTTCTTTATGCATATAAGGATCTTTAAAACTCTAGATTATTAGATGTTTGTTTGTATGTTCTAAACCCTTTTGTTCTTGGTTTATGTTGGCCAAGAACATGGGCTAAGGGGCTGCCAAAATGATTCTCTTGTGTTTTTGGATATGTTGTTTGTGATTATGCATAACAAAGCCTAGACCTTGTGGATTGTTTGATTGGTTGTCATGTTATATTCATTTGGTTATGTAAAGGTTTATTTTATGTTTCAAGTCTTGTTTTGTAATTTATTTATTCATATGGTATGTAATAAATAGATTAAAGTTTCTTTTACTAGAAAAATGTATTAGGATACATATTTGTAAGGATGCTCAAAATCAAGACTTGAAGAAAAGATGGACAAAGAGGATGCTTGAAGATGTGGATTCAAGTGGGAGTCCTTTTTGGGGTCAACCTTGTGTCATGTTCTTAACCCTTAGGACAAGACCTTTGACACACTTGTTTTGGCTAAACAAGTGTGCTCACTTAGTATGCTTTGTTATGCATATATGTATGTTTTGTTTATGCTTGGTTGGATATTTATGATGATGTTTGTTTTGAATATTTGGATGTGACTAACAAACCATCAATTATAACAAGCTATAACAAGAAATTGGTTCTCCATATTAAGCATAAATAGAATAGTTCTACATAAGGAGTTAAATGATCTTGCTAATAAAATGGGTTTTATTTAAAAGAAATCAATAAGAGTGCCATATGGTTGAATGCATACAATCATATGATACTTAGTCTTTTTATATAAGAATTGTGAAATTGTATATTCCTTTTAAAAACAAGTTTAACACCATCCTTTTACAAACACTTAGGTTTGCAACTTGCTCTTAGTGGGATAAAGGTCACCTAACCACTTTGAGGGAACTTATAACTTGAGGTGAGAATACCATGTTTGTGGGATAAAGGTCACCTACCACTTATGTAGTAAACTCACACGTGTGTGTAAGTAGGACGACTTGATTTATAAAATATATTGAATGGATCACCTAAAAGTGTTTTATAAAAGGTGTTGATGGGATAACATGCTGTTGTAAACATAAGATGTTCAGACAATCCCATACCACTAGAATTGCAATAGGTTGCAATTGTCATTCATGACTACCTTGTTTATTTAAATAATGGGATAAAGGTCACCTAACCAATATTTAAATATAACGTTGGATTCTAGAATTTTATTTATTAAGTCTATGAGACATAAAGGGTGTTAATAAATGAAATTAATTTATCACAATTACTAAAATGGATCTTTGTAAAATCTTGTAGATGGCCGACAACATCAACGCTAATAACGATGTACCAAACCAAAACAACCAATCTCTCAGGGCGATCCTTCAAAGGGATCGTCTAACACCTAACAACTTCATGGATTGGTACCGCAACTTGAGAATCGTTCTCAAGCAAGAAAAGCGGGCCTACATCCTTGATGATCCCATCCCCGATGAACCTAACGAAGAGGATGTGGAGGCCTATAATGATTGGGTTAAATATGTGGAAGACTCTATCCAAGTCTCTTGCTTAATGTTAGCAAGTATGACACCCGAACTCCAAAAGGAGTATGAGCTCCATGGAGCTTATGACATGATCACTCAGTTGCGGGAAACGTTCCAGCAACAAGCTAGGGTGGAGCGCTTCGAAACGGTTCGAGCGCTTCATGCATGTCGGATGGAGGAATCCCAATCAGTTCATCTTATGTTCTTAAGATGAAAAGCCATATCGACCGCCTTCAGAGGCTTAACTGTCCTGTCTCAAAGGAGTGGCCACGGATTTGATCCTTAACGGCCTAACTAGGAAGTTTGAGGCGTTTGTCATGAATTACAACATGAACGGATGGGACAAGAGCATAAATGAACTTCATTCAATGCTCAAATCAGCTGAGGCGGGATGGGTAAAAGGGTTTTACCCGTTCTCACCATTAATGAAGGTGGAAGAAGGAGAGAGGTCTCTACCCCCCCCCCCCTAAGGCAACTGTTGCCAAAGGAAAGGACACGTTAAAGGAAAGGGGAAGATGGTTGTTAGGGCGGAACCTCCGAGGCCCAAGGAGAAGAAGCAGAAGGTTGCTGTTAACGACCATGCTTCAAATGTGGTGAGATAGGGCATTGGATGAGAAATTGTCCAGTCTATCTCAAAGAGTTGAGAGAAAAGAGGGATGCGGGGGCAAACCTCAGGTATATTTATATGATACATGTTGAGCTAAATGTTATTTCTTCTAACACATGGGTATTAGATACCGGATGTGGAACTCACATTTGCAATTTGTTGCAGGGGTTCAAAAGAAATGAACATTATGCAAAAGGGGAAATAAGTCTCTTCATGGGAAATGGTGCAAAGGTTCACGTAGAAGCCCAAGGAGACTACATTTGAAGATTCCAAGTGGTTTGGAAGTTATTTTAAATAATGTTATATGCTCCTAGTTGACTAGGACATAATTTCCGTTTCCGTTTAAGAATGTGATTATGATTTCAAGTTTGTTGACAATGATATTCATGTTTTTTTAAATCATATGTTTTATTTTAAGGCCATACCCTGTAATGGCATTTATGAATTGGTTCATGAGAACACAACATATGATAGCTCAATATACCAAGCAACCACCAAAAGGCTCAAATTAGATCTGAGTGATACCTACCTTTGGCATTGTCGTCTTGGTCATATAAACAAGAAACGTATACAAACACTTCAAAAGAATGGTTTTTAAAAACAAATGAATGTGATTCATTTGATGTATGTGAATCTGTTTACTAGGAAAAATGACTAAGGCACCCTTTAGTGGAGCTAACGAAAGGGCAAAAGATTTATTAGGAATCATACATTCGGATGTATGTGGTCCTTTTAAGCCGATGACTAGGAATGGTGAAAGATACTTCATTACCTTTACCGACGATTATAGTCGCTATGGGTATGTGTACTTATTAAGGCACAAAGATGAAGCTTTTGAAATGTTCAAAATCTTCAAAATGAAGTTGAAAATCAACTCAACAAATCAATTAAAGTTCTCCGCACCGATAGAGGTGGTGAATACTTAAGTGATGTTTTTCAAGATCATCTTAGGAGTTGTGGGATCGTCTCACAACTCACTCCACCTGGGACACCACAACATAATGGTGTGTCTGAGAGGAGAAATCAACCTTATTGGATATGGTTCGATCTATGATGGCTAAAAGCACATTGCCTCTATCATTTTGGGGTTTCGCTTTGCTCTCCGCGGCCCGTATTCTGAATATGGCCCCAACAAAAAGGTGGAAAAGACACCTTTTGAGATATGGCATGGAAGAGTTCCATCCTATCATACTTAAGGGTCTGGGGTTGTGAGGCTTATGTTAAGACTCCCACCCCAACAAAAATTGGAAGTCGATCCACCAAGTGTATCTTTATTGGATATCCTAGAGATTCTATGGGATATTATTTCTATGATCCACTGGAACAAAAGGTGTTTGTTGCCAGAAAGGGTGAGTTCTTAGAAAAAAAGTTTTATGGAAGGAACTAGTAGTAGAACAGTGGATCTTGAGAGGATCAAGAACCACAGCCCGATGCACGTTTGGTTGAAACTAGCACTCAACATGAGGATGTTGAGGATGATCAAGCGTTTGATCAATACACACAAAACGTTCGCAGAAGTGGTAGAACTAGCAATCCACCTAAAAGATATGGATTTTTCATGGATGGATGCTATGTGGTAGATTCAGATGAACCAACCACATATCATGATGCAATGTCTAATTTGATTGTGACAAATGGCTAGAGGCCATGAACGTTGAGATGCAATCCATGTATGACAATCAAGTTTGGGAACTTGTTGTACCACCTCTCAATTCCAAAGTAGTTGGAAGTAAGTGGGTTTTCAAGAAGAAACCGATATGCATGGAAACTTGGATACTTACAAAGCTAGACTTGTAGCAAAGGGTTTCACTCAAACTCAAGGGGTTGATTATGATGAAACATTTTCACCTGTTGCGATGCTAAGTCTATAAGGATATTGTTTGCCATAGCTGCTCATTATGATTATGAGATTTGGCAAATGGATGTCAAAACCGCTTTCCTAAATGGATATCTTGAGGAAGATGTCTATATGGTTCAGCCTGAAGGTTTTGTCGATCCAAAATATCCTAACAAAGTATGCAAGTTAAAGAAACAATCTATGGATTGAAACAAGCATCGAGAAGCTGGAATCACCGTTTTAATGAGGAGGTAAAGAAATTTGGCTTCATCAAAAACGCTGATGAGGCTTGCGTGTATAAGAAGGCTAGTGGGAGCACAATAACCTTCCTAGTATTGTATTTTGATGACATATTACTATTTGGAAATGACATTCCAACCATGGAAGGTGTAAAAACCTGGCTTGGAAGTTGTTTTTCCATCAAGGATCTGGTGAAGCCGCTTATATTCTAGAAATAAAGATCTATAGGGATAAATCAAGGCGGCTAATTGGTTTGAATCAAAGTGCATACATTGACAAAATCTTGAAAAGGTTCAAGATGGAAACTCTAAGAAAGGTACTGTACCTATTCAAAGAGAGACAATATTGAGTACGACTCAATGTCCAAGCTCAAAGGAGGAGCAAAATAGAATGAAGACGATCCCATATGCATCTGCTATAGGATCCATCATGTATGCAATGATATGCACTAGACCGGACGTGTCATGCGCTTTAAGCATGACAAGTAGATACCAACACTCCTGGTGATGGTTATTGGATGGCTGTCAAGAACATTCTGAAGTACCTAAGGAGGACTAAGGATATGTTTTTGATCTACGGGTCTGGTGAAGAGGAACGTTGTAAAAGGTTACACGGATGCGAGTTTCCAAACCGATCGAGATGATTCACGATCTCATTGGGGTACATTTTTATTCTGAATGGGGGAGCTGTTTCTTGGAAAAGCTCAAAGCAAGAAGTCGTAGCGTTGTCCACTACAGAGTCAGAATACATCACCGCTTCAATGGCAGCAGGAAGCTGCATGGCTGAAGAAATTCATATCCGAACTAGGGGTAGTCCCTTCCATTCAGGATCCCCTAGAGATTTTTTGTGACAACGAGGGTGTGATTTCTCAAATCAAGGAACCTCGTGCTCATCAAAAACTCGGCACATTGAATGGAGATTCAACTACATAAGAGATGAAGTTGAAAAGGGAAAGATATGTATTCGCAAAGTCCACACTGATAAAAACATTGCGGATCCACTCACAAAGCTCCTTGAAAAGGCAAAGCATGAAGGTCATATTTGTGCCATGGGACTTCGATATTCTAGTGACTGGGTTTGACTTTGTATTTTATATTTGTATGTTGGAACTTATGTTATTTGCCTTAATTATATGGTTATAATTTTCATTTGTTCTAATGTTTTAGCATGTTTAAATCCATGAATAAATAAGTTATTCAAAACGTCCGCAGTCGATCATACTTGTGGGAACAACTATGAATGTAAGACTGTAATGAACTTGGATTGGATGATATTCATGAGGTGTGAATATAAAGCAAGAGGCTGCTACCAAGGTTCATTGATATCTATGGGATATAGGTATTGGACCGACCCGCTCTCAATTATTTCTGCATAGAATCTTTGTGATTAGTCATAAGAGATATTGAGTAAAGGTGAATATCATTATCCTCAGACCTGAGATACATATTGGGCCTTGATATTCATCGAGTATGGTACTTTGACTTAGTTCTTTGCTGTTCTGAAAAATGGCAGTACATAAGGCTGAGTTCAGGTATGATATGAGGAGATTATGAGAGACGTATGTAATCAAGATGGAATTTTTCCTCTTATTCGTTGAGAGTTAGATGTCTAAGGCCTGTTAAAGTTAAATCATCGGAGAATGATAATTCTGTGTCTCTTGGATTTAACATGACATCTGTAACAAAAGATAGATGATTAATTCACCTAAATCATATTCAAGTAAGGTACTTGAAAAGATGATGTTATTGAATGGCACTTAGTCATATACATTAGGGGCAGCAAACCGTTGCTAGGCGTTATTTGCTGCTTGCATCAATCTTCTATAAATCTTGTGCAAGTGGGAGATTGAAGGAATTGATCTGCCCAAGATTCATATTAAATTGATGTGGCTAGTGTGATATGATCCAAGTCGGGTCATACCCAATAACAAGCCAAACAAACACCGAAAATAATTTATTTGTTGATAGGATCATACAAATAAGTAATGGCACCAATTTAGAAAAAAAATGGATTTTCTTGATTATTGCTTTTGTAGATGAACATCATTATATATATATATAATAATTTGTTCATGAGGGATTTCTTGTTCATTGTTTAAGTTAGTTAAACAATAACAAATGATAATGTGTAAGTACTATAAAATTAAAATGGTTTATTTCATAAAAGGTGGATGCAAGAGTATAATTTTATTAAATTTTTTTCAAATGAGAGGAAATAATAAGGGGCCATTCGGCCGCCCCTTGGATTGATCCTTGGGAACTTCCTTTTCTTTGTTCCAAGCACATGCAATCAATATATTTTTTTCCTACACTCTTCCATTCGACACTCCACCTACACACACAAGAAAGTCTCTCTCTCTCTCTCTCTCAAAGATTTCGGATTTTTGAAGCAAAGAAAAGGAATTTTCAGCTCACAAGAAGAGTTCTTGGCTGAAAAGTTCCACAAGAAGAAGAGTACTACAAGTTGGTGTTCAAAGACTAGCAAGAGGGTGTTTGTTGGGGCTTGGGGTATGTCATCTTGAGGGCTTCTACATTGAAGTTTCAGCCACAAGAACTCATCCTATAATCTCTTCAAATCTCGTTTTCCAACAGCCCTAAAGGTTGTTTTATTTTACCTTCTTATGTTCTTACTTTGTATGATATTCGTATAATGATCCATGGTTTGGGGTTGCTTATTAAAATGGGTTTAATAACCAGATTACTAACATGTTTTAAAACCTTTTTCCACTGCGTTTCTCATATATATAATGTTTTATGAGCTTTGATAAACTTGTTAAGTCCCCACAATAACATCTCATAAGTGGCATACCAATGTTGGCACGATAATTGTTGTTGTATGAGAATTCAGCTAACGGTAAGTGGTCATCCTAACTTCCCCCAAAATCAATCACACAC
This sequence comes from Flaveria trinervia, assembly GCA_025506515.1. Lineage (NCBI taxonomy): Eukaryota > Viridiplantae > Streptophyta > Magnoliopsida > Asterales > Asteraceae > Flaveria > Flaveria trinervia. The sequence continues at coordinate 62,834,539 of CM046455.1, forward strand.
GCCCGAAGCATGTCCTCCAATGTCTGAATGGTCCTTTCTGACTGACCATCAGTCTGGGGATGATAAGTTGTGCTAATATGTAACCTCGTCCCCATGGCGTCGTGGAATTTCTTCCAGAATTTGGATGTAAACCAAGTGTCACGATCAGACACAATAGACACCGGCACACCATGACGAGTTACAATTTCCTTGATAAATAGATCAGCAACCTCTCAGATGAATATGTCTCGCGGATCGGTAGGAAGTGAGCACTCTTCGTCAAACGGTCAACAATCACCCATATAGCATCATACCCTTTCGGAGTACGCGGCAGCTTCATAATAAAACCCATGGTGATATGCTCCCACTTCCATTCTAGTATATCCAAAGGTTGGATCTCCCCATACGGCTTCTGATGCTCGGCCTTCACCTGTAGACAAGTAAGGCATTTACTCACATACTCCACCACGTCAAGTTTCATACCCGGCCACCAATAATCCTTTTTCATGTCTTGATACATCTTTGTGGCACATGGATGAATGTAGTATCGAGTCTTGTGAGCTTCATCCAAAATCTTCCCTCGTAGATCCCCAAAACGAGGAATCTACACCCGTCCAAATCGGGTTTTAACACCAAGTGTGTTTTCAACCAATTCTACGACCAGACCTCTTATTCATTCAGAGTTAAGATGATCTTCTTTCAATGCCTCATCTTGAAACTCTTTAACTTGCTTCATTACATCAGAGGTCATGATTAGTTGATGCGCCTTCACTCGAATCGGCTCGGGCCTCTTTTTTCGACTAAGGGCATCAGCCACCACATTGGCTTTGCCCGGATGGTAGTCAATCTCACAATCATAATCCTTTATAAGTTCCAACCACCGTCTCTACCTCATGTTCAGATCTTTCTGCTTAAAGAAGTACTTCAAGCTCTTGTGGTCAGTGAAAATTGTGCACTTCGTCCCGTAAAGATAGTGCCTCTAAATCTTTAGCGCAAAGACCACAGCTACTAGCTCCAAGTCATGAGTAGGGTAATAGACCTCATGAACTTTCAACTGTCGGGATGCATAAGCTATAACCTTCCCTCTTTGCATTAACACACACCCTAACCCCGAGTAGGGAGCATCAGAATAGACCACCAGGTCTTCACTTCCATCGGGTAATGACAGAACAGGAGCTTGAGTCAACCTCGCCTTCAGTTCCTCGAACGCCTTCACTTGAGCTTGACCCTATACAAACTTTACATCTTTTTTGGTCAACTTGGTTAGTGGAGAAGCGATCTTGGAAAAGTCTTGGATAAATCTTCTGTAGTATCCCGCCAAACCCAAGAAACTGCGAATCTCGGATGGCGTCTTTGGAGACTTCCATTGCAAGACTGCCTCCACCTTTGTCGGGTCCACCATAATCTCGTCGGGATTCACCACATGACCCAAGAATTGAACTTCGTTCAACCAAAATGCACACTTGGAGAACTTGGCGTACAGCTTCTCCTTTCTTAACGTCTCCAGAACCTCCCGAATATGACCGGCGTGCTCAATCTAGCTCTTTGAATAAATCAGGATGTCATCAATAAACACAATGACTGATTTATCCAACATCGGCCGACACACCCGATTCATCAGATCCATAAAAGCAGCTGGTGCATTGGTCAAACCAAAAGACATGACAAGAAACTCATAGTGACCGTAACGCGTGCGAAAAGTTGTTTTAGGAACATCCTGCTCTTTCACCTTCAGCTGATGGTAACTCGATCGAAGATCTATTCTTGAGAATCAACTGGCACCTTGAAGCTGGTCGGACAAATCATATATTCTTGGTAAGGGGTATCAATTCTTCACCGTCAACTTGTTCAGCTCACAGTAGTCAATACACATCCTCATACTACCGTCTTTCTTCTTTACGAATAAGACCGGAGCACCCCAAGGAGAGATACTCGGTCGAATGAACCCCTTATCGAGCAGCTCTTGCAACTGCTCCATCAACTCCTTTATCTCATTCGGGGCCAACCGATACGGTGCCTCGACAACAGGTTGGGCACTCAGTACCAGATCAATCTGAAACCCGATCCCTCGGTCAGGTGGCACTCCTGGTAGGTCTTCTGGGAACACGTCTGGAAAGTCACACATAACCGGTACATCGGATAGTTGAGGTGTTGGCGTATCCACATCCTTTACATAAGCCAAGTAGGCGCTACATCCATGCTCATACACTTTCCCGCCACCGCCATTGAGATTACTTTCGGGATCGTCGTGACTCGATCTCCATAAACAGTTACCAAACTCCTGTCTGGCGCTGTCAAGCGAATCATCTTCTTGCGACACACGATGCTCGCCTTGGAGTCTGCCAACCAATTCATCCCAAGAACCAAATCGAAACCACCTAAGGTCATCATGAACGGTCTAACAGGAAACTTATGACCTTCTAGCTCTACATCACAATTCTCTATCATCTCAGAAATCCTGGTAGACTTACCTATGGCAATTTCTACATCAAAGGGTGCATCAACACGTCTACTACTAACAGGCAACTTAGCACAGAAAGCAGCAGGAACAAAACTTTTACCGGCACCCGAATCAAATAACACAGAAGCTAAAGTTTGGTTCACTAGTAACGTACCGGACACAACATCAGGGTTCGTCCTAGCTTCCTCCTGTGTCATGGTGAATGCCTTGGTGCTCACCCTCGGTCCTTCACTCACCGTCTTCTTCGCCCCAAAGCCCGCTGGCCCTCGGCTTCTTACAATCCTTACTTATGTGACCCTCTTCACCACAATTAAAGCACCGGACCGTACGATAGTTCCTTGCCATGTGCCCCGCCTTCCCACATTTAAAGCACAAGTTCGACCCATACCTATATTTCCCACTATGCTCTATCCCACACCTACCACACTTCTTCATACCCGCACCCGACGCGACCACACGGCAGTCGTCCACCCTTGCCTTCTTGTTACCCGTCGAGGCATCACCCCGACCAAACCTCTTCCCATTCTAGTTTCGACCACCTCCACCCTTCCTGCTACCTTCAGCTACCACCACTACAGCCCTCTCATCATATAACCTTCTTGCCAAATCCACCGCCGACCTAAACGTGCTCGGTCGGGCAGCGATCATATGCCTGCGAATGTCCGCTGGCAAACCCTGAATGTACCTCTTAATCTTCCGTGACAGAGGCGTCACCTGATCCGGCACCAGACGTGCCATCTCGTTGAACTTTATGGTGTACTGCTGGTGTGTCATGGTTCCCGCCTCCAGTTACAAGAACCCCTCTCAACATTGTCTATTTGCCGGTGAGAACAAAACTCCTCAATTACCAACTTTTTCAGTTCAGACCATCTCATTCTCCTAATGGACCTGCTACCCTCGGCTTGGACTATATTATCCCACCAGCATAGAGCCGAGTCCACAAAAGAATGGTCAGCAAACTTTACTTTCTGGTCCTCCTAGCACTCGCTGATATTTAAAGCGGCTTCCATTTCTCTCACCCACCTCTGAGCAGCAGCAGCAGTGCCGTTCCCATCAAAAGTAGGGGGCTTGCACCGTTGAAACGCCCTATAATTATAGCCTCGTGCCGTCTCCGGCGCAGGCTCTTCCTCTTCTTCTTCATCATCAGATAGAACCATTTTAGGCTTTGGTTGCTCTCGTCCTCCCACGGACCTGTTCATCTCTTGTCTTTCCCTTCCCGTACAGCCTTGATGACTTCGGTCACCACAGATGGTAAAATTGTCTGCATGACCTGATGGACTTCTTCAACAACAGCCTCTTTTACTGAGGCTCTCAGATTGGCGCTCTCGTCGCCACCCTCCGGATTAGGGGTCTTTGGTTCTTCAGGAACCACCTTTTCAAATCTGGGTCTTCCCCTCTTGGGTCACGGCTCAGCACCAAGCCCATCACGACCACCTCCACAAGAGGCTTTCGAAGATCTGCCACCAGCCATTCACACGCACACTGAAAGATTCAAACTCCAACACGGTCATTCAAGGGAACATCTCAGTTTATGTCAAGTATAGTAAGTCCCTAATTACAGTGGCCAGTTGTGATTAGCCACTACTTTACTCTTCATACCCCAAGTATTACCTGTCCTGACTACATTAGTATTTAAATCTACAAACAATACATAACCACATAACATGCGCACATAATGCCGGTTAACATTAAGAAAATGCCTGATGGCACGCAGCTACTCAGATTGGCATCCCTTCCCTTTCTGTCCCATTCTCAGTTTAAGTTAAGGTTTATTTTGAAATTTTACCCATTTCACTTAAAATTTGGCTCTGATACCAACTTGTAAGGCCCCGTTCCTGGGACACTTACAGCTGGTAAATCATTGCACATAAAACATATATTTTCATCATATTACATAAAAACGTTGCAGCGGAACATTTAAACAAAACACTCCATTTCAATATAATAGCTTTTGCAAAATAATACATTGTTATCCAATTACAAAACCCAAGTTGCATTACATCACAAAATCATTATAAATGGATGCCATCCAAAAGAGCTGAGTAGCCGCCTCGTGCCATCCTCAGCAACCATTACCTGCCAACTGAAAACACATAAAAGTCAACGTTGCTGAGTGAGTTCTAGTTTTATAATAAAACATATTTTATCTTTTGTTAAAAATCGTGCTTCACTTGCGATCATACATCATACGTACACATAAATAATATCATTATTATCTTCATCATTCATCGTTCGTCATTACATCTTTTCCTTTCGTCAAAACCGTGAACTTTACCTTTCATGCTCATGGTACTGGGCCTAAGCCTATCATAGACCTTCATTCACGATGCATAACACCTCTGGCCACAGTACCTAAGATAAAGTTCAGGTATACCATTGTCATGTGCTATGCCTTTCATGCTCATGGTACTGGCCCTAAGCCTATCATAGACCTTCATTCACGGTGCCCAGCACCTCTGGCCACAGTACCTAAGGCAAGCAACAATGGTTCCACAGAAATGGTCAATCACAAAGAAAGACCCCAATGTGCATCCTCCCGGGGTAACGAACCCGCACACCGTTGGGCTAAGACCTTTTAATGGTGTGTCCCGACATACAAGGCTTGCAAGACTTTCTTTACTTTCATCAATTATTAACGCGTGCATTCTTTCTTCATGTTTCTCTTTTCTTTATCTTTCACTTTACATTACGTAATACTTTCATTTCATTCAAAACATAACACGCAAAGTCACGAGAAAGATAAACATACATCATAATAAGGAACATCAGCATACACAATCATCATCATACAGGGCAACATCATACATAACATACATCATGCATAAACATGCAACATCATCATCATGCCCAACATACCCACTAAGGCCTCAATAGTCATCTCACATGAACTTACAGGAATCTTCCACGTCAAAACTTACATCTGCACTTTCCCCCGAAAGTCAGTACATAAACTACGTTTTCCTCGGTTACACCAGCCCTACTTGGGCATATGGGCACCCTTCAGTCGCGTGGCCTTCAGGTGACTGAACATCATGCAAATGGACCTCAATGCGGATGATTCCTCATGGGAATGGAACTAATGCGAATGAACACTTATATGAATGGGCTCTCAGTCGTGCGAATGAACCCTCAATCGTGCGAATGAACCTTAATCGCACCTTATTCGGCTGTATGGCCTCCATTCGGTCGCCTAGCCCTAGCTGAAGCAGAATGTAGTTCATCCCGAACCCAATCTGCCATTTTCAACCTCTAACCTCATCCAAACCCATTCTAAGCTCAAATCAACCATCCTAAACCTTAGGAATGCATACCATTCAAGCACACACAAGCCCAAAAACAAGACCCAAACGAATCATACACATACCCACACATACATAAACGGGTCAAACACACACACACTTCAAAAACCCGATTTTCAGATGTGTTTCAGCCCTAAAATCATTCAAAAATGTGTAAAATAGGGATCCTAGAACTCACACAAACGACCATAACGAGAAGAGCTTCGATTAGACCCGCTACCCGATAATTTTGCTCTCTTTAACCAACTCGAACCAACTTTTCTCCCTTTTTCTCTCTTCTTTCTTTCTTTGCTGAAATTTTGGAGGTGTGAGGAGGGTGTGGGCTGCCCTCCCCTCTTATGCTCCTTCTCTTCTGAATTTTCTCACGTTTTGGCAAGTTTGATCCCTCGACTTTGGACTTTATTTCTTTTCTTCTTTCGACGGCTTCAAAGAAAAATATCTGGGCGTTACAATCGATGATGAAGCAGCATATGATGAGTACATTTGTAACAATTCCAGTTCTGGAAACGAAAAATAAACATACAAGTATGCAACGAACGAACGAAAAATGACTAGGCTGAATGTTTAGTTTTTAAAAACTATTATTTAAACTTCTATGTTGTTTAAATTGTATAAATATTTTATATATTTCACTTTTACTATATATCTCACTTTGATTAATTGTATAAATGTCTAAATATACATCTTTAATATAAATAATAATATGATTATATATTTTAACAAAAAATTGTATAAATTAATATAATAATAATATGATTATATTTTTTAACAAAAAAAATTAAAATTATCTTTAATACCTTAAAAATATTATATGAATTAAAAAAACGGACAGGTTTGGGCCCGAACCGGTTTCCAAACCGACCCGAACCGGTTTCCAAACCGACCCGAACCGGTTTCCAAACCGACCCGAACCGGTTTCCAAACGACCCAAACCGGTTTAGTATGGTTGGGATTTTGGGATATGAACCCGGTTTCGGGCCAAACCGGTTTTGACCGGCGTTGACCCAACCAGTTTGGTTTGGACCTAAAACCGGTTTTTAAAAAACCCCGGTTTGTACACCTCTAAAAAAAGCTAGGTCTAATACAAAACGATTTCGTGCTAATTTTATGTTATTTGAATTGGTGTACTTTTTGTCGTAGATTTTGTTTTAAATATAATAAGTTTTCGAATACAAATTCGAGTAACTCTACGCTTTGACATAGATTTAGTGCATACATTAGCACGCCGCTGTCGCCGAAATCAAAAAATCCGGGTATAATTATTACTTTGTATAATACTAATTACCAGCTTAGATGTGCATTATGGTTTGTACCATATGTTTTGTGGATTGTATCTTATTTTGTTTTTTTGGGGATTTTTACATTTAACCCTATAGTTTTCAACATTTATATTTAACACTAACATTTTTTTTACTTTCAACTTTAGTCCTATTTACTTTTATTTGTTTACAAGTTTTTTATTTTACGTTTTGGTCTAAACTTTTCGAGTTTATATTTTTTTCAGTTTAATGGTCGTATTGTATTTTACATTTCGGTCTAATTTGTACTCATGTTGTAACACACGTGCATAGTTTAACGTTTTTGCATCTATTTTTCGTCAGTTTTATATTTTTTTTGTTTTACAATTGACTGGGTTTGAGTAAGAGTGATATTCTTACTGAGAATCGAATATGATAATCAAGTCAATGATTGAGTGGCGGAAACAAACAATCAAAGAACATTCAAAGCAAGAAAATTACTCATAAATGTTGTTTGTATTGATATATGAAAGTTGATCAGTTACAGAGAATAATTACAACAAAAATTCTCTATCTATTAGCCGTCACCTCAGTACGAGGTTAACTATTCTATTTATAGGCCGACAAGATGCCTTTACAAAATGACTAAACTACCCCTGACCTATTACATCAGAAACTAGTCTAAGTCTTGATCCGCATCTCTACTTGTTCATCCGCATTGACAAATGCGGATGAGTTAATCTTGATCAGCATTTTTACCTGATCATCAGCATTAGTAAGTTGGTCATCCGCATTGGTTAATGCGGATGAACAAATACTTGTGCGCATTTGGTTGGTCATTCGCATTTGTCAATGCGGATGATCAAAGTCTTATCCGCATCTTCTTTTGTTCTTCCACATTAGTCAATGCTGAAGAGTAACTTGTTCTTCGGCATTAGTATTATGTCTTCCGCATTAGTCAATGCGGAAGACTAAACACTTGTCCGCATCAGAGTTTTGTCTTCCGCATTAACTAATGCGGAAGATAACACTTGTTATTTTTCCTTGCAGATCTTCATCCGCATTTCATCTTGGACTTGTGGGATTCCAACTGAGCAATCATCAATTCACCCATTGAGTTGGCATGTATGATCCTTTCAGGGTGCAACAATACTCCCCCTAAGGATTATACAGCCTAGTTTTCCTTAATGTTTAGGAGGTGATTGATGTTGTGATGATTCAGCTGGGTCTTTAGGAGGTAGTATGAATGCAGCTTTAGTAGGATACAGGATAGCCTTGATCATGTTTACAAAATCAGTTGCTTCTGACATCCTGTCTTTACTTAGCACATGTATCTTCATTCTGCTCATGTTGTAGATGGCTTCCATTGGTAACTTTTTCAGTGAAATACCATATGGAGATTGTGGAAAGACCATCTCTATGAATCAATAAACTCCCTCCTACATCCACTTCAAGTTTAACAATATTTCCAAGTTACAGTGGTGTTTTCTTCTTCTTTCTTTTGTCCATTTTAATATTTATTCGATCATAGGCCAGTTTCAACAACTTGATGCATTTCAGAAAGAAGTGCATGTCTTGTTCACCCAATTTGTTGTTTAATTCCCTGAAGTGCCTGGTATAAATGCAGTGGATGTATGATTCATCAAGTAATCTTACTTCATATCCACTTAATAGTCTTATGTCAGCTCCTTCTTTTCCTCCCCACTTCCTTTCTATCACCAGCTCATAGGTTTTCTCATCATAGTACACGTTTGAGATGGGAGTGGAGGAATGAGTACCAGATACTACTTTTCTCTTCAATGACTCAGTTGGCTTGACCTTCAACTCAGGGAATACAATTTCCTCTGCTTCCATCTTTTTCTTCTTATCCAGGGATTGACAAAAGTTTTATCTTTTCTCAAGCAATTGTCTTTAATGAACTGAAGTTGTTTGTTCTTCTGAACATCTTCAGTATGTTCTCAAATTCATATCCCCTGAACATAGCTGCATGATTGATCAGTTCAAGTTGAGCTATCTCCTTCAAATCATGAATCTCAAGGGCGTTTACAAGAGCTGAGTACTCTGTAAAGAATTGTACTAGCCTGAGATTCTCTTCACCATGAACATGTTCCATGTGTTGTCATACTTCCAGGCTATTATCTTTTAATCTACCTTGCCCTTGGAGTAGACACCCCTCTGATCAGTTCTGCAGTAGTTAGTCCTTCTTGCAGCTTCAACTGAGATGGTTCTGCAAACCATTCAGGGTACTTGTGGAGCACTAGGGCAAGTAGTTCTTGGTCTTTTTGATTTAGCAGCATGTCTTCAACTGACACTCTGCTTCTAGATTTGGTCCTTGTCAATTCTTCTTCTAGTTTCTTGAGTTTTTCTTTCTTTTCATTATCAATTGAAGAGTTGCTGCCCTTAAAGAATTTGTCTTCATGTTGGCAATCCTTCTTCTTGTGAATCCCTAACTTGAGAGATATTCCTTCATTTCCTTATCAGACATGTTATAAGGATCAGGAAATAATGATTCATGGGATGAGGATGATTTCTTCATTTGTGACAGTTTGTGTAGGGGACCCCTTCCTGGCAGTGGTATTTCATACCCTGTTGATTTCTTCAAAGATGAATCTTTATGTTTTGGAGTATCCTTTGTCATTGTTTTCTCATATTTTGTGTCTATTGTTGGATCAAGCAAAAATTTTACTTTTCTCTTCCTCCTCCTTCATTCTCTCATAAGTCATTCCAAACACTTCATCAGGATCATAGCCTTGATTGATCAAAAACATGGCTTTAATCATCAAGTCATCAGTTTGTGCTTTGTTACCATGTCTTCCATGACCTGTTCTGCTTTAATAGGACTATCTATGAGAACATCCTTTTCTACTTCATATCCACCAGCAATTTCTCTTTCTTCTAGATCAATTGCTCCAGCCAATTTTTTCAACTGAGCTTCTGCCTGCTCATGTTCTTCCAAAAATTCAGCAATTGCTGCTAAACTTCTCGGGACATCCTTTTGTTTCTTTGTTGGTTCTTCTTCAATTATTGGTCTCTTACCTTTGGCTTTTTCAGCTAAATACTTCCTCTTTCATGAGTAAGTTTGAAGTTGAAGGCTAGAGGTTTCAAGTTATTCTTCTGGTTCAGGGACTTTTTCAGGTGTACTAGGCTCTTGATCCTTCATTTTACTTTTCTCTTTTTCTTTCTGTTCAGTTTCAGTTTCTTCTTTCCTTTCTTTTTCATATCTTTCTTTGAGTTCTTCCTTTTGTTCTTCAGTTAATGAGATAGCAGGGACAATTTGCAGAGTTAATTCTTTTTCCAAAGGCACTGGTGATTTAGGAATAAAGACAATAGGCTCTTCCTTAGTTCTTTGATTGTTTATGAATTCCCAGAAATCATCATCAATGCTGAATTGTTCAGATACAAAACTATCTAGTGCACTGAAGAGTTCTTCAAATTCACCTTTTTCAGAGTCTGAATAACCAGTGTTTCCAGAATACACTACATGTCTAGACTTTGATCTTTAATCTTAGTTTGACCTTCATCACCTCCTTGTTCTTCCTTCTCATCTACTGATTGGTTGTCATCATCATCAACATTTTCTTGTTTTTCTTTCTCATCATCATCCTTTACTTCAGTTCTTTTGATCATCATTTCAAGCTCGGATATTCTTTTGTTCTGGCTCTCAATTTCCTTTTCAAGTTTTGAGATGATATCAACTTGTTCTTCTATGATGTTTTCTTGTTCCTCCATTGCAATCGTTTGTATTTCAAGAGTATCTACATGTCCACTCACTTCTTCTCTTGAGTGTTTTAGTGCAGCTTTTAAGTTCTCAATCTCCTTGTCTTGTTCTTTTCTTTCAGCTGCATATTTCTCTTTAAGTTCTTTCAGTTCACATTCTTTCTCATCCAGTTCCAGGATTCTGTCATTGATGATTCCAGCTCTCCTGTTTAAGGTTCTTTCCATCCTTTCTACTTTGAGTAATAGCTCAGAGATTAATTCATCCTTTTCATCAGGCCTGTTGATGTTGGATTCAGCATAGCTCTCTGAGGGAGAAGCCTTAGAAGGTTCTTTCACAACTTTGGTTTGACCGTGATGATCCTCCTCATCAGAAGATGATTTGGATGATTTAGATGCACTTGTTGATCCTTCTATTTCATTAGGGTGATCATGGGATGATGGTAAAGGTTGGTAAGGAGAAATAGGTGATTGGTGTGGTGATATTGGAGATTGATGATGTGGTGATATAGGTGTAGGTTGAGTGGTTATTGGTGGTGTTGGTTGTGGAGTTGAAAGTGATGATGGTTGAGGTAATGTTTGTAGAGATGGTTGTGGAGAAGGTTGAGGCATTTGTTGTGATAATGGCATTGGTGATGGTATTGGTGATGGTATTGGTGATGGTATTGGAGATTGTATTGGTGATGGTATTGGAGTTGGTTGAGCATTAGTTATGGAGGTGGTTGAGCTTGACCTGCTTGATGTATTTGTTGAAGCATCCAAGGAAGAAGGGGTGAAGGGCACCACTGTAAAAGTTCCTTGGGTCCTTCTTCTTGATGTACTTATAGGATCTTGCATCATAATGAGGAATGTTATGCACAGGTCCTTCATTAACAATGTCATGAAATGATTCATTGATTAGACATTGAATGAATCTGGAATGTCATTCCATCCTATTTTCCTTTTAGACAGACAATGTTGAAACATATGAATTAGGAACCTCCAAGGCAGGTCCACTAATCCTTTGACTATCTGTTTTGCTTTATAACTCCCTTCATAGCCAATTTCAGTGAAAAATGTGGTTATTTCCTCATCATCCAATTTAAGAGGATCATCTGCATTATCATTGAATTGCAGACATCTTCTAACTGACTCTTCTGTGATCCTCAGAGTGAGTTCATTGTTGATTCTCCCTGTTAGAGTTTTCACTCCATCCTCTTCAACTACTTCAGCTGATTCCCAGAATGACCTAATGGGATTCTTGTAGATTGTTGGTCTTACTGTCATGGCATATGCTACCCTTGTGGTAGATAAGAATCTTATCATATCTCTATGACCTTCGGCTTCAAGCACATCAGGGTTTAGATAACCGCTGACATTATGGAGCTTGCTCCATGTAAGATTTTCTATGTAATCTGCACAAGAGACATGTGTGTTAGTTAACAATTTTGACTTTAACTTTGATTTGATTTGTTAATGTGACTTTGATTTGTTACACAATTTTCTTTTTCACTTTGCTCTATTTTTCGCAATAAACATGATTATCAAGGTTTTCAATATCAGTTGAATTCCTATCAATTATATGTTTATTGAGATCTAAAATGTGTATTGCATCACATTAATGAGTTTGATTTTGGTGTTCTTCATATTTATTGGTTCATTGTTCGATTTAGGTTAACAGTCCGAGACTTAGGTCTTGGTTTCAAAATCTATTGAAGTTATACCTTATCTTCAAAATAATTGTGGTTCTGAATCGATGACAAGAATGTTTTAAGAAGAAACACAACAAAATCTTTGAATGTTTATGAAGATGATGATGATTGATGGCGGTGTACTGTAGGTTTGCGCTTGTCTCACTATAAAATCTCTCAAATTTGAAAAGTATTAAATGATCTATTTGAATTCCTTTAAATAGTCAAATAATACAATTTGAAAAATTTTATAAGATTACAAGCAGATACAGTCAACACTGTAGCAAATGCTGAAGGTTAATTTGTTTGATTTTGGCCATCCGCATTTGTTGACTGTAGCAAATGCGGAAGACAAACTTTTGACATTGAAAGTCCGCATTTGACTACTTTTGGCCATCCACATTTGTGAATGTAGCTAATGCGGAAGGTTAATTTTTGACTGACTGTCCGCATTACCCTATTGTTACAAATGCGGAAGTTTTGTTTTTTAATTTTTTTATTCTATCCGCATTTGTGTACTGTTGCAAATGCGAAAGTTAAACTTGAAATTTTTGGCAGTCCGCATTTGTGTTGTAGTAAATGCGGAAGAACAACATTGTAATGTAGTTGAGTTGCTTGTTTTACCATATCCGTATTTGTACACAGTAGCAAATGCGATAGAACAAAGTCAATCAGCATTTGTGCAACTACATCAAATGCGGTTAACAAGTCAACACAGCACTGTAGCCAATGCGATAGAGACTTGTTCATACGCATTTGTTAACTGTATCAAATGCGGTAGAGTAAATTTCACCTTCACTTCACACACTAATGCGGTAGAGTAAAATCATTGTCCGCATTAGTTGCACTTCAAAAAAATATTGTTTCCCGCATTAGTTACATGCATGGGTTACCTTCACCTGCATTAACTAATGCACTTACCTGCATTAGCTTCTGAACTTAATCAAAAGTTAATGTGATTGAATTGATAATTCATCTTATTAAGATGGTGTCCTTGATTGATTTTGCTTATGAAGTTGGCTGTTGAAGTTATCAATTCTTGCTTGGATTGACTTGTATGTCACAACTAATACAAGTTTCCTAATTTTGACAAATCTTGGGCTTATCATGCTTCTGAGAATCTGCATAAGCTGAGATATAATGGTAAAACTTATTGCAACAACACCAACTAAAACTCTTTTTATTTTGTTTTTCAAAATTAAGTTAATAAACAAAAATTTAGACTTACTCAAACCTTTTAATTTACTCCCCCTAAAGTTTATGTCCATATTTGGAGAGAAACTTTAAAGATTTAGAAGTTTTGAATATTATTTTGATTTATATTAATAATGAAGAGAAAAATCTCTTTGTTGGGATCATATCAATCTTACATTACACATGTGCATCCTTTATGATTAAATGGACATGATTATGAACTTGAAGATTGAAGGTATGTTTGTCCTCTTAAACTCATACCTGGTTGATATTTTGATGCAAATGACTTTTATCATGTTTTGGTTGATTTATTATTCAATGTGTACCTCACACACATAAGCATGAAATGATCAACCCTCCTTATACAATGCATGGTAGAACTTTTTCATAACTTTTCTTACCAGGTTACTTAAGTCATGAAATCTTATTTTCACTGATCCATATTGGGATTCTTTTAGTTTGATCCTTTTCCATGTTGATCCACATTGGATTCTTTTCACTTCACTTTGGAAGGTGATCCATGATAGGATTCTTTTGTTCATTCACTTGGAATGTATTACTTTGTTGATTCATCCAATTTTTGGATGTGTTCCACATTGGGAATCTTTTGGATCATGACATCTGCACTATGTGCAAGTTTCATCATGTCTTTGCTTAGCAAAACAAAGATGAGACATGATGTGGTGAAAGAGATTCATAAAGTATCATTACCTGGTGTGTTTAGGCTACTACACACACATGCATTCAGATAAGCCAATATATACCCGTACTTTGTGATGAGTGTTTCACAATTGAATACGTCTTTAATTCATCACTGCATGTATCTTTTCTTCCAAGTTAAGCCTACCAACATATCTGGTAAGTCATTTTAGTCTTTTACATTTTAAAATTAAGCACAATGAATGATATAACGACTGTAATTATATCATTTCCTGTAGAGTTCTTTTCTTCATAAAACTTGATTTCTTTTTGTGGTTTTTCTGATGTTTTAACTTGTTTTTGATGTTTTCCACAGTTTTTACTCAAGGTTAATCATGCCAATTGACTGAACCAGAAATTCAAACCTACTAGGTTCAAATGCCTTGGTAAACAAATCAGCTAATTGATTTTTCTGTTGGTACTTGAATCAATTTGATTAAACCTTTTTCAGCACGGTCTCTCAAAAAATGATATCTAATCTCAGTATGTTTTGTTTTTGAGTGCTGAACTGGATTATTAGTTATAAAGACTACAGTTGTGTTGTCAATAGAAATTGGTGTATGCAAAAAGTTAAAACCATAATCAAGCATCTGGTTTTGAATCCAGAGAACTTGAGAGCAACATGTTAATGTAGCAATATACTCAGCTTTTGCTGTAGACACAGACACATTTGTCTGCTTCTTGCATTGCCAGGATACTAGTCTGGGACCAAGAAATTGACAACTGCTAGAAGTGGATTTTCTGTTGAAGTTGCATCCTCCATAATCACTGTCTGTGTAGGCATAGAGATTAAATTCTCCTTCCTTTGGATACCATAATCCAAGAGCTGGTTTGCCCTTCAGATATCTGAATATCCTCTTGACTGCGTTCACATGTGATTCTTTTGGATCAGCTTGATATCTAGCACACACACAAACACCAAACATAATGTCAGGCCTACTGGCTGTTAGATACATAAGTGAACCTATCATTGATCGATAGTGAGTCTGATCCACTGATTTGCCTTCAGGGTCAGGTCCAATCTTCACTTTAGTATCCATAGGAGTTCTGATAGACTGACAGTCAGCAAAGTGGAATTTCTTCAATATGGTTTCTACATATTTTGATTGATTGATGAAGATTCCATCTGCTGTTTGCTGGACTTGCACTCCTAGAAAGAATGTAAGTTCCCCCATATGCATAAGATCTTCAAATTCTTTGCAGAGTTGCTTGTTTGTCGAGCCAAATATAATGTCATCCACGTAGATCTGGACTAATAGCATGTCTTTCCCTCTTATTCTTCTGAAGAGAGTCTAATCAATCTTTCCTCTTTCATACCCATGTTCAAGAAGAAAGGATGATAGAGTCTCATACCACTTTCTTGGTGCTTGATGAAGACCATATAGAGATTTGTCAAGCTTGGAAACTTTGTGAGGGAAATCTGGATCTTCAAAGCTAGGTGGTTGACTCACATAGACTTCTTCAATAATCTTTCCATACAAGAAGGCACACTTTACATCCATTTGATAAACAGTAAATTTCATGGATGCAGAATATGCAAGAAAGATTCTGATTGCTTCTAGTCTGGCAACAGGAGCAAACACTTTGTCGTAGTCGATTCCTTCTTCCTGAGTGTATCCCTGTGCCACTAGTCTTGCTTTATTTCTGATGACTATCCCTCTATCATCAGTCTTGTTCCTGTACAGCCATCTGGTACCAATAGGGTAGTGTCCTTTGGGAAGATCTACCAGCTGCCATACTTCTTGCTTCTTGAATTTGAGCAATTCTTCTTGTATTGCTTCAATCCAACTATTGTCTTGAAGTGCCTCTTTGGTGTTTTTGGGTACTGTTTGACATAGAAAGCAAGAGAACAAAAAGATGTTTGCAATACTGTACTTGCTTCTTGTCACCCTCTTATTAAGATCACCAATAATGGTTTCAACTGGATGATTCTTGTGTATTCTTATGGTTGGAATGGTGTCACCAGCAATAGTTACATCAAGATTGGAGACATTCAGTTCATTATGGTCAGAGGCACTTTCATCTTCTATTGTTGTTGAATTATGAAGATTATCAACTTCTGTTTCAGTAACTGTTACATCTTCAGCAGCACTGAGGTTGCTTGCATTATTTAATGTACCTTGAGTTTCTTCTGGATGAGAGGCCTGTTTTTGATTTCTGATCTCATATGACAAGCCATCTGAGTGAGATGGTACCAGGCTGGGACCTTTTTCAGAAGAAACACTAAGGTTTTGTGACAGATGTCTGATGGGATCAGCTTGAAGAGGAACTTCTTCATTCATATGTTCATCAGATGTAGGTGGAATCAATGGATAATTATCTCTTCTTTCTACAGTTGATGAAGTGTCACCTGAATGTATATTTCCTGCATCAGACAAGTGAAATTGGTCAAATGATTTAGTAAAAGTGTCAATATCAAACAACCAATCAGGACCATTTGTAGATTTGGGAAACGAATGTTCATTGAATTGAACATTTGTAGATTCATCGATAATGTTCAATCTAGGATTGAACACTCTATAAGCCTTTGAGACAGAAGAATAACCTACAAAAAATCCTTCATCAGACTTAGATGAAAATTTTCCCAAATGATCACGTGTGTTTAATATTGAGTCTGGACAACCAAATGATTTGAGGAATCCAATAAATGGTTTCCTATGAAAGATCAGTTCATAAGGTGTCATGTTACTTTCTTTAACAATCAGAGTTTGATTTTGCACAAAGCACGATGTATTAACTACTTCTGCCCAGAAGGTGATTGGCAGTTTAGCATCGGCTAGCATCGTTCTCGCTGCTTCAATTAGTGTTCTATTTCGTCTTTCAGCTACCCCATTTTGTTAAGGAGTTCTAGCTGCATTGAATTGATGAGCAATGCCTTTGGTTGCACAAAAGGAACTCATATTTTCATTTTTGAACTTTGTACCATTATCACTTCTTATTATTTTGACTTTGAGATCAAGTTGATTTTCAATTTTAGTGATAAATTCTTGAATAATTTGGGATGCTTCGTTTTTATGAAGTAGGAAGAACACCCATGTGAATCGAGAAAAGTCATCAATGATCACTAAACAATATTGTTTCTTTCCCATACTCATTACATGAGTTGGTCCAAAAAGATCCATGTGAAGTAACTTCAATGGAGTATTGTTAGTGTTCACCAGCTTGGTTTTGTGAGACGATTTGTGTTGTTTTCCTTTGAGGCACGCCGAACATTGATCAACAAAATTGAATTCTTTTTGAGGAAGACCAATTACATGGTTTCCTCTGACTAACTTGTTCATATTTTTAAAGTTAGTGTGCCCCAAATGTTTATGCCAAAGATGTGACTCATCAAATGATGCTTTAGACAAAAGAACTGTTTCTTTCTTAGGTGATGTAGAACACAGGTTTAAGACATATGTATTATTCTTCCTCGGAGTTTTTAAGAAAACCCATTCTTTAGGATTCTGAAATCCAGGTTTCAGAATGTAGCAGTGAGTGTCTGTAAAGTGAGTGGAATATTTTTTGTCGCAGATCTGAGAGACGCTTAGCAGATTGAAATTCAGTTGTTCACAGTAATTCACACTGTCAAAGCTCAGCATCCCGTTTGTCACAGATCCTTCTCCTGTAATCCTACCACCTTTTGAATCTCCACCGAATGCCACAGTAGTTCCTTGTATGTACTTGAAATCATGAAGGAGGGAACGATCTCCAATCATGTGTCGGGAGCATCCACTGTCTACGTACCATAGGCTATTAGACCTGTGTTGATGAACCTACAAACAAAAAGAACTAATTAGAATAAGGAACCCAAGCCATGATGGTCTTGGGTTTCCCGTTCCTATTCATGATAGTCACCTCCTGGTATTTCCCTCTGAATAGTGATTTAGATGGAGGTGATCTGGGAGACTTTTGATAATGAATTGGTCGAGTCATCTCATCAACATCTACTGAGGATTCAGATGAATAATGAAATCGTTGGTCTCTATTTCTTTGCAAAAGTTTAGCCCGAGTTTCATTATCAAAAGTTGGTTTTTGCTTAGGAAGGTCAAGTTTGTGTTTCATTATGAGATGATTTCTTTGACCCTTCCTCAAATCCTTCAAGTTATTTTTGTTATTTGTTGATCTAGGTGTCCTAGATTGAGTATTATGAAGATGAGGTTTGACAGAATGCATCACAATAGATGTTATTGAGATGGGCTTGTGTTGTGGAATTCTTAACCCCTTCTGATTAAAGTAACAATCAGATGTATTGTGATTGTTCATGTCACAGATTGAACAATACTTGTTGAAATAGCAATTTTTGGTGGAGTGATTGTTCATATCACAGATAGAACAATATTGATTGAAGAAGCATTTATCTGTCTTGTGATTGAACATGTCACAAATATCACAATACATTTGTTTGTTTCTTGAATCAGATTTTTCTTTGTGTGACACAACTGATACTTTCTTTTGATGAGTCACTTTATTTTTCTTTAGGTGATGAATCAGAATTAGCCCTTTTAGTAAATTGTTTCACAACACTACTTTTGTTCAGTTGTCTGGGCTGTTTTTGTTTCTTCAAACTACTTCTCACCTCTTTCTCAAACTAGTCAACATGTTCTTTGTTATAGATATCAAACCCAACTCCCTGCCTTAACCTTGATGATTAAAGGACTGATGAAGTTTTATGTGTTTAACTCAGTTTTATAGTTTGTTTCTTTTTTAGTGAAACCTTTTCTGATTTGCTTGAATTTTATGAAGATACAATCTCATTGTTAGAACTACTCTCAGTAGTGGGTTTCACTGTTTTGACATATTTATGTTTGCCTTGTAAAATAGATGGTATGAATTTCATAAAAGGCACAATTGCTTTTACAGGGCTTGATGGTTTCATGACATTCACTGTCTTGTCTGAGCACTCTTTGATTTTGATTGGGTGTCCTAACTTGATTTTATCCTCATTGGTTTCAAAATAAACATCAGGTTTGTTTTGAGGATTTGTCACTTGTTTCACTACTAATTAGGTTCCATATTTTTAGGTTCGATTGATTCAGAGAGTGAGACAAAGTCAGCCATGACAGTGTAATTGTCATTGTATGGTGGAGGACGTGAATTATACCCAATCCCTGACATGTCCTTTGGATCCTTTTATGAATCCAGCATCTCTTGCAGCTTGACTGAAGACATTTGAAACTTTTCAAGTTTCATTTCAGTCATAGATTGTTGAACTTTAGCTTGAGCTAACTTTTCAGTAAGTAGCTCATTTTCAGCTGCAAGATTTTATTTCTCACCATGCAATTTTTCTATGTCAAAAATAAGAGATTTGATTTTGATTTCAAAACTTTTTAGTTCTCTCTTCATCATTTCTGACTTCACCTTTTCTTCTTTAATTTTATTTGCCAGTTTATGATTGTGTTCTTTATACTCTTATAATTCATTTATGCATTTCTCACTACAAAAGTTAGTTTTTACCTTAGTAGGCATTGAAGATGGACCATCATTGATGTGAGCCATAAGAGCATGATTCTGGAATTGAGGCTTGACTTGCTCAACATACACACTCTAGTCACATATCCCATCTTGTTTGATCACAAGGGCACTGGCAGATGGCTGACTGCTTGCATGGGCTTGATTAGTCAGCTGTGGTTGATTCTGGTATGTTTGTTGATGATGAGAATGATGGTACTACTGTTGTTGATTGTTTGAGTGATAGCTTGAATTGGGCTGTGATGATGATTAACCTGGAGAGTTCCTTGAATGGTTGTTTCTTTTAGGAGCATTGCACTCTCTTGAGAAATGGCCAGTCATGCCACTGTTGAAGCATTTTACCTTGGATTTGTCATATCCAAGTTTTGTGTTCTCATTCAGGCTCAACTTTCTTCCTTTTCTGAAGAATTTCTTTGCTCTCATGGCAATCATTGCCATTTGCCACTGTAGATCCATCTCCTCAACATCATCAGGATCTATTTCTTCTCAATCTTCCTGTATTAGGTGGGCAGAAGTGAGTCTTCCCCTAAGATATGCTTCAAAACTTGCAACAAAGGCATTGTAAGTTGCCTTTTGCTCTTCTGATTTTAAGTCTTCTGGAGAGGTTTGAGGAGCAGTGGAGATTTTTGGGGCTTGAGCTGAAGTTGAAGGGTGATTGAATGGTGAAGATGCAATGAACCCAGTATTGTTCATTTGATCTCTTGATGAGATGAAGTCATCTTCCTTTGTTATGAAAGCATTTTCAACAGAATATGATTCTGAAGGGAATTTGTAGGCTTCAATCACTCTTGACCCACTCAGATTTCTGCTTCGTTCATCAAGTTCCAAAGCTTCAATCTTGGCTATCATAATGTCTAGAGTGGCACTCTCAAGATCAAGAGTATTTTTCAGCATTGTGACATTTTGCTTCCAGCTTTCAGGTAGACTGTGAAGCATTTTCTTGTTAAGTTCTTTAATGTTGTATGAAACACCCATAATTTCCAAATCATTGACCAACTGTACAAATCTATGCAGTTGTTTTGATATGGATTCTCCTTTGGTGTGATGAAAGGTTTCATACTGATTGACCAGCTTGTCTTTGTTAATTTCAACAACCTCACTGCTACCTTCACACATAATTTTGAGAGCATCCCAAACAGCTTTAGCAGTTCCATATTTTTCCAATCTTTTCAGCACATCCATTTTGAGTGCTTGAGTCAAAATTGAGTATGCTTTGAGATTAATTTTGATTTTCTTATAGTCATCTTCATCCAGAGTTAAGTCTTCAATTGGTATTCTAGCAGTCTTGTACAGTGCAGCTTGAGCTGTTGATAGAGTAACAGGAATATGTGGACCCTTACATATTGAGATCCAAAAGTCAGGATCTACACCTGTGATATAATTTCTAAACCGTATTCTCCATTGTTTAAACTTAGATTTGTGTTTAAGCATGGGAGGTTTAGGTGTATGACCTAATTCAGAGTAACTGTTAGAATCCATGTTAATTTGTGAGAGTATAGATTTAGTTGATTTTAAGATTGATTATGTTTGATGAGTCCAACTTGTTCAAGTAGTTCTTTCGAGGTTCACAATGAGTATTCTTGCTGTTTGACAGTGCTCTTGTTGTTTGCTAAGTAGAGATGACGATATCTACTACTAGCAACTTGATTATCAGATCAATCGAGTTCTATTCAGTCTGTGCGCAGATCTGAAAGAGAATCGAGAGCCAAAGCTCTGATACCAATTGACTGGGTTTGAGTAAGAGTGATATTCATACTGAGAATCGAATATGATAATCAAGTCAATGATTGAGTAGCTGAAACAAATGCTGTTTGTATTGATATATGAAAGTTGATAAGTTACATAGAATAATTAAAATAAAAATTCTATATCTATCATCCATCACCTCAGTACGAGGTTAACTATTCTATTTATAGGCCGACAAGATGCCTTTACAAAATGACTAAACTACCCCTGACCTATTACATCAGAAACTAGTCTAAGTATTGATTCGCATCTCTGCTTGTTCATCCGCATTGACAAATGCGGATGAGTTAATCTTGATCAGCATTTCTACCAGATGAGTAAATTGGTCATCCGCATTGGTTAATGCGGATGAACAAATACTTGTGCGCATTTGGTTGGTCATCCGCATTTGTCAATGCGGATGATCAAAGTTGTGACAACGGCAATTTCAGGTCAATACCCGACCTTGACTTGGTTATAATTACCCCTATAATACTTGATTTTCAATTGAATTCCAATTATTGAAGCCGTTTTATGCATTGCAAAATTTCACGCATTACATTTCATGCATCGGTGATTCGGCGTAATTACCATTTTTACACGCGATACAACCGGCACACTGAACATTGGTCATAATTCATATACATGTACTAATAATTCATTTAGGTGTTTCAAAGTATTTTAGATTCTATTGTTTCAAGTATTTTAGATTCCAACCAAATGCATTGGAAAAGCTTGAATTTATAAATAAACCTAATCGCGTAAATTGATGATTACTCGGAACGAATCATTTTAACGCGAATGCTAGATACATGATGCTTCATTAATATATCATCAATATTGAAATATTTATAATTATATGAATCTTATAATATTTTAAGGTATTCCAAAAAGTAAAGAAAAAAAATAAAAATATAGGAATATGTAAAAATACCTATGGTGCAACAAATACCACCTAAATACCCGATACTACACAAATATGAAAACCAAAACCCCCCTTTCCCATGCATGTGGTCATCCAAGCCACCACCACATTACTCTTCCACCTCCTTCCCAATAAAGCTCACAAAACTTACAAGATTTGACAAAACACAACTTGCCATATTCATGAAGCCTCTCTTTTGATGTGTTAAAGCAACATGTCTACCTTACCACTCTTGGAACACCATTTCCCCATCCTTTGACCGTGAATAGGAGCCCATGCTCCAAGAACTTTACACTTAAAGAGGATTGAGTGTTATAAAAGACATGCACCCTTCACTTCAACTACACCAACACATCACACTCATCTTCTCTCTTTCTCCCTCTCTAAAATTCGGCCAAGACACTCCTACCACCACTCCATTTGATTTTCAACTTATTTCCTTCAAATCTTGGGTGATTCAAGTGCCTTTGGTTGAAGATCAAATGATTTTTGAAGCTTTCAAGCATCTTACAACATCTTCCCCACCTATTTCTTGTTTGGTTCTTAGTTCAAAGGATCAAGTCTTCTTTTCCTTGCATTTCAAGACTACCATCTCTTTCTCCTTGCTTGTTTAAGGTTAGCACTTTGTTTTTAATCTTCTATACACCATCATGATGTGTTCATATTCACTAACTCATCCAAAAGTGCTCTAGCAAAGTTTAAAAAGTAACAAAACATGTAAGACATCTTCTGGCAGATTTATGTTCTATGTTTTCGACACCATAACTTGACCTAAAAATGGTCAAATGAACAGTTT
Organism: Flaveria trinervia; assembly: GCA_025506515.1. Classification (NCBI taxonomy): domain Eukaryota; kingdom Viridiplantae; phylum Streptophyta; class Magnoliopsida; order Asterales; family Asteraceae; genus Flaveria; species Flaveria trinervia. The sequence continues at coordinate 62,857,690 of CM046455.1, forward strand.
CTTATGCCTAACATTAACCTTAGGATGTCTAGTTTATAACCCATCCAACCTTGAAATTTTTAGATGACTATAATCTATCCAAAACGTGCAAACATGATTAAGGTGTTGAACCTGAATTTTTGGCAGAATAGACAGGGCTGAAAGATTGAGGCATAAGTTATGCTTAAAGTAACCAAATGGAGATTTTCCTTCTGTGGTAACTTAGCTTAAAGTGTTAGGTTTAAAAATACTATAGGCTCTATTTATGAATGTAAGATTTGACCCCTCAAAAAGGTGAAATCCCTGGACATGTACAGAAAAATGCTGCACTGACATCTGTTGCTTCATGACCCATTTCGAGGGACTTAAACCTAGCTACATGTTGCAAGCTATACCTTTTTGGAATCCTAAGACATAGATATAAATATGGTAAAAATATCAGATTTTATAAAAATTCTTTGTATCATGAAAAGAGGATGACAACCAAACCCAAAAATCCCTTTGATTCTGTCAAATGCCCATATTATATAAAGTAAACTTTTGAAGATATTTGATAAAAAAGGAAACCATACACATGGAAAGTATAATACCATTATACTTAATATAAAACACATTTAATACATTATGTACTTTTAGAAAGATAGATATGAAGACAAGAATCTAAATAAAACATTTACGACTCGACGTGTCTAATTAGTCGAGTGACATTTTCGAAACTAACTTTGTGGATGAGTTATGCATGAGCATCTAGGGTTAGTAATCATGACCTTATGAATAAATTGTGATTTTGTTTAGGAGATTCCTAGACCAATCATATGTACAGACTATTCCTAGTATTCACGTGTGCATTACAGGTGAGTTTCACGGCCCCATTTTACTTATTTTCCTTTTGGGGAGATTACATGTAAATTACTATTTTCCAGGACACATTTACTTGTTAATGATTTCACATGTTATATAAGTTGTTTACTTACCGTATAAAGTCCCCTGTTATCGAACCGTTAGTTTATTTTCCAAAGCGAGGTAATCATGGATAGTACTATTGGGTTTGACTACCCCCACCTGGATTAATTACCCTAATCTTGACTGGAGGTCTAAACAGGTGCATTATTAGCCTGTTCATACTCATGCCTACGGTAGGCATGGGTAGGGGCAATTTGTTACAATTACAGTCTAGCTTCGGTTACGGTGCTTATATAATATTGTAGTATTGTATGATCGACAATCAAATCATGGAAAGACTTGTGGTCCATTACACTGTTTACTATTACTTTAAAGCCTGTGAACTCACCAACTTTATGTTGACATATTTTCATGCATGTTTTCTCAGGTATTTGACATTTGCGTCAAGTTAAGCTAGCTTGGTCCACGTCGCATTTAGGGCCATTCATGCTATTTGGGGACATTATTGTTGTATTTGTCATGTTTTGAAAACAATCACATTAGCTCTACTGCTTCCGCAATTCAACTCTGAAACAATTATGTATTTTTAAGCTTATTTGCATCGTATGTTTACTAAACCATGTAGTGGTCGATCAATGACTATGAAATCATGACGTTCGCACCCCGCGGGAAACCGCTGTGGTTCGGGGGTGTGACAAAAGTCTTGTCCGCATCTTCTTTTGTTCTTCCGCATTAGTCAATGCGGAAGAGTAACTTGTTCTTCAGCATTAGTATTATGTCTTCTGCATTAGTCAATGCGGAAGACTAAACACTTGTCCGCATCAGAGTTTTGTCTTCCGCATTAACTAATGCGGAAGATAACACTTGTTATTTTTCCTTGTAGATCTTCATCCGTATTTCATCTTGGACTTGTGGGATTCCAGCTGAGCAATCATCAATTCACCCATTAAGTTGGCATATATGATCCTTTTAGGGTGCAACAACAAGCTCGTCTGGTGTAGGTGGTTGCTAGCAAATATGTGACATTGATGCTGATTAGAACGGTTTTATGTCTCCCACCGCAATGTGTGGGGATTGAATACTAGTTATCTCTCATTTCTAAGAACTAATAAAGGGTCAGCTTGATAGCATTTGAATCAACATCTTAATGGTTCAGATGTCAGAATGGTTTAACACTTAATGGTTCAGACTGTTTGTTCGTGATCAAATGTCTGAATGGTTTAGACATTTGTCTCTGAATGGTAAGCATTATACTAAGTTGAATGATTAAGAGGTCTAATGCTAAATGTTTAAGAACTCTTATCTGAATTGGTCAGACATTTGTTTTAAAATAGTTAAATGATATACTAGCTATTAATGATTCAAATATTTTAGTGGTTCAACACTTAATAGTTTATACCTTTTATTGATTTAACATTTAATTATTTAAAAATTACCAAATAACCTTTAATAATTCAAAAATTATCAAACAAGCCCTAGTAATTCAAAAATTACAAAAGAGAAAGTAATAAATAGAAGTTAAGGAAGCTCTTAACCTTTAGCACGCTCCTCGCACGTGCGACATTTCAAATTCATCCATCTTAAACAGAAGGCTAGGGTTTTGTAAAAGAAAGGTCGGCGATCTCGGGCAGTTCGGTCACCTGCCCGTTTTCGCAATTTCTCTTTCTCCACCCCTTTCACCCTCCCGCTTCCTGCAATTCATTCGAAATATATACACCCCTAAATACTCTCCAACTACACACACACACACACATCCTCTCTCCATATTCACATTTCATTTCAGCCTTTACGCTGAGTGAAATTTCATCTACACTCGTCAGATTTTATCTGAAGTAAGGTATAACCGCATAATCTGTTGATTATCTCTAATTTCAGCCTAGGGTTTATTTGAGGCTTTAAGTTTGATTTTCAACTGTAAATCTATGTTTTGTTCGTGTTTTGATGTGGCGGTTGTACGTGTTTTGTGTTTCGCTGTTTGTGTTTAGCGATTTATGTTTCTCGCAGTGTAGGGTTTATCTGTATGTTGAGGTTGTTGGTTGTTTGATGTATGTGCTTTGGTTGCAGATCTTAGGTTAGTCGTTGGTTTATGTTATCACTTGATTTGTTTGATTACGTATTTGGTGACGGAGTTGGTGAAGCGATATGAGTTTTGGAGTAAAATTGCAGATTTGAACTTGTTGGATGCTTTGGTTTTTTTAGTGTTCTTTGTTCATAGGTCTTTTGAATTGAGAGATTTGCTTTTGCGTTAATAGTTTGTAGGGAGATTTTGGTTGATTTTGACTGATCAATTTTGTAAATATAATAAAATAATGATACTTTTGTACTATCAGTTGTTATTGAAGGATAAACATAGTGACAATTATATGATTTTTTTTTAATTTGTACTGTATGACGTGAGGGGTTGGGTGTACTGGTAAATGGTGTTCTCACCTCAATCATCCCAACCAAAGGTTGTGGATTCATGTCTTCGGATGGTAGTTTATCTTAATTATTTAGGTCTTGCTTATTGTTGTAGTTTAGGAGTAGACATGTGTACTGATATATTGTTAAGTATTGAAATTTTCATTTGGGAAAATGTGATTGTAAAGTGACTAGATGCTTATAACTTGAATAATTAAGAAGTAGCATTTTGGATAAAACCTGTTCAGTTTTTATAGCTGATCTACAGCTCTGATTTTTTTTGAATATATATTGTTAGGCATCGTGATATTGTTTTACTTACTTTTAAAGCATTTACAACATGTTGTCGAATATTTTGATTCAAGTGTAAAGTGTGGTGCCAGTGATTTACACATTTTTCATTGCCACATTGTTTTCTAATTGTCGAATATATATTGTTAGGAAAAAATGGCTGTAGAGATTACCGAATTCTTGTTATCTGCTCAATCAGCCGATGCAAAGGTGCGAACTGAGGCAGAGGCTAGGCTTCGGCAGTTTCAAGAGCAAAACCTTCCAGGATTTCTTCTTTCTTTGTCACTTGAGCTCTCAAATGATGGCAAGCCGATGGAGTCTCGCAGATTGGCCGGTATTGTGCTTAAGAACTCTTTGGATGCTAAAGATGCTGCTACTAAGGACCACTTAGTGCAACGGTGGGTTTCAAATGATGTGTCATTTAGATCCCAAGTCAAAGGCTTGCTGTTAAGTACTCTTGGTTCATCTGTCCCTGAAGCAAGGCACACTGCTGCCCAAGTCATTGCGAAAATTGCTTCTGTTGAAATTCCAAGAAAAGAATGGCCTGAACTTATTGGTTCTTTGCTCGGAAATATGACCCAACAAGATAAGCCATCATCATTGAAGCAAGCAACTTTAGAGGCACTTGGGTATGTATGTGAAGAGATATCCCACAATGATCTTGTGCAAGACGAGGTTAACTCTGTTCTCACTGCTGTAGTCCAAGGAATGATGTTACCGAACAGAGCTCTGTGCGCCTTGCAGCAACTACCGCATTGTACAATGCACTTGATTTTGCACAAACCAATTTTGAAAACGAGATGGAGAGGAACTACATCATGAAAGTTGTTTGTGAAACAGCTGTGGCGAAAGAAGCAGAAGTTAGACAAGCTGCTTTTGAATGTCTTGTTTCAATAGCATCAACCTATTATGATGTTTTAGAGCCATATATGCAGACTCTTTTTGAACTAACTGCGAATGCCGTCAAAGGAGATGAAGAAGGTGTTGCTCTTCAAGCAATTGAGTTCTGGAGTTCAATCTGCGATGAAGAGATTGAGCTTCAAGACTTTGAAAGTGGTGATTCATACCATTCACGTTTCATAGAGAAGGCTTTATCGTTGTTGGTTCCCATGTTGCTTGAAACTTTATTAAAGCAGGATGAAGATCAGGATCAAGAAGATGGGATCTGGAATCTTGCTATGGCCGGGGGAACATGCCTTGGTCTTGTTTCTAGAACTGTAGGTGATGCTATAGTGCCCTTAGTTATGCCTTTTGTGCAGGACAATATTTCAAAGCCTGATTGGCGATCCGTGAGGCTGCTACATATGCATTTGGATCAATTCTTGAAGGCCCAAGTGTTGAAAAGCTCTCTCCAATGGTTGTCATGGCATTAGATTTTCTTCTTAATGCTATGAGGGATCAAAACAGCCATGTGAAAGACACCACTGCATGGACCCTAAGCCGTATTTTTGAGCTTTTGCACAGTCCAGCCACTGGTTTTTCTGTTATTTCACCATCTAATCTTCAAAGAGTTATGGCCGTCCTTCTAGAAAGTATCAAAGATTCTCCCCATGTTGCAGAAAAGGTCTGTGGGGCTATCTATTATCTTGCTCAAGGCTATGAGGGTTTTGAAGCTGGCTCCTCTGTTCTCACACCATATCTTCCAGATATCATAACCTCACTTATAGCAACTGCTGAACGAACAGATGCTCATGATACAAAGTTAAGGTCTGCAGCCTATGAAACCTTGAATGAAGTGGTTAGGTGTTCTAACCTTGTTGAATCATCTCAATTAATATCGCAACTTCTTCCTGTAATCATGAACAAGTTGGGACAAACAATCGAGCTTCAGATTCTGTCATCAGATGATAGAGAAAATCAAGGAGATGTGCAAGCTCTACTTTGTGGTGTCATGCAAGTGATTATTCAGAAACTTAGCAGTACTGATGAAACTAAGCCCATTATTCTTCAAGCTGCAGATCAGATTATGATGCTATTTCTGAAGGTGTTTGCTTGCCGTAGCTCAACAGTACATGAAGAAGCAATGCTTGCCATTGGTGCTCTTGCTTATGCCACTGGACCAGAATTTGGGAAGTATATGCCAGAGTTCTACAAATATTTGGAAATGGGTCTTCAGAATTTTCAGGAATACCAGGTTTGTTCCATCTCTGTTGGTGTGGTTGGTGATATATGTCGAGCTTTGGATGACAAGATGTTACCATATTGTGATAATATTATGACACTCCTCCTTAAGGATCTTTCTAGTAGTGACTTACATCGGTCTGTTAAGCCTCCAATTTTTTCATGCTTTGGTGACGTGGCACTTGCAATTGGGGCACACTTTGAAAAGTATGTTTCTTATGCAATTCCAATGATGCAAGGAGCTGCTGAAGTGTGTGCACAAATAGACAGTAATGATGAAGAGATGGTTGAGTATGGCAATCAGCTGAAGAGAAGTATCTTTGAGGCGTATTCAGGTATCTTACAAGGGTTCAAGAGTTCAAAGGCAGAGCTCATGTTGCCTCATGCCCCACATCTTTTGAAGTTTATAGAAGTTGTTGTCAAGGATGCTCAAAGGTACGGATTATCTTTTCCTTTTGTTTCTGTACAACTTTTTCGCTTGACTCTCTGTGTTGAACTATTTGTTTCATATACTAATCTGTTTCATATTTGCCTCATAATTAATGTCGAAAGAATTTGTTGAAAAGCCATATCACCAAAGACAAATTAATGAAGTTTGATGATGAGCTGACAAAGCCTTCGGATGCCTGTTTTGGCTGATGCATTATTCATCCATGATAATAAACAATTTGGTTGATTTCTTAAATCATTTGTCAATTTTAATATCTGAAATGGCCAATTAACTTTAGAAATGAATTGAATTAACAAAAGTACTCACACCATACATATTTGTTAGTATGTTTTATTATCTGTTTCTTAATTATCAACTATAAACCATCTGGGCAGAATAGAACTACCTTCATTAGTATTTTTGTTGTCTAATGCCCAGAGGTTGACTAAAAAATCATCTACTTTTGTTATAAATAAGTTGGCTAAAATTTGACTACAGAAAATATTATCGGTAATATAATCTAAAATTGGATTGGGTTTTGCAGGGATGAAAGTGTGGTAAGAGCAGCTGTAGCAGTTCTGGGAGATCTTGCAGACGCACTTGGTTCAAATGTGAAGATGCTGTTCAAAGATATGGCATTCTGTAGCGAGTTCTTGAGAGAATGCCTTCAGTCTGAAGACGAACAACTCAAAGAGACTGCTACTTGGACCCAAGGGATGATCGGGCGCGTATTTTCAGTATGTGGGTAAGTTGGTAATCAAAAAATACACTTTTTCATGGTACAAGTTTGAAATTCTGGGTGTTGGGGCACGGAAATGTAGTATGTTCACTGTGTTTTTTGTACTTTGAATTTAGTACAAATTTGGGGGAAAGGTAGTCATTATGTACAAGACTAGGCCACTATAACGGTGGCTGATCATTTTTATGAAATTTTGTTGGTTGTACCTTCTGTCATATGCTGTTTTATTTGTCTGGTTGCGACCACTGCCTAGGCGCCTACAGTAAGGTCCACCACTGGCCAAATGGTCTGGTCACTTTTTGTGAGTGCTTTGGTCTATTTACATCACCGACTCTTAAAATAACAATTTTTTAAAACCTTTTGTAAGCTATTGCGATTCAGGCCTAGGGCTTGGTTTGGCTTAAATTAGATTGTTAGAACTTAAAAAACTTAATTAGAAATGCAAGGTCTAGATGTGAATTGGATTGAAAAATGATATGAGTGTTTGGCTTACAACATCGAATGTTTTTTTGGGCTTTTAATCGAGCCAATGAGTGAGCCAAGGTGGCTTGTGCTCGGCTTAGCTGTTTATAGACTAAGCAACTTTTAGTGAGTTTTCCTGAGTTTTTTTCAAGTGAGTTTTCACACAAGCTATTTGAACGGCTCTAATATAAACACACGCTCTATTTTAAACAAGTAACATGTGACTTTTCTAGTTTTCTATTAGAATATTCTCATTTCTATATTATAGAACTAACACTTAGAATTTCAGAAAACGTAAATGCTACATTATATTATCATTTAGATTAGTAATATGAATCCTCCAACACACTTTGTAACAAAATTTTTCTATATTGGTGGTGTCAACATCTAAATTGTTAACTAGGATAGATTCCTGTTAGTGACAACTAGGAGTATCCAACCTCACGCTGTACGAGGGTTCTAAATCACAAAAGAAAAAGAAAAACTGCAATAGTTGATATGATTTTGTTAGATAATTACCATTAACACATACATTAAAAATAAAAAATAATTGTAGTTTCAACCCTTGGCCCATATCCGCTTTCTTGTTATGCCTACAAACCAAACATGGTTGTCATGTCAAGATAAAAGAAAATTCCAGGATCATAACAATCATCTTGTTACCAGCCATAGACCAGCAAAATTAGACTATAAGAAAAGCTAGTGCTTATTTCACTTGCTTTTTAAATATATATGTAATATAAAAAGATGATGTAACATTGCTTGGCTAAAACCCAAAACATGCAATCGTCTATCGTCATCTCCTTCAAACATAGGTATCCCATGCGGTTTTACGGAAGCAGATTAACGGATCCCAGCTCAGATGATTATGTGGTCATCGTCACAGCCTTCAAACACAACCATTACCAAGCACAAATATAGATCTAAGAAGCTAAACATCATCATGCGTGTAACAATAGTCACTATCATCAAATCAACATCCAAAACCAATACAATAGAGCATAAACCAACATAAACCAAGAAACATAAGCTCTAACAACAAAACAACTAAGAGTAACAATCAAAACAGATCATAATCAGCTACTAAAAAACGATTAAGCTGATAAGTGGAAACATATCTCTAACATGGTTGCGACATAGGCTGCTTATAGCCTAAGTTAGAGAATAATAGTAAAGAAGAAACAAATGGAAAACCAACAATAGTAAGCCTTAGGTGATAAAATAACGGCCATCATTGACCCCGACACAAAATCCCCCAATACATCGTCAAAGCCGAGGATTCGGCTACAATAGTCGGCAACCACCAAAAGACAATGCCGCTGCCGTCCATCGTGAGCAACCACGTGACTCTCGCCATCTCTGCCTTTCCCTCTCTACCTTATGAAGCTGGAAAGAGTAGGCCGACGACAACCTATACCAAAGCTCCAACTCCCACAAACCCACTCCCTCTCTATCAAAACATAAATATAACACATGTTATAAACACGGTTTGTTGGGTGGGGGTGGGGGGGGGGGGACATAAAACCCCACATCCAGACTATTTCTTTCATTATTTTTGACAGTGTATAATAAGCATGCTTTCAAATACATATAAATATTATAAGCTGTAATACATCTAAATAATTAATAAATGTTTTAGGCACGACACAAGGGATGCTTGCCACACTAAAGCAGCAAAAACTAACCTTTTCACTACCATCATCACAACCATTAAGTTAACTATCTTCATTGTTTTAAACCTATACAAATTAAGTAAATTTAATTATAAATTAAGAGTGATAGACTGCAGCAGGAACTACCATACATAAGTACAATGCCCGTAATAAAAAACCATGAAAACTACTATGCCTTGTTTGAAATTCATGTAAAGATCGTGTGAGAATCATATATATATATATATATATATATATATATATATATATATAATAAGTGTTTATAAGGCTAAAAAACAAGAGCGCGGTATGACTGAAAATAACACCATAGCCATGCTGAAACAATGAACAACGACAAAGTTTTATATCGTCAAAACCTTGTAGCAGATAACCATTAAGTTCTAAAATTAAGACTGTATTTTTAAAACGACGAGACGCCTAAATTTAAAATTTACAGATTGGTTTGGGTTAAGACGGTCTTAGATGAATGAAATATCATCATCACTGATGAAAATAAATCTCTAGTGCATCATCAACCAAAACAACCCAACAACATTTATTAAATAAAGTTCTGAATTCATATTCAAACCAACAATAAATGTAAGAAGGATGAACTGTCGTCATCATCGATATAAATATTAGCGTATGGGTTAGAAGTAATTACACACAGTCTCAAAGGTATAGCAATCTCCATTGTCATCGACCCAACATTGGCGAAACATAAGATATATCTAGTAATCATCGATTCAACAACATACAGATCAAGTAATCATGAAGCCATGCCCAATTTAAACTCGAATACATTAGGCTTTACATTCAAAAACATCTTAGATGAACTAAAGTCAACCATCACAGACAAACATAAAAAGAAAACAACTTCATACATAATCGACCCAAAAACATGTTCAACATTATAATCAAAAACATATGTCGGATAATGAAAGAACCATCATAATTATTGAGCTAAACCAAGGAAAAAACAGTAGTTAATTACGGTTTCGCACTCACAATCAAACCGATAATCGATCTCGGATGAATGCATCCCACCATCATAAAAAAGAAAATCAAGGCAACATCAGTGATTTACAAACAATCACACAAAGTATTAGATGAAGCAATCATCATCCTCATACCAATTTCATAAGAAATTACACAAAAAGAGATAAAGGTTTAAAGTCAACATTTTATATTAAACACCATTTGAGATGAACATTTACCCACCATCACGGCACAAATACAAAAAACAAAAACAACCAACCTCTTACTCATCTTCATGGAGTTAGAAAGAACCAAAAATCCCCTAAAATTTACTAAGACAAAAATAGAGAACAAGAAAGGAAATGGAAGGAAAATAGAGAGCAGGCGATCGTCCACACCACGATTGAAGCCGTTGGCATCAGCCCCCCTCCTCACACCTTCTGGTCTTGTGGAAGATAAAAAGAAACATATATAGGAACAAACAAGAGACCAACGTTCTGGAGAGACGCAATAGCCCCACTGACGGCACGATACTTGAACAATCCAACAAGCTCCTGAAATAACTGAACCTTCATCCCAAAGCCACTTTGACGATTCAGTAGATGAAGTGATCATCACCTCTTAGATCATTCAGAGCAAGAATAACAACTTTTAGAATCTAAGGAAGAGGGAGACTAAGAAGGTGATGATACAACCATTATAACATAAGAATATGACTTGAAAGCTGATAGATTTTTTTTTCTTTCTGATTGAGCTGGAAGTTCTGAATCTAAACCTTGAAAACTATGTTTGCTTTAATCTTAGAGTGTGAAGGCATGGTAGACAAGTGCAAATCCATGGCTGCCATTCTCAGGATAAAGTTTGAAAACTCAGCCTAACTCGACCCTATTGGTTCATCTAAATCATCAAAATTTGTAGGTTCATCAAAATTTGTAGGTCATCAAAATTGTAGGTTCATCAAAATTTATAGGTTCATCAAGGTTCGCATCATCATTTATAGTATTTGTATTTGTGGTGGTTATGAATTTTAATAGTTCTCATTTTAGTGATCAATCTAAAGCTTTTCATTTTGCCTGTTTTTGTATTTTAGAATGCACCAGAGTTCTTGCATAAACGGTTTGATATTAGGTATAACTAGTATTAAGCCCCTCGCGTTGCGACAGGGGACGTAAAACCCTGTCAAGTAGCAACAACAATGTCACGATACTGTCGGTGATCACTAACATTGGAAAAACTCATATTAGAAAATAAATAGAAACGAATGAAAAAAACCAAATGAAAAGTAGACGTATAAACGTTGAACCACGCACGTGAAACGTAAAACATTAAAAACAATAATTAAGTCAACTAATACCCGCACGGGGATGTTAATCGGGGGGAAAATAAATATAATAACGTTGAACCACTTAGTTTCTAAATTAACATATATAACATCAAAATTAGAGTAAAGTGGAATTCGTATCGTCAAGTGAAAACGTATAATATTTGACTCGATGTATTTTTCTAAAAAAGTAACAAAATACAAACAAAAATAAGTGTTCATTTAGTTATAATTAACATAAATGTTGTTAAGTTGCCACTATTGCATACGCATGTCCACTTTATTTATAATAATTTCATTTAAAATCCAACTTTGAATAATGGACTAGAGACTTAACCGGTGGTTCTTTTCCAAATGACATATGACATATCTCATCTTTTTGTGTGTTCTAAAACTAGTTGCTGCTTGTTACCATCATTGGTGACCCACACACCCATATATATACTTTGGTGTTATCGTAGCTACAATACCGCAGTGAAAGTGAATCATCCGATGATGACGGTGTCGCCGGATGAGGGGAAGGAACACCTCTAAGTGCCGGTGGAGATGGCGTAGATCAGGTCGGAGAAGAGTCTAGAATGAACCAAGAGGCTTGTGACTACAATTGTTGTTCAAGCATAATGTACAACTTCAATTCAACGCAGAAACAACATTGCTAATTAGTATTAGTATTGCTAATTAGTATAATATAAATGTTATCAAGTTAGCCTAGTTATTTATTTACAAATCACAGAAACACAAAAGATAATCACATTAAAATTAATCAATAATCAATTCATAGAAAAACTAATCGATAATCACAAAAAGTTAAAATATTAGTCTCTAATTACACCTAAATTAATCAATATTCGCAAAACTACACTAGGCCTAGTAATAATCGATTAATCACAAAACTAATCAATAATCACAGAATTAAACAATACTAATAAATCTAATCGATCAGTTGCCTATAATAAATAAACTAATCAATGATCTCAATACCATCCAAAACTAATCAACATTCATAATCACTAATTCATAATCAAATTAACCTAATACTACTAATCAATCAAAAGAGAGTAATTGTTTAAAGTATATTTGTTTACCTTTAACATTTATTCACAATTTTCACAAACAAAACATAATAGATTATCAATTATCACCATCCGTCCACGCCACCATGCCACCTTTATTATCATTATCACCATGCGTCCACGCCACCATGCCACCTCTATTATCAATTATCACCACGCGTCCACGTCACCATGCCACTACGGATGATTTTCGAATTCCAAGTCAACACCACCGGTCATCAGTCATCACCAGTGGCAAGGCTCATCAGCCGTTAGGACAGTCAGGCATGGCAACACAACACCATCACGGCACAAGTGTAACATTTGACCAATTTTGAAAAAAAATACAAGGATCCATTTCGGTCATATATGTAACATAAATTTATTATTTAATCACTTTGTTTATTATGGTGTTCAAATACATTATATATCATTTATTCAATTTATTAATTATAAGATAAACTTTTATTAAATTACTAAGGTTTTATCATTAGTTATGATATTTTAATTTTTAACTTAAATTACATAACTAAATTACAAGTTTACAAGATTTATAAAATTTATATAAGTTTACAATATTGATTAGTTATCAAAAATTTGATTTTAATAAGTTTAGAGTTTTAAGTGTAATTTCTAAAACTTAATTTTAAAAGGTTTACATAAAATAATAAACTCACGGTAATTATTTTAAATCCCTTTTATCCCCCCAGTCGGACCCCACTCTCCTCACCCACACCACAAAAATTCATCGATTCTAACCCCAATCAACCGCCCTATAACTATTGCGGCTAAGGTTTGAACTCATAATGTGTATTAATCGAGTTATGTGTATGTTCCAAGTGTTCAAATTATACCGAAAATCCCATTAAATATCGAATCTGTTTCAGTTGAAACTGAATCAAATGATTCAACCATAACATAATAGAAATCATTGTCACAAAATTTTATTATATAATCATGGGGCAAACCACCCAAAATCAAACATTGAACTCCTTGATTTTGAAAAAGATGAAAATGTTATTATATAATCAGGGGCAAACCGCCTACTCAGTCCCTATGAACTTTTTGAACTCACAATTGCACCTAAAACACACACATACATCGCATTCCATAACGTATTATAATCGAACATGTATCAATCGAGTTCATCAACTTTTGAGCATTTTAAACAAGAATGGTTGAGGGTTTTCAATCCTCATCTCATTTGGAAGCTATACAAACTATCAATTTGATTATCATCATCATCTCTCGGATTCGATCTCAAACTCTATCGTAACTTATTCTTTTCTTATTATCATTCATCTAAAATCTAGTCAGGTAATTAAATTTGCATTACACTCGCTTACATGCATATAACAAAAGCCCCATTATTAATTTTGTTATTGATTTCAGTTTGATGTTTAATTTTGATCGATTTGATTTAGGGTTAATATGGAATTTTGAGGGTTTTATAAAATTTTGCTTTTATATTTTGCCATCCGGATCTAAAACAGATATGGTGCTTTGGCCCACTAGTTAACACACTACACTAATTCAGAGCAGATTGGGGCACCCTCACATTATCGTAAATTCATTTTTTTTCTTAATTATTTTAAAGTTCAAGAATATTAATATATATTAAATTAATATACATTTATTTTTTAATTAATAATAATTTAAAATATATTAATTAAATTCCATAAATTCTAAGAAATTATAATTTCACATTCTTTTATTTTTAAAGTAAATAAAATGTTATAAATTTATTTATAAGTTTAAAAGATTATAAAATTGTTCTAAAAAATATATTATTTTGTATTTATTTTAAATCAACATCTATTATAAATACCAATTCATTTAATAATTAATTATTTTGACCAAGTATTTAGATAACTAATTATTAACTTAACTATTTTTCAAACTTTAATACTTAAACTTATTCATTAAATTATTATAAATTAAACATTTAATTGCTTTTATTCACATAAAATAAAATAAATATAATAAAGCTATTTTATTATATTATTATTATTATTATTTTTCAAATCCTATTATTGAATCAATAAAATCAGTTACTGCAGGATCGGGTTTGTCACTAAAACACTTGGATTTCTCTCAAACTCACTTATAGAAACACTCAATTCAGATGAGTAAAGTCTTTTACAAGAGTTGATAATATATAATAAGTAATAAAGGAACATACAGAAATAAATTTTCAAGGCACTTGTATATATTACTTCTCAACTCAAGATATTACAAGACTCTTACAAGCATGATATATGAGTTACAGTGAGAGACTATATATACTAGATCCTACAGCCGGATATACTTTGATACCAGCTGGAAACCTAAGACTAAAGCATATACTACAATGCTAAAGTAAAGGTATCTTAGATAAGTATTATCTAAGAAATGGTAGTCATGACATGTCCATGACTTACCTTTTGTCACCAACTAAAGATGGCAACTGTACTAACATAAAAGGTAAACAGTGGATTAAAGTATGGTCAACTGTATGGCTTTTGAGAAAACGCCATGCAGTATCTCAGAGATTGCAGCGGAGTGTCAGGCAGGCCATACTTATGTCTACTGGATAATAGTAGTGATTTCTGAAGGTAAGTTGGCTTCGGAAGAACAAGTTCTTCCGAACCCACTTATACTCCGGAAGTGGCTTCTATACTTCCGAGGCTTGAGGACTTCTGTGCTTCGAAAGTTGACTTCAGATCTTTCTTTCTAAGCCTTGAACTTCGGAAGTAGGTTCTTTATCTTCAGAAGTTGGAACTTTTCCTTCGGAAGTAAGCTTTACACTTTGTCTTCGGAGAGATCTCCTTTTTCCTTCGGAAGTTCCACACTTGGCTTCGGAAGTCCTTTATTTGTTGTACCAAAATCTTCTAAGTGACTTGGTTTTGGTTGCACCAGCCTTTCTAGATCCAACAAACTCCCCTAGGCTGATGCTACCAAAACCTCACTTATTCCTGCTTCTCAAAGCTTTCAACACTAGGGACAAAAGATATTTGTCAGTCTCTTTGTTCTTTCCGAAAATGGTGCTGAGAAGCTTGTACAAGTCATTGGTGGATAGGAGATCCAGTCTATCACTCTGAATGACATGTACCCTTTGTTGTGCCCCCCTGAAAAGAGTTAGTTGACGGGAGTTATAGTTATATTCCCATCTAACTATGGATTCTAGTTCAGGTCCTTCAACCATTTGTAAAAAGGCTTTGCCTTGGGTTGCTGATCCCTTCCTTTCCTCCTCCTCTCTCAGTTTCAACTCTGCTTCAGCCTTGCTTCTAGCAGTTAGCTCGGCCATATGAAGGCTACCTAGATGACTTCTGTTAGGATCAGTGATCTACGTTTGATTGATTAGAGAGTATAGCAGCAGAATTCTAACAATGAATTAGTCAATTCACAAGAACGAACGATATTCAATGAAGAACAAAAACGGTTATAGATAGAGAGAATTCTGCAAATATATTTCATTCAATATTCGCTTTCGTGATAACGGAATGTCACACTTACAATTAGGTCGACACCTCTTATATAAGAGATGTGACGTCTGCTGATGTCACTTGATAGTGACATCTAACAGAATTATTCCAACTGAAACACAACTACTGAAGATGTCAAAACAGCTGACATCTTCTTACAAAAATACTAAGTGTTATCAATTACTAACACTACTGAAAAACATAAAACTACTGAATCACAACTACTGAAGAAGTACTCTTCAGCTGTTGTGACAAACTACTGAAACTTCAGTACTTGGTCTTCAGACTTGAACTTCAGACATTTCATCAGCTGATGACTTCAGTAGATGTCATCAGCTGATGTCTTCAGTCTTTGTCTTCAGACTTTGTACACCAGTTGTTGATCTTCAGCACTTGTAGACTCTTCAGCTATTGTACTTCAGTACTTGGTCTTCAGCTTCAGCACTTTGTTCTTCAGCTGTTCAGCTCAGCACTTGTGTTCTTCAGCTGTTCAGCTTCAGCACTTGTGTTCTTCAGCTGTTGAGCTTCAGCACTTTAGTCTCAGCTGTTGAAGTCTTCAGTACTTGATCTTCAGCTGTTGAAGTCTTCAGCACTTGTCGAACTCCTGATGAAGCCTTCAGCAGGGTTGTGATATCATGTGGGACTTAGAGGTTTTCTGATCTTGGCTCATTGGTTCTTTTGGTCCAACGAACTCCCCCTGAACCAATACAGCCAAAAACTCTAATTGATTTATTTTCCCACTTATTGTTGGCAAAATGGTTGGTCTTTTTTCTTCTTGATCAGTTGAGAGAGATGACCCATATAAGCACTGGCCTGGGAAGAGATCTCAGAGATTTGTTGGCAAGGTATGAATGGGAACTCTGTTTTGGGGAACTGGACACAGAGTTGTTATCCCATTCATGAGATCTACTTCCCCATTATGAGTCTGTACGACTCTCGAACACAGGCTTCAAGGAGAACAACCTGTTCCTCCTTGGAGAGTTCTTCTACTCCTCCTTCAAAGAAGAACTCTGGACCATAGTACTCAGATAAGTACTTCAGTCCTGCCATTCTTCAACTCCACAGTAGTTACTCCCTATAAACAAATTCATCAGGATGAGTGCCCTCAAGGAGTAACTGGAGCTCATTCTTCTTAATGTCTTCAAGCTTCTTATATAATAACCCCTTTTTGATCATCTTGTTTTCCAGTAAAGCTTGAGGGGTCAATTTTGATTGATGAGCCTTCTTGAATTCATTGATTATTTCCATGGTGAGACTACAATGGCCAACATGATTGTAGAGTCTATTGTTTTTCTAACCTGGCCATTGTATCTGTGTGGAATGGATCTTTTGTGGATTCTAGAACTCACCTTGGGGTCTGGCCATACTCTCACTCTCTCTTCTGATACTGAAATGTGTGTCTGAGAGTGTACAGCCTCTGAGCATGCCCTTTCATGGCGTGTATTGATGATGACTGAGGAAATTCCTTGTCAACCATCTTCAGTAGTTGCTCATCGTGCTACTTCTGCTGTTTTCATCTTCTATTTGACTCTAACCGTTTCCCTTTGAGAGTCAGGTGTGATCATGGGTTGACTCCTGGGTTCTGGTAGCTTTAGAACAGCAGAGAGTGGCAGACTATCATCTTCATCTCTTCTTCTTCATCTTCTCTATCCTCAGCACCTTCTCCTCCTTCTAGGTGCATCACTGGATGATGGTTGGGTTGGTAAAGGAATTGGTTTTGAAGATTGAGGATGTTGGATTTGGGTTTTGAGATTGGTTGGAGATTTGAGGGTAGGCTGTTTTTGAGTGGGTGATTGGGAAGGTTGTTCAAGCTTTTGGTTGTGAGTTTGGTTTTTGTAAGTATTGCCATTTCAAAACTTTTTCCAGCCCCAGCCTCATCAAGTGCTTCAATGACTAACCCCTTATGAAATTGCTCAGACAAACAGATTCTGGTAGCTATGCCAGAATGCTGTCTCTGGTCCATGAACGAATCTCCATTAGTGATCTTCCTAAGTATTTGGCAATGAATCGAATCATGATCTCCAATCTCTCTTTCTCCAGCACATCATACCCAGTCCATCTATTTTGAATTTCCTATACTTCCAACTCCTGATCTCACTATCTAATGTGGCTGTATCAAAGCCTTGCTTGAAGAGTAGCTCAATGATTTTGTCCATGGATCGGCTGTGTGTGTCATCTGCATCTTTTACCAGCTCTTCCAAGGATTTTTTCTCAGCATTCGTTTGATCACCAGCACTTTTCTTTCTTGTAAGTGATCAGTTGTTGTTCCTTTTCTTGTTCCAACTTCTGGGTTTTCTCTTGTGCTTTCATCCTCAGTTCTTTTTCTCATCTTTTCTTTCACTGCAGTACTGTCCCCCTTTTGGATGCATTGGTGGCAGGGGTTTGTACCGCAGAAAGTTTCTTTTGCACAGCATCATCAATGAGCGGTTGTAGACTGGAGGAGATCCTCTCCATCAATGGCTTTATAAACAATATCATTGATGATGGGAGTGATGAGAGGTGGGATTGTGGAATACAGCAACCATCTGCTCTGGGGGGTTCTGTCCCGGAGAGATAGTGCCAAAAGCAGAGGTTGGAGGCTTAGTGAAGTGAGAGGGTAAAGTGTTTGGGGGACCTTCAAAGGAAGGTGCCATCTGTGGGTTGGTGGGGGCAGATGGACTTACATCCTGAGACTTCTTGGCAAGCAGTTCTTGTAGTCTACTTACCTCAGCCTCCAGGATGTGTTGTGGGCTAGAACGTCATAGAAAAAGCCCAGGTCATCATCAGCAGAAGCTGAATCACCTGACCTCTGCTTGTAGCAGGATGTACATGCACTGGGTGTAGACCAGTTTTAGCATGTGCCCCTTTTTCTTGGAACTGGGGACCTCCAGCCTCAGGACTATGTCCTTCATCAGCTATTGCCTCTAGTGAGGTCTTAGCAATGTTACCAACTCATTCTGATCATGTGCTGATGCAGAAGAGGTGGCAGCCTCACTAGATGTTCTAATCTCCCTATCCACACTAGGAGATAGAACTTGTAAACCCGGTGCTGTGGGTTGTCAGAAGCATGATGATCCTCTTCCTCATGTTGTGGTTCTCCCCTTTGTTGGTGGGTGTTGGGGAGGAGGAGAGGCATGCAACTGAGTCAGCACGTTTGCAATAATTATGGTTGGACTTTGGGGGGCGGTTGCATGGGGAGAGGGTAGAAGCAGTGTGCACCTGGGGAGGATGGTGCTTTCAATGGCAATCTCCTCAAGTGAGGAAGATCCCAGATGTGTGGGTACCCCTTGTGTGGTGGCTGCAGGCTCCTTTTGAGAGGAATCCTGAGCGGCTATGGCTGGTAGAGTCTCTGATACTACTGGTGGGTTTAAACCAGCAAGTATATCCTGCGTTGGTGGTGCAGGAGCATCTTCAGGGGACTCATCTCCCTGAATAGCTGTTTTGGGTTGTTTTGGTTTTGGTTTAGTGGGGACTTTGGTTCTGGTGGAGGAAGCTGTGGGTTCCCTGTGCTTGGGCTTTAGCATTCGGGCAGCTTCTTTGAGTGTAAGGTCTGAGTTGTGCCTGGAGTATACCTCAGCCAAAACAGCTGGTGCAGGGACTCCAAGGCCAACAAGGCCATCAGATTTTAGTTCATCCAAAATAATGGCCATCAGAACCTGGGATATAATGGCCATCGGTTTGCCACAGGTTTCTGAGCCAAGTTCTTTATTTCTAGAAACACGATTTCAGAAAAATTTAGCGGTTGGTGTTCTAGAATAGAATACAATACCTGTTGCCATTGGGATGACATTTGATCCCAGAAGATGTCTTGGAGGCTAAGCAGACATTTACCATGTGAAAAATGACTTTCTCAGCGTCATGGAAATGTTTCTTTAGAACGGTTGTAGCCCGAAGATCACCTTCATACCCATGATTGATAAATGACATATCGTTATGCCCTTTGGGTATGCAGTCACAGCGGTGGAGTCGTGTAGTGTATGCCTGACGAATGATGTCGGCTGTAACGACCACTGGTTTCTGGTTGACAAGGGACCGAACAGAGATCTGGCGGTAGACTCATCAGTATGAACAAAAGCATTTGACCAGAATTGACTGAGGGATTCAGGGTAGATGTTGGATTCAAGAGAAAGGCTGTGCGATATGGGGAATCCACCATTAAGTCAATGGCATTATCATATTTGTTCAGAAAGCCGACTTTGTAAGGTAAGCAACGCAGTTATGTCGTGGTTTCAGACTCATGGTCGCCATGTTTGAGAGAGAGAAGTTCAGAAATAACGGCTAATGAAACATTAGAGAAGAGGACAGGTATTTATAGGGTAGGGGTAGAAAATGACTGAAAGGTTGGTGTTAGTCATCAGTAGTTTTAAACCGACTGTTGACATGGTATTACCCTTTCAGACGTTGAAACAGCTGAAGTCGTGGTTTTAGGCATCAGCAGTTAGAAAACTACTGAAGACCATGGTTTTGACTTCAGATATGAAACAACTGAGGACTTGGTGTTTGTCATCAGTAGTTGTGAAACTACTGAAGACAGTGGTTTTGTCATCAGTTGTTGTAAACAGCTGAAGACTTGGTGTTAGTCATCAGTAGTTATAAAACTACTGAAGACATGGTTTTGCTTCAGTTGTTTAGAATGAAACAGCAGTTGTAGAAACAACTGAAGAGAAAGTTCTCTTCAGTAGTTTTCGTCAATTCATAGCCTTTCAGCTGTTTCATACTGTCCTCAACACCTACTCATCAGACTTTGCATCTGCTTTTCAGGTGTTCATAGGACGTCAGTACTTATCTGTTTGTACTGATTTCAGTAGTTGTAACTACATCAGTAGTGTAACTACATCAATAGTTAGGAAGATAAAGTACTTCAGTACTTGTGAGGCATTTAGCCGTCAGTAGTTATAAAACTACTGAAGGTGAAAGGACTCATCAGTACTTATATGTGACATGGTTACCAATGATCACCAGTACTTACTGAAATCATCAGTAGTTGTCACTTATTCTAGCTGCAGCATACCAAGCCTTAACACAAGGTTTTGGAAAGTAGAACTATCCAAAGGCTTAGTAAAATATCTGCAAGCTCATCAGCACTAGGCACAAACTTAGGATCAATCAGACCTTTTTCAAAACAATCCCGAATAAAGTGATGTCTGATCTCTATATGTTTGGTCCTAGAGTGCTGGACTGGATTTTTGACAATACACAGAGCTGAAGCACTATCCATTAATAATGGAGTCTTAGTCTCTGTAATGCCATAATCCAGAAGTTGGTTCTGAAGCCAGAGTACCTGAGAAGTGCAACTTGCAGCAGCAATGTACTCGGCTCAGCAGTTGATGTAGCAACAGATGTTTGTTTCTTACTCTGCCAAGAAATCAAACAGTTGCCTAGGAATTGACAACCACCAGAAGTTGACTTTCTAGTTAACTTGCACCCTGCATAGTCACTATCTGAAAAAGCAACTATTTGCAAGAGTGTCCAGTGGAATACCATAAACCAGAGATTGTGTACCTTGCAAATATCTAAAGATTCTCTTGACTGCAATCAAATGAGACTCTTTAGGAGCAGCCTGAAATCTAGCACAAACACATGTAGCAAACATAATATCTGGTCTAGAAGCTGTTAAATACATCAAGGACCCAATCATACATCTGTAAAGTGTTTCTCAACAGCTTTACCTTTCTGATCAGCATCCAGTTGTGTGTGTTGCACATGGGAGTAGAACAGGGCTTACAGTTTTGTAAATCAAACTTATTCAAAGATTTTGTATATTTTGACTGATGAATAAAGGTTCCATCAGCCTTTTGTTTAATTTGCAAGCCTAGAAGAACTGTAATTCTCCATTGCACTCATTTCAAACCTCTTTTTCATTAATGTTGTAAAATCATCACACAACTGGGGATCAGAGGATGCAAAAATGATATCATCAACATAAATCTGAACAAGTAGCTTATGCTGATCCACCTTCTTAATAAACAAAGTTTTATCAATGGAGCCTCTAGTGAAATTATTCTTAAGAAGAAAAGTGGAAAGTGTCTCATACAAGCTCTAGGAGCTTGTTTCAACCCATAAAGAGCCTTATCAAGTTTATACACCCATTCAGGATGTTTATTATCCTCAAAACCTGGTGGTGACACACATAAACTTCTTCCTTTATTTTACCATATAAAAAGGCACTTTTGACATCCATTTGAAAAACTTTAAGATTGTGAATGCAGCATAGGCTAAAAACAATCTGATTGCCTCTAGTCTGGCTACAGGGGCAAAGGTTTCATCATAGTCAATACCTTCTTCTTGTGAAAACCCCTGTACAACCAGTCTAGCCTTGTTCTTAACAATAAGCCCATTTTCATCAGTTTTATTCCTAAACACCCATTTAGTGCCTATTGCACACTTACCTGGGGGAAGAGGAACCAGTTCCCACACTTGCTTTCTTGAACTGAAGTAGCTCAAGCTGCATGGCTTCAACCCATCCATTGTCTCTCAAAGCAACATGGTAGTTCTTTGGCTCTAGCTGACTGATGAAGAGAGCATAGAAGCAGAAGTTAGACAATGACTTCTTGTTGAAACACCAGCATTGATATCACCAATAATCTGAGACATGGGTGATTCTTCAGTTCTTGATAAACAATGAGATCTGTGCAAGTGTTTGTAGGACCTTCAGCAGCAGCAGATGTTGATGCAGACTCTTGAAACCAAGAATTAGATGGTAACTCAAAAGATGTAGAGGAATCAGAGATCTCATCAGCATTTGTTGTGGATGGAACTGCTGAAGCTACAGGAACATCAAATTTAGCAGACACAGGCAGTTGGTCACTAAACTTGAATAGGTGAGTATTGATATTATCATCATCATCATCAATACCACCAGGTGGAAGACATGCTGCAGAAGATGATTTATCCACAGGATCTGCAACAGCTGGAGGTTGATAAGGAACATATTGCAGTATGTCCAAATCAAACAACTCCACAGGGTTTTGTGGAATCTTGTCCATAGGAGATTCATTAAACTTCACATGCAAAGTCTCTTCAACTATCTTTGTTCTGCAGTTGAAGACTCTGTATGCCTTGCAAGTAGATGAATAACCAACAAAATACCCTGCATCCACCTTAGGATCAAATTTTTGGAGTTGATCCTTTGTGTTGAGAATAAAACAGGGACACCCAAATGCTTTGAAAAATGAAATTAGAGGAGCCAAGTGATGGAGAACTTCATATGGAGTCTTCATCAACCTCTGATTTACTAAGACTCTATTCTGCACATAGCAAGCTGTGTTAACAGCTTCAGCCAAAAGGTCAGTGGCAAACCAGAGTCAGCCAGCATGGACCTTGCAGCTTCAATTAGGGTCCTGTTCTTTCTCTCCACTACTCCATTTTGTTCTGGAGTCCTTGGTATGCTAAACTGCCTTTTGATTCCCTTTGAAAGATAGAAGTCATCAAGTGTATGGTTTCTGAATTCAGTTCGATTGTCACTCCAAATACACTTGACTGGAAGGGAATACTGCTTCTCAACATACAACACAAAGTGAATAATCTTCTGAGCAACCTCATCCTTTGAATGTAGAAAGAAAGTCCATACAAAGGAGTAATCATCCACAATTACCAGACAGTATTTCTTCTTTGCCATGCTCATTACTCTCACAGGACCAAATAGATCCATATGCAGTAATTGCAAGCAGGCAGTGGACTTAGGCTCTTCAATAGGGGGAATGAGACTTTGTGTTGTTTCCTTTTAAACAAGCAGTGCAGGTTTCATCACAGTGGAACTCCTTTATTGGTAAGCCTCTAACTAAACTATTGTGGATTAGCTGATTCATGTTTTTGAAATTAACATGACCCAGCCTTCTGTGCCACAGTTTAGATTCTTGAGAAGAGGCTTTGGAAAATAGGCAAGGATTGCCTCTGAGATCTTTTCTTGGAAAGATCTAAGGCATACACTCTTCCTGTCCTGTTGGCTCTCAGGAGAGTGTGATCATCCAACACCTTATCAATCAAATGCTGAACTTTGGATGACAGAATCCTACAGTTCTGACTGGTGAAAAGAGCAACATGGCCTTTATCACACATTTGACTGACACTCAAGAGATTGTACTTGAGATTTTCCACATGATTAACATCATCAAACTTTATTTCTCCATTGGAGACAAAGCCATTCCAATGATGTAACCCCTAGCATCATTGCCAAAAGAAACAAACCCCTTCTTTCCTTGAGAGTAGTCATGAAGAAGAGAGCTGTTTCCAGTCATGTGCATAGATCCCCCACTGTCTACATACCAGATGCTACTTTGCATGTTGGAGAACCCTGCAATAATAAACAATCAGTTAGTTTTGGAGACCCAAACCTTTTTGGTTTTGGGCCTGGTCTCATCAACAGATGGTAAACTAACAGGTTTATTGGAAACAACAGCCTGAGAGGAAGAAGATGGTGAAGAAGAGGAATCCTTTGGCTTGGACTCCTTTTCTGTGGTTTCAACATAGGAGCATCTAATTGGTTAACTCTTCCCAATAGATGTTGAACCATCATAACCAGCTGTGTCTGATTTTGTGATAAAGCTTTCAGCTCATCAGACACATTGCCAGTGGAGTTTGATAAGTTCCTATGTTGCACCTTCTTCTTCTGAGCAATCTCAGCTGTTACCTGTTT
This sequence comes from Flaveria trinervia, assembly GCA_025506515.1. Taxonomy (NCBI): domain Eukaryota; kingdom Viridiplantae; phylum Streptophyta; class Magnoliopsida; order Asterales; family Asteraceae; genus Flaveria; species Flaveria trinervia. The sequence continues at coordinate 62,882,096 of CM046455.1, forward strand.
AACCCCTTCCTTTTTGGATTTCTTTGTGGACTTAAGGGTTACAGGATTTGATGTTGCTGATACAAATGTGGTCTCAAACTCAGTTTTCATTTTACCATTTTCTCTTTAATTTCCTCTTTATGTTTGAGTTTGGAACCTCTTTTGTACCAGCAATCATCTGTAAGATGATTGAACAAACCACATACTTCACATGGTTTCTTCTTCATCTTATGTTGATCATCAACTAAAGAGGATGAAACAACTGAAGACTTGCTCTTCAGTGCTTTGGAAGCATTGTTTGCTTTCTTGACTTCCTCTTTAGTAGTCTTCAAACTCTTTCTACTGACAGTTTTCTTCTTTTCAGTACTGACAGTAGTTGGAGTTTGAACTTCAGGTGTTAAATCCTGCTCTCTTAGTCCTTTCAGGACTTTCAGAATTAACTCCTGAGTTGATCAACTCATTGATCATGTGAGTGTCAGCAGTGGAACCATCACATCAGCTGATAGGTTCTGAGAGGGCTTGTGCTGACTTCTACTTCTGATTGTGCTGTATCAGAAAGTAGATCACATGATGAAATGGATTTGTTATTACTCTCACCATCAGATTCTACCTCTGCTCTGGGAGTAAAATCTGTAGGTGGAGCAGTGTGATTGTAACCAATGCCAAACTTCACATTGGAAGCAGATTGCTTACTAAGAAGCATTTCAAAACCTTTGCATGATTGTACCCATCTATCACACTCTACCTGGGTGACTGCAAGGGTTCCTGAGATCTTTATACTTCTCTAGAAGTATCTTCCCTAGCCTTATCATCAGTTATTTGGCATTTAAGTTTGTAAATCTCATCATTCTTATCATTAAGCACAGACTCAAATTCAGCTTTGCTTTTGGAAAATTTGTTCTAGCTCAATGTTCTTGTTGATTAAAGCTACATTTGCTTCTCTAATAGATGCAAATGCTGCTATACATGTTTCAGAACACAATTTGGCTTTTGCCTCAGAGGATACCTGTGATACCTTTGGTGTAGAGGCATTAGTGGATGAAGTATCAGCAGAATCCAAAGCCATAAGAGCTAGATTTCCAAAGGGACTTTCACCACCATGTTGACCAGCACCTGAGAACAGTGTTCATGACCAGACAAGTCATCTGGTAAACTGCTCCAGTCAACAACTCCTGGGGTGAAGAAGCTGTGTTGTTGAGGTTGAGTTTGTTGATGAGATTGGGAAGGTTGTGGTTCAGGCAATGCTTGTGTTTGTTGTGCAATTGGAGCTTGAACAGGATTTGGTTGAGGCATATAATAGCAGGGATAAGATATGACATTTGACCCTGGGGAACAAAGTATGCAGGAGACCTAGGATGTGAATGATGACCAGAACCAGCAGTATGTTGCCCTCTGTTTTGTGGACTAGTACTAGGAAAAGTCACAAAGGGTGCAGAAGAGTTAGATCCAGTTGATCTACACTCTCTTGCAAAGTGTCCCAGCCTTTGGCATTTGTGACACCTCAACTTACTCTTGTCAAAACCAACTTTGGTTTTGCCAGAGAGTCCAGGAAATTTCCTGCCAGTTCTCTTATAGAACTTCTGAGATCTGATATAATCAATGCCATTTGGCTCAGAATATCCATCTCTTCTAGATCATCATCAGCTATTCCTTTCAAATCATCCATGATGAAGCATAGATTGTCACTATTACTGCCAGAATGACTCTCAATACCAACAAATGCATGATCAGAACTATTTGAAGAGAAATCAATATGCTCATCATAATTGCTTTCAGATGCAGCATATTCTGACTCATGACCAACCAAGGCAGTATTCCCTGGTACAAAGTCATCAGTGAGCTTTCCTGATGAGGACAGTTTCCTCTTCTGCTCTATCTCTCTTTCGAATGTAAGCAGTTTCCCATGAAGTTGGGTGAGAGATAGGCTATCCAGATTTGCACTGGAGCGTAGGACAATAGTGTATGTGTCCCATCTCTCAGGCAGTGATCTGAGGAACTGTTGTTCATCTAGCTATTGGTGTATTCCTGTTTCACCATTTTCAGCTCAGAGATCAAGCAGGAAAAACGCTCAAACTGTTGAGTCAGTGTCTCACCCTTTCTATGAGAGAATGTCTCATATTGTTGGGCAAGGATTTCTTGGTTTGCTAAGACCTCATCTGTGCCACCGAATTGTTCCTTCAGGGCATTCCAGAGATCATGAGCAGTTTCATGATGCATAAGCCCTGAATAGATTTCATTAGGCAGTGCCATGGCCAGAATTCCATGGGCTTTAGCATCAATCTCAAACAGTTTCCGATCTTCATCAGAGTATTGTTCCTTCTTCTTCGAACCATTTGATTGGTTTCCGGATTGTTCACCATAGGCTTATGTGGTCCATGTACCACAGATGTCCAACAACCTGAACTGTTAACAGACAGGTGATGAAGCATTCTTCGTGCCATATGTTATACTCGGTCCTAACAGCATCGGAGGCTTGGTTGAGGAACCGGTATTGTGAGGATCATTAGAAGGAGTAGTCATCTCAGATTCAATCAAATTCAATTAAGCTATAACAGATTTAGAACAAAACACAACAACCAATTGAACCAAGAGAGATCTCAGAATAAATGAACGAAAGCGTCAGAAATTCAATAATCTATAACCAGTTCTTGCGAATATGCTAATTCAATCAAACATAGATATCAATTAGCAGTTTCAATGATCAATTGTTAGATCGATCAATGATTAACTAGCTCTGATACCACTTGTTAGGATCAGTGATCTACGTTTGATTGATTAGAGAGTATAGCAGCGGAATTCTAACAATGAATTAGCCAATTCACAAGAACGAAACGATATTCAATGAAGAACAAAAACGGTTATAGATAGAGAGAATTCTGCAAATATATTTCATTCAATATTCGCTTTCGTGGTAACGGAATGTCACACTTACAATTAGGTCGACACCTCTTATATAAGAGATGTGACGTCTGCTGATGTCACTTGATAGTGACATCTAACAAATTATTCCAACTGAAATCACAACTACTGAAGATGTCAAAACAGCTGACATCTTCTTACAAAAATACTAAGTGTAATCAATTACTACAACTACTGAAAAACATAAAACTACTGATTCAAACTACTGAAGAATACTCTTCAGCTGTTGTGACAAACTACTGAAACTTCAGTACTTGGTCGACTTGAACTTCAGACGTTTCATCAGCTGATGACTTCAGTAGATGTCATCAGCTGATGTCTTCAGTCTTTGTCTTCAGACTTTGTACACCAGTTGTTGATCTTCAGCACTTGTAGACTCTTCAGCTATTGTACTTCAGTACTTTGGTCTTCAGCTTCAGCACTTGTGTTCTTCAGCTGTTCAGCTTCAGCACTTGTGTTCTTCAGCTGTTGAGCTTCAGCACTTTAGTCTTCAGCTGTTGAAGTCTTCAGTACTTGATCTTCAGCTGTTGAAGTCTTCAGCACTTGTCGAACTGCTGATGAAGCCTTCAGCAGTTGTTGTGATATCATGTGGGACTTAGAGGTTTTCTGATCTTGGCTCATTGGTTCTTTTGGTCCAACACCTGATATGGGCACTATCTTAGAGTTTTAAGGGTAGAGAATTTCTTTCTGCTAACTCAGCAATATCAAATCTGCTTAAGTGACATAGATGAGGCACTCAGCCTTTGAGCTCTCCTTCTCTCTTTCAACAACAAGTTGTGAGATTGAGTCTTCGAACCTCCACTGAATGATCTTCTTTCTAGGTGCAAGAGGTTGTCTTGGCACCCTGTCGTTTTCTTCGTATCCAGTAGAGTCACCAGCCTTCTCCTTAACTTCTTTTCTTCCTCATTCAAAGTGTCTGAATTGAGGCCAAGGAGATTTGCAGCTTGGTCTAATATTCCTCTGGGAAATCAAGAATTAATCTCTAGTGAGGGAACTTGAGGATCCGTCAACATAGGTCAATTGGACAGAATCCTCCTCACAAGAGATATCGCTCAGAGTTGTACATTTTATGAGCTTTGTCTTGACTACTTTGAATTCTTCTAAGGAGAGATGTTTAGAAGGCGAAGGGGATGGTCTAAAGGGTTGATGGGTAGGTTGAGGTGTTTGGGTTCTGGCTAGAGTTTTGGGTTGGATGATGGGAAGTTTAGGTGGTTGAGGTGAAGGAGTTGGTAGAAGTGATGTGTAGGTTCAGGGGTGAATGGTTTAGTGGTTGGTTCGGTTTTGATGGGGAGTGAGAAGGGTATGGTTTCAGGTTGTGGTTGGGTTTGGAGTTTGGGTTGAGTGGTTGCTTTGAAGGTTATCCTCTGTCCCCTTCTGTACATCTCCTTCCTCTTCCCCGTGCGAATGTTAGCGTTAATGTCACTGACATGTCGCTGGAGAGTCTTTTCTGACATAGGACCCACCTGCCTGCCAGAGAATCCATGAGCTCTGAGATAGCTTTTCATCCAAGCTTTCTCACCTATTTTCTTGGTAGCGGTCAGTCCTGCTTCCTCTTCCTTCTTCTTCTTTTTCAAAAGCTTTTCCCTTTCAGCTCTCTTTCTCTCTTCCTCCATTTGATCTCGCTCTTTGTTGAAGAGCCATAAGATCGTATCATTGTTATGTGGAGATAATTCTTCTTGAGAGAAACCTCTGGAGGTTAGGAAAGTTATCCTGTCCCTCCTGAGCTGTAGATCAGCTTCTTTTTCCTTTCTCTCCCTTTCTTCTTCCAGGGCCAACCTTGCAGCTTCTTCTTTTTTGCTGTTTTAGGAGCAAGGTTGCCTTTTCCAGCTCTATTAACTCCTCTAATGGTAGCAGGAGTGCATCCTCAGTTGCAGCTTCTAGACTGACAAGTCTATCGATAATCTCTACCCTTTTTCGGTTGTTGACTGCCTCCTGGTTGGCTGCAACTGCTTTGGTACTTGCAGCTAACAGTTTTTCAGTCGTCAGCCCACCTTTTCTTTTGAGTTTCTTCAACCTTTCTTCCTCCTGAAGCTCTTCCGAAGTCATATTCCTCTTTCCTTTGATGTCTTCAGAAGTCCTAGACTTTGGGGTTCTTGGATAGAAGATTCAGGTTGAGTAGTAGAGATGGGAGCTGGAGTTAATGCAGATGTTAGAGCTAAAGGTTGAGTGAGAAAATCCTCTCTATTAACCTCAGATGCGAGTTCTAGGATTGCATCTATGACTATTAGATCACCGGATAAAGAAATAGTCCTTCCGCAGCAACAATCTCAGCTTCAGAAGTTTGAACTTTTTCTTCCGAGGCTTTGAATTGTGCTTAGAAGTCTGTGAAGATGCACTATCTGTCCCAACAGTTTTAGTTGCTGGGCCATCAATCCTTGTTTCCCCTTCGAAGTTAATCTTAGGTTCCACTTGGACCTTAGGTTGACCAACTTCCTCAAAAGTGGTAGAAGGTGCATTTAACCTCCGAAGCTCTAAAGTAGATCACAGACACATCAGGGCTTGGCTGTTCTATGAGAGATTCCAATAGGAACTTGTTAATGAACCTATTGAGATCTTGTAGCATCCTTTGATACATTTGAATAACAACTGGAGGAGGCTCAGGGAAGATTGAAGCTTGTTGCATTGGATATTTTGATCTCAAGGAAGTGAGAGCTTGACTTTGGGTTTCCTCTTGTCTTTAACATTGTCTCTGAACACTCTCCCCCTTTTTGGTAGCATCATCCTGAGAGCTTGATGAGCTAGAGGAAGAGGTCAAGGAGACCTGAATTGGTACATGCCTAACAGACCTCTCAATCTGTTTCTCAGCTAGTTTGGCCTTGAGGTTTTAATCTCAAGTTGCTGAGTGGCAGACCTATCCTCTAAAGTCTTAACCTTGGATTCAAGATTTGAGACTTTAGAAGTAGGTCTTGGATGGTAAGTTGCTTCTTCCCTCATCTTCTTGTGAAGAATCACGGGGAGATGAGGTAACATACCTTGTATGTTCATCCTCACCACCAGATATGGTTTTCGGGCACCCTGGTTTCCCTTGCTCAAGGATGTCTCTTTTAGAGTCATCAAAGGGCATGGTTGCTATAGATTTAGTCTCAGTGATGTTACCACTGTCCTGAGGATCCACTGAGAATCCTCTAGTAGTGGCAGCTGAATCTACATGAGTCCCCTCCATATCAGTGGGACTCACCTCAGTAGGGCTTTGCTAATGTGGGCTAGAGATAAGAGGTCTCTCTGGGCTCTGTTGATCCTTGAGAGGGTGTTGTGGATCAACTTCATTGCCCTTAAGAGACACAATCTCTTCATCAGTTCTAATTAAAAGGTCAGTAAAAGTATGGAAGTGAAACCTAATGACCCGGGACGTTGATCAATATCTAAGGTATTGAGCCGTGATAGGGCTGTCCCTTTTTGGCTGCTCAGGGGAGTATAGAGACTCACCCTGAGGGCTTTCAGCTTGGGTTGTGGGCTCATGGTCTGAGACTGAGGAGACTCAGGACCCATATTAAGGTCAATTGAGAAGGATGGTTGGACCTCAGGCTGAGTGGGAGCCCTTTGTTCCACTCTAGCCTTTTTGGGTTAAACAGGAGGGGCTTGTTCAATCAGAGTAGATTGAACAAGGGTTCGTTTGGGGCGTCTCTGATAAGTGATGGTGATGGGTGGAGAAGGTAGTGTTGACATTGTGGGGGTAGTTGCTGGTGGGGGTTCATCACCTGTGGGGTTAACAGGGATGTCACCAGGAGCCGTTGGCTCAGTCATACCTGGAAGAAGTGTAGTATCTCTTCCTGTGAAGTTGGTAGATACTCTCTTCAAAGTCTTGAAGATGGTCGGCCTCATTTGAGAAGCAGACAGAGCAGGTGCACAGACAAGCGTGCTCTGGTCTAGCTCGTAGTTGATTATGTGCTGGAGAAACCTGGGATACATGAAGAATTTGTCCTTCTGAAGATTTCCCATGAGGTTAGTCAGCACAAATCTTGAATAGTTGAAGCAGAGACTTTTTACCAACCCATGAACAAGGCACCCGAGTTCATATGGGATTTGATCCCATCCCCCGGATTTATTGATACGCAGTGAGTACCACATATAGCAAGAACTTCCATTGTATGAGAAGTTAAATTTGTAGATAGTTGACCTGCTAACGTCTCCTCCATATCCCATTTGAAGATAAGAGTCATCCAAGTCTGCTTTGGGGAATTCCGTTGGAGCGCCCTCATCATGAAGCTCTAAATAAAGCTCTAAATAAATTTGTAGGGGGAGTTTGTTGGATCTAGAAAGGCTGGTGCAACCAAAACCAAGTCACTTAGAAGATTTTGGTACAACAAATAAAGGACTTCTAAAGCCAAGTGTGGAACTTCCAAGGAAAAAGGAGATCTTCCGAAGACAAAGTGTAAAGCTTACTTCTGAAGGAAAAGTTCCAACTTCCGAAGATAAAGACCTACTTCCAAAGTTCAAGGCTTAGAAAGAAAGATCTGAAGTCAACTTCCGAAGCATAGAAGTCCTCAAACCTCGGAAGTATAGAAGCCACTTCCGAAGTATAAGTGGGTTCGGAAGAACTTGTTCTTCCAAAGCCAACTTACCTTCGGAAATCACTGCTATTATCCAGTGGACATAAGTATGGCCTGCCTGACACTCCGCTGCAAATCTCTGAGATACTGCATGGCGTTTTCTCAAAAGCCATACAGTTGACCATACTTTAATCCACTGTTTACCTTTTATGTTAGTACAATTGCCATCTTTAGTTGGTGACAAAAGGTAAGTCATGGACATGTCATGACTACCATATCTTAGATAATATTTTATCTAAGATAACTTAACTTTAGCATTGTAGTATATGCTTTAGTCTTAGGTTTCCAGCTGGTATCAAAGTATATCCGGCTGTAGGATCTAGTATATATGTCTCTCATTGTAACTCATATATCATGCTTGTAAGAGTCTTGTAATATCTTGAGTTGAGAAGTAATATATATAAGTGTCTTGAAAATTTATTTCTGTGTGTTCCTTTTTACTTATTATATTATTATCAACTCTTGTAAAAGACTTTACTTCGTCTGAATTGAGTGTTTCTATAAGTGAGTTTGAGAGAAATCCAAGTGTTTTAGTGACAAACCCGATCCTGCAGTTATGTTATTTTGTAACTATTTGTTATAAGCCCAAATCTCAAATTAAAACCATAGTTTCTTAAATCAATATTTAGACTTTAGACATGTAATTATTCTAACTTAAGACATCAATTCTTAGATTGATTCGTGAATATTTTTTTGGTGTCTATTCTAGTATTCTGTTTCACTTATAATTAACAATTGAGTATACATAACTTATTTTCTTATGTTTTACAATTTGAAAAAAAATCATGTGAACTATATTCCATCAATTATTTATTTTTTTCATTTCTTACAAATTAAATTTACATCATGTTATGTTATTACTTAAAATATGTGTTTATAGTTAGATCATTAATTCTAGGCAAAAAGATCATGTTGTGTTTATAACCTAGACTTAATTAATCTTTGAGAACCAGCTAGCGTCTTGTAGTTGGTCAAAAAGATCATTAATTCTAGGCAAAGGGTACCTATTCTTGATGGCCAGTTTGTTTAATTCGCGATAATCAATGCACATCCACATGTTACTGTCCTTCTTTTTAGCGAATAAGATGGGCACACCCCAAGGTGAAACACTTGGGCGAATGAAACCTTTATCCAATAAATCTTGGAGTTGAGACATTAACTCCTTCATCTTGTTTGGTGCTAGTCGATATGGCATGATTAAGCCACAGGTTTAGCTCAAGGAACTAAATCAATTTTAAATTCAACTTCTTTTTCTGATGGAATGTCTGGTAGCATATTAGGGAACGCATTATGGAATTTGTTAACTATAGGGACTTCTTTAAGTTTCTTTTCTTTCATTTCTTTATCTGTCACACAGGCTAGAAACGCTTGATGTCACACCTCGACCGACGGCGGAATCATCGGGCAAACGAATGTGAAACGATTGTTCATAGCACATGGAATTAAATAATTTGTAATAATATTAAATACCATTTTTCATTGAATAATGCTAAACAACTAATCATTACATTACATTCAAGATTTCAATAACAAATTAAGATCTTTTGTTTAACTATGTCCAAGTCCCATATGTGAAAGAAGAATTTCTCAAGTAGCAATCCTAAAACATGTTAAAAATAAAAGGTCAACAAATAATGTTGATGAGTTCCTATGAATTTGTACATACATATGAAAACAATGTTTAGGAGGCAGTTCATGTCATAGGCTAAGAAATATTGCAAGAATATAGATAGCCTAATAATACAATCAAACATTAACAAATATATCCACTACAAGTTATAACGATTAGCTAAGTGTACTTGGTTCCCATGATGAACAAGTCATATGTCACCAGGAGCCGGCAATAACCTCGGCTTTAGCACCAAATAGGCTTGTCAGACCCATAGATCTATGATGTCGCTAGGCTAGCAATAGTTAATGATTGTTTTACAAGATGACTATCATATAAGACTCACAAATATCTCAAATAACCATGACAAGTTTATAAACGAATTTCTCGTGCATTACAAGTATCAAGAAGTTTTACAAGTGTATGTTTCTCGTGAAATACAAAATGTTTGGTTGTGTCTATAATGTTTATTATTTCATTAATGAGTTGTTTAATGCATATTGACTGGATTATATAGGTTTGTGATTGTTTGAATTGTTATGCATAATGTTATAATATTGAATACATTCAAACTTGGTGAAGTGAAGTTCTCATACGTCCGAATGGCCATGCGACTGAGTGTCCATGTGCCTAAATAGTTCATACGCCTGAACAACTTCATGCGTCTGACTCAGTCGCACGACTGGACACTCAGTTGCGCGAATGGATCAACCGCATGGCTCAATTGCACAAATGAACCATGCTAATGGTTCAGTCACTGAATGAGCAACCCTAACCTATAAATACCACCTAATTCATGGGAAAACGTAAGCATTCAATCCACTTCGACTCCAGACGTACCCTAGCCGTCCAGAAGCCTCTAAGTTCCTACTCCAAGTTGATAGAACGCTGGAGATCGATTCTAATCGACTCTTGATTTTAGAGATTCAATACATTATTATGTCTACGTGCGTTCTCACTGATTGGATCGCCAATCAAATAGGATTCTGCACTATTTGGTTTGGTTAACACGTTAATCAGTTGGTGTTTGGTCAAATACCAGATCCTAACAACGTGGAAACTTATGCTTATGCTTATGATTTGGATCTTTAGACGTTATGTCTAATCTATATAAATCTCATCAAGGTTTTGATTTCATGAACCTAAGAAATTTGTGTGACATATAGACACATGTATTTTGGATTTCCTGGCAAAAGGCCCTCGGGCTAAGGCAAGCATATCGCATAAATCCTACGGGACTAGTTATGCTTACCTGGGGATTTCTGGGATGAGTGATAAACTATGGTCAACATACACAAATTCCTAAGGTGAATAGGTCAACTTACCTTGACGTGTCAATGTTTCCAAATGGTAATGCGTTACCAAATGGAACCATTCCGTGTGCCTTACAACTCTTGTCTTATCCTTGTTGAATTATAATCCTTGTTATTCTTTTCCTCATATCTAACTCAATTTTCATATTCCAGCATGTCTCGTCATCATGGAAAGCGTGGAAGTTCCGATCGTAAGCTAGCTGCCATGATTGCCCGAAAAATGGTTGCGGTCATCCCGACCATGGTTGTCGAACTTAATAGCACTTTAATGACCAACTCTAGCAACAATGGTCATGGGGAGAATAGTGCTAACCAGGGCGCAACAACCAAACTTGCACTTTCAAACACTTTAGCTCTTGTAAGCCCACTAGTTTTAGTGGCAAGGAAGGAGCCACTAGTCTTCTTGAGTGGTTCGAGAGCATGGAGAACACTTTTGTCAACTGTGAGTGTCCCGAGGCACTCAAAGTTCATTATGCCACTAGCATGCTCCAACAAAGGGCTCTCACCTGGTGGAATAGCGAGAAGAGAAATCGTGGGGCCGATGCTATTCTGGCACTTACTTGGGAAGAGTTCAAGAACATCGCCATCGCGAAGTTCTGCCCGAGAAGCGAGTTACAAAAGTTAGAAGAGGAATTCTAGAATTTGAAGCAAAACGATGGTGATCATTTGGCCTACTCAACTAGGCATCATGAGTTGAGTATATTGCGGCCTCATATGGTCGACACTGTCCCCCGCAACATCAAGAAGTTCATTAAGGGTGTACCACCCCAAATTCAAGATGCTGTGGTGGGTAGCCAACCCACAACTTTAGAAGAAGCCATTACTATCACCACTCAACTCACTGAGAACCATATACGAGCGGGCACCATGTCTGTGAAGGGTGCAAAGAAGGTAGAGAGATGGCTACCGAGGCTATTAAGGAGACCAAAGCTGAACCATCTTACAACAACAAGCGCAAGTTCACACCGGCGCCTAACTATGCTGTGGCTGCACCCAAACAACCCCAAAGACAACTTGTACCTGCGGCTGCACCTATGCACAAGTGCTTGGGGCTAGGGCCTATGCTGGTCCTCAGCCGATGTGCAACCTGTAGGTATCATCATTCGGGGAATCACCCATGCCGTATCTGCACCTTATGTGGTAAATATGGTCATTTGGTGGCGACTTGCCACCGTGCACCTAACAATGCCACCGTGGTCACAAACCGTGTTTGCTACAACTATGGGGAACCTGGCCATTTTGCCCACAATGCCTCGTCTTGTGGGTAATGTTCCACAAGCCCGAGGGCGTGCTTTCAACATCAACGCTAACCAGCACAAGCAAACAACGATATGGTGAATGGTATGTTAACTCACCTTTAACTTTTGTGATCCGATTCTTTTCATACATTACTGTATCGTTAAATACCTTAAAAATTGAATAGGTATGTTTCTTATTAATAAAACTTATGCCTATGTCCTATTGATTCTGGAGCCGATAAGAGTTTTGTTTCGTTAGAGTTTGAACCATACTTGCTAAGCCACATACGAAACTAGAAAGACCTCTTACCATTGAAGTTGCCGATGGAGAACCAATCACCGTTGACGTCATTATCGTGATTGCATCTTAAGTCTTGACACGCATGATTTTCTTATCGATCTTATCCTATGAAACTTGGAAGCTTCGACGTCATCATTGGTATGGATTGGTTAGCCAAACACCATGTCGAGATCATATGTTTCGAGAAGTGCATCCGTATACCGTTACCTTCTGGAGATACTTTGAAGGTGTTCGGTGAAAAATCTTCCAAAGGACTTAAACTCATGTCTTGCATTCAAGCCCAAAATGCTTAAGCAAGAAGTATATGGCTTTCTTGGCTTACGTGGTCAACACGAAAGTCAAAGGGAAAGAACTTAAGGATGTCCCTATCGTACGAGACTTTCCTGAAGTATTTCCGATGACCTTAGTGTTTACCTCCCGTGCGTGAAGTTGAGTTTAAAATTGACTTGATACCGGGAGCAAACCCCGTGGCTAAGTCACCATATCGACTTGCACCATCTGAAATGCAAGAACTCTCTAGTCAACTTCAAGAGCTATCCGAGAAGGGCTCATCCGTCCTAGTTCTTCGCCTTGGGGTGCACTGTTCTTTTCGTGAAGAAGAAAGATAGATCGTTTCGTATGTGCATCGTTATCGTGAGCTTAACAAGCTTACCATCAAGAATCGTTATCCTCTTCCTCGCATTGATGACTTGTTTGATCAACTTCAAGGAGCTGCCATATTCTCGAAGATTGATCTACGTTTGGATATCATCAATTACGAGTTCATGATGATGACATCCCAAAGACCGCGTTCCGTACTCGTTATGGCACTATGAGTTATGTTGAAGCCTTTTGGTTTAACCAATGCTCCTGCTATCTTCATAGATCTCATGAACCGAGTATGCAAGCCTTATCTAGACAAGGTGTGATCGTCTTCATTGATGACATACTTATCTACTCCAAATCCAACACCGATCATGAACTGCATTTGAGATTGGTTCTCGAGTTGTTGAAGAAAGAGCAATTGTACGCGAAGTTCTCGAAGTGTGACTTCTGGCTTGAGGAAGTTCAATTTGTAGGACACGTGGTGAATAGCCAAGGAATTCACGTTGATCCTGCAAAGGTGGAAGCTGTAAAAAATTGGTGTGTTCCTACAACTCCGACCAAAGTTCGTTCTTTTCTTGGTCTTGCTGTTATTATCAGCGATTCATTGCCAACTTCTCGAGCATCGCGAAGCCGCTCACTTCTTTGACACAAAAGAATAAACTATTCGAGTGGGGTTCCAAGCAAGAAGAAGCTTTTGAAGCGTTGAAGCACAAGTTGTGCAATGCTCCTATCTTGACCCTACCCGATGGAAATGACGACTTCACCGTGTATTGTGATGCATCTAAACAAGGCCTTGGTTGCATTCTCATGCAACGAGGGAAGGTCATAGCTTATGCATCAAGACAATTGAAGGTTCACGAGGTGAATTACACAACACACGATCTCGAGCTTGGTGCTGTTGTCTTTGCTTTGAAGATTTGGAGACACTACTTGTATGGTATGCAATGTATAGTCTACACCGATCACAAAAGCCTTCAACACGTTTTCAATCAAAAAGATCTCAATATGAGACAACGTCGTTGGGTGGAGTTGATTAGTGATTACGATTTTGACATTCGTTACCATCCTGATAAAGCAAATGTTGTAGCCGATGCACTAAGCCGAAAGATTCACAACAAGATGATCTCATTCCAAGACATTCGCGATCAACGTTAATGGTTTGACACTTTGGGTGAGTTCGATACTGAGATCCGACTAGATGTCAACGAGACCACCGTACTGCTACAAAACTTGAGAATAGATAGTGACATCGAGTCTAGTATCTTGGAGGCTCAACAAGTGGTGCAATAAGAAGAAGAATGAAGGATGAGCTGGAGCCTAATCTTTTAATCCGATTGGAAACGAAACCCAATGGTTGATATACTTCGCAAATCGAATCTGGATTCCAAATCGTGATAATCTTCGTACCTTTATCATGAACGAAGCTCATCAAACTCGTTTTCTATTCATCCTGGTTCTGATAAGATGTACATGGACCTACGTGGTCAATATTGGTGGTCTGGAATGAAAAAAAGATATAGCGACTTATGTAGCTAAGTGCCTCACGTGTACGAAGGTTAAAGCCGAACATCAACGTCCGAGTGGATTACTTGAGCAACCTGAGATCCCTATGAGGAAGTGGGAACACATATCCATGGACTTCATAACTAAGCTACCCCGAACCTCTCGAGGATATTATAGCATATGGGTGATCGTTGACCGATTGACCAAATCGGCACATTTTATACCCATACGTGACACTTACAAGACATCAAGATTAACTCGTATATATGTTGATGAGATTGTAAGTCGTCATGGGGTACCTCTGCACATCATATCTGACCGAGACGTTCGTTTCACTTCACATTTTTGGTCGTCTATGCAAGAACTCTTGGGTACTTAATTGGACCTAAGCATGGCTTACCATCCTCAAACTGATGGTCAAACCGAGCAAATGATCCAAACCTTGGAGGATTTGTTACGCCTTTGTGTTCTTGACTTTGATGGTGATTGGGATACACATCTACCGCTTGCGAATTTTCGTATAACAATAGTTATCACTCGAGTATCAAGATGGCACCGTTCGAAAACTTTATGGTCGTAAATGTCGTTCACCGATCTGTTGGACCGACATTGGTGTAAACTTCATCACTGGTCCTGAACTTATACAAGAGACGACGATAAAGTTTCCATCATCCACAAGAACCTTGAAGTGGCGAGAAGTCGTCAAAAGAGCTATGCTGATAAGCGACGTAAGCCATTAGAATTTCAAATTGGGGATATGGTTTTTCTAAAGGTCTCACCGTGGAAAGGTGTTGTCCGCTTTGGAAAGAAGAGCAAACTGGCTCCAAGATTTGTAGGACCTTTCAAAATCCTGAAAAGGATTGGGAAAGTGGCTTACAAACTGGAACTACCTTTCAACCTTAGTGGAGTTCATCCTGTGTTCCACGTCTCAAATTTGAGAAAGTGCTTGGCTGACGAAAGTATGGATGTTCCGTTGGAAGACATTCAGATTGACGAGTCATTGCAGTTTTTGAGAAACCCGTTGAGGTCATGGATCGCATCATGAAGAAGACTAGAACCAAACTACCCTAATTGTCAAGGTTCGTTGGGAGAATAAGCGTGACGCTGAATTTACTTGGGAGCGTGAAGAACATATGAAGAAGAAGTACCCGCATTTGTTTGTATAGTTTCATTCTCTTAATTTCGGGACGAAATTCTTTTAAGTTGGGGAGACTGTAACATCTCGTAATTCTGTTAATTAAAGTTAATTTTGTTAGTCCTTATAAGGGCCATTTATGTCATTTATGAAACTTGAGGGCTTGTTATGCATGTTGAGTTAAATTGGAGTTAATAAATTAATTTGCTTAACATTGATAATAATGATAATAATATTGTTATAATAATAATAATATAAGTATAATATAATAATCATAATAATAATGGAAATAATAATAAATAATAATAACTATAATATTACTGATATTAATAATGATACTAATTTTTATAAAAGTTTAGAAATTAACAAATTAGTTTGAAGTTAAACTTAAACTAAGTTCAGGGGGTATTTATCTTATTTTGAAACTTGAATTAAAAGTCTTACATAAAATAACGAAAATTGAATAGTTGAGGGACCAATTGTGAAATTAATGAAACCCAAACCACCCCTTTTCTTTTCCACGGTTTTCCGGCCGCCGGCTGGCCTAGCCGGTGCGGCGCTGGTGAGTGACCAAAACCAGTCAAAACGACCGGTAACTCGCAATTAAATGGTGCCAAACGATTCGATTAAGTGTCTCGAACTTGAATATGCCATTTAATTGACTTCACAAGCCGGTTACAAACCTCAAACGATCGAATAACCGGTGACTTAAACCTCGCAACCGTTCGGGCATTAAACCTTAATAATACTTCAATTAAAGGAACCTAATCAATCATCTAATAACACTTAGCCGTTTACAACTCTCAATCGCACCTAAAACACACAAGAATTCCACCTCCAATTCCCTTCTTTTTCGCGACCTGTAACCCTACCAAAATCTAATCTCCGAACGAATTGAACCAAAGTTGACATAGGGCATTGCATCAAGGGCATCACACGAAGCTATCCACAAAATTAATTGAATTATCATCAACGTTTTCCATTGGAATCGGTTCTCGTATAGCCGCGACTGTTGTTCGAGTGTTCATTGTCAATTCGATATCAATCGGGTAAGTTAGTTATATCAACGAACTTGGTTTTGTGAGGGGAACAAAAGCCCCAAACTTAATTGGGTTCACCATGTCTTTTTGATCTTCGATTTGGAATTACACGATTCTAGGGTTCTTATGTGATTTGGGGGGGTTTTTGTTAACTTGGAATTATAAATTAAAACGCGTGTTCTAATGCGGCCGAGAGCCTTGGTTTAATGGTTCCATGTCCACATTTCAACTTAGAGGTCCGGGTTCGAACCCGGTGACCTCCAAATTTTCTTAGAATGTTTTGCAATTTTTTAATATATAAAAAAATTCTAAAAATTATAAAAAATCATGTTTATAAACGTCGTGTATTTTAAACCATGTAGTTATTTTTCTGTAATTATTTATATTTTATTTAAAATTCTAAAGTGAATGTTATAGTTAATATATATTCTATAAAATTTAGACTTAAAATACTAGTTTATTATTTCAACCATTGTTTATTAGTTATTGTTTAAATCGTGATCATTTTATTTAATTATAAAACCTTATTTAAACTTTATAAATATTACAAAATTATTAAAATGTTATTCTTATTTTATATTTGTATATAAAATATAAGTATATTGTTTTCATGAAAATATAATTGTTTTTTTTTCATTTGTTAAATATAATTGATAAAACCCCAAACATCAAATTGAACCTAGTCCATGTTAATTCATTACACTTATTGTAAAACTTTAACCTTGTGACCATATATATTTAGGTGTCTTGTGACGATACGACTTTGGAACGAAGCTTATTATTAATCTTATTAATCTCCCTAAAATACTTATTGAACATGTGAGTTTTCTTGCCCCCTTTTTACTTTATTTCACACTAATTTGGTGTGAAACATGATACTTATACATCATACACTTATAAACGTTTGAGACTTGTAAAGCACTTGCAATTCATATTTTAGTCATGGTTATTTGTGTGTTGTAAGTGATTATATGAGATACATAGTTTGCTTACAATCATTAACTATTGCTAGCTTGGCGATGTCTTAGATCTTTGGGCCTGACAAGCCTATTTGGTGCTAAAGTCGATGTATTGCCGACTCCTGATGACGTATGCTTGTTCATCATGGGAACCAAATACACTTAGCCAATCTTATATACTTGAAATCAAGTCGAGGTTTGGTTGTAACGTTATGTGTTCTATAACCTTACTAACTTATAATCTATGACATGAATTGCTACTTGTAACTTTATCATATTATGTATGAAACCCTTGGAAACTCACCAACTATTATAGTTGACCTTTTATTTTTATCATGTTTCAGGAAATCCCCAAGTTTAAAGTGGACTTTTGAAGCTTGCACTAAAACTAGGACTTGGACCTAGTTTAATAAATAAAATGTTTATGTAATGATTGGAACTTATTTCATGTTTGAGACTTATGTTTGTTATGCCTTTGAAACTTATAATTTTAATATTTACATTTAAATATAGCGTTATGTGGTTGTGAACAATCTTAACCCTCACATCTCGACGTTTCTGCCGTCAAGGTTGGGGTGTGACAGGTAAGATGATGATTGAGGCCTTAAAGAGCATGTTGGGCATGATGATGATGACGTTGCATGTTTATGCATAATGTATGTTATGTATGTATGACGTTGTAAGAGACTCGGATAACATGCAATCCTTGAGATTGCCAATGAGGTGAGCAACCCTGTTGTTGCAAGAGACTCGGATAGCATGCAATTGTTAAGATTGCAATGAGGTGAGCAACCCTGTTGTTGCAAGAGGCTCGAATAGCATGCAATCATTGAGATTGCCCATGAGGTGAGCAACCCTGTTGTTGTAAGAGACTCGGATAGCATGAAGTCGTTGAGATTGCCAATGAGGTGAGCGACCCTGTTGTCGCAACAGACTCAGGAGAACGAACGTATACAATGAATGAAAGTTAACAAATGTAATAGAAGATAATAATTATATTATCAATGTGTATGTATGTTGTATGGTCATGAATGAATATAAAGCACAATATGATTTGAAAGAAAGTAAAGAATGGTTTGAATGAAAGAAAAGTATGTTTTATTATAAAACTAGAACTCACTCAGTAATGCTGACTTTTTATGTGTTTCGAGTTGGCAGGTAATAGTTGCTGAGGATGGCACGAGGCGGCTACTCAGCTCTTTTGGATGGCATCCATGTTTATAATGCTTTTGTGATGTAATGCAACTTGGGTTTTGTAATCGACATATGATGTATATTTTGCAAAAGCTTTTATAATGAAACGAGATGCCATTTTTGAATGTTTCCGCTGCAATATTTGTGTAAAAGAAAAGTAATTATATGTTTTATGTGCGATGAATGACCAGCTGTAGGCGTCCCAGGAACGGGGCCTTACAAGTTGGTATCAGAGCCAAAAGTTTAAGTGAAATGGGTAAATTTTCAAAATAAACCTTAACTTAAAATGAGAATGGGACGGAAAGGGAGGGATGCAATCTGAGTAGCTGCGTGCCATCAGGTATTTTCGTAAAGTTAACCAATTTTATGTGTACATGGTATGTGGTTATGTGATGTATGTAGATTTAAATACTGATATAGTCAGGACAGGTAATGCTTGAGGTATGAAGAGTAAAGTAAGTGGCTAATCACAACTGGTTACTGTAATTAGGGACTTACTATACTTGACATAAACTGAGCTGTTCCCTTGAATGATCGTGTTGGTGTTTGAATCTTTCAGTGTGCGTGTGATGGCCGGTGGTAGGTCTTCGAAAGCTTCACGGGGTGGAGGTCACGGTGTTGAACCGCAACCCAAGAGAGGGAGACCTAGATTTGAGAAGGTGGTTCATGAAGAACCAGAGACCCCTCATCCGGATGGTGGCGACGAGAGCACCAATCTGAGAGCCTCAGTAAAGGAGGCTGTGGTGGAAGAAGTTCATTAGGTCATGCAAACCATCCTACCATCTGTGATGACCGAAGTGATCAAGGCAGTAAGAGAAGGGGAAAGAAAGGAGAGGAAAAGGTCCTCAGGAGGACGAGAGCAATCGGAGCTTGAAACGGTTCTCTCGGATGACGAAGAAGAGGAGGAAGAAGAAGAGGAGGAAGAAGAAGAGGAGGAAGAAGAAGAGCCTGTGCAGGAGGCAGCATGAGGCTGTAACTATGGGGCGTTTGATGAGATGCAAGCCCCTTACTTTCGATGGAAACGGCACTGTTGCTGCTGCTCACCGGTAGGTGAGGGAAATGGAGGCTGTACTTAATATCAGTGGGTGCCGAGAGGACCAAAAGGTGAAGTTTGCTACCCATTCTTTTGTGAACTTGGCTTTGTGCTGGTAGGACAATATAGTCCAAGCCGAGGGTAGCGAGACCATCAGGAGGATGAGATGTCTGAACTGAAGAAGTTGGTGATTGAGGAGTTTTGTCCTCATAGAGAAATGGATAAAGTTGAGAGAGAATTCCTGCAACTGGAGGCGGGAATCATGACACACCAACAGTACACCACCAAATTCAACGAGATGGCACGTCTGGTGTCGGATCAGGTGACACCTCTATCACGAAAGATCAAGAGGTATATTAAGGGTTTGCCAGCAGATATTCGCAGGCACATGATTGCTGCCCGACCGAGCACGTTTAGGTCGGTGGTGGATTTGGCTGGGAGACTGTATGATGAGAGAACGGTGGTGGTGATTGAAGGTGGAAAGAAGAGCGGTGGTGATCGAAACTGGAAGGGGAAGAGGTTTGGTCGGGGTGATGCCTCGACGGGTAATAAGAAGGAACGAGTGGATGACCGCCGTGTGGTCACATCAAGTGCGGGGTCGAAGAGGTGTGGCAAGTGTGGAAGGGAGCATAGTGGGGAGTGCAGGTTTGGGTCAAACTTGTGCTTCAAATATGGGAAGGCGGGGCACATGGCAAAGGACTGTCGTATAGTCCGGTGCTATAACTATGGTGAAGAGGGTCACATGAGTATGGATTGCAAGAAGCGAATGGCTGAGAGTTCCGGGGCAAAGAAGACGGGAGGTGAAGGACTGAGGGCGAGCGCCATGGCATTCACTATGAAACAGGAGGAAGCTAGGACGGACCCTGATGTTGTGTCCGGTACGTTTTTGGTGAACCAAACTTTAGCTTCTGTGTTATTTGATTTGGGTGCCGGTAAAAGTTTTATTTCTGCTGCTTTCTGTGCTAAGCTGCTTGTTAGTAGTAGACATGTTGATGCGCCCTTTGATGTAGAAACTGCCATAGGTAAGTCTACCAGGATTTCTAAGATGATAGTGAACTATGATGTGGAACTTGAGGGTCATAAGTTTCATGTTAGACGTTCGTGATGACCTTAGGTGGTTTTGATTTGGTTCTTGGGATGGATGGGTTGGCAGACATCAAGGCGAACATTGTGTGTCGCACGAAGATGATTCGTTTGACAACGCCTAAAGGTAGTTCAGTGACGGTTTATGGTGATCGGGTTACTATGATCCCGAAGGTA
The DNA here is from genome assembly GCA_025506515.1 of Flaveria trinervia. Lineage (NCBI taxonomy): Eukaryota > Viridiplantae > Streptophyta > Magnoliopsida > Asterales > Asteraceae > Flaveria > Flaveria trinervia. The sequence continues at coordinate 62,902,714 of CM046455.1, forward strand.
ATCTTAATGGCGGTGGCAGGAAAGTGTATGAGGCGTGAATGTAGTGCCTACTTGGCCTATGTAAAGGTTGTGGATACGCCAACACCACAACTATCCGATGTATCGGTTGTGCGTGACTTTCCAGACGTATTCCCAGAAGACTTATTAGGAGTGCCACCTGACCGTGAGATCGAGTTCCAGATTGACTTGATACCGGGTGCCCAACCTGTTGCCAAGGCACCGTATTGATTGGCTCCGACGGAGATGAAAGAGTTGATGGAGCAGTTGCAAGAGCTGCTTGATAAGGGGTTCATTAGACCGAGTATCTCTCTTTGGGGCTCTAGTCCTGTTTGTAAAGAAGAAAGACGGTAGTATGAGGATGTGCATTGACTACCGTGAGCTGAATAAGTTGAAGTGAAGAACTGATACCCCTTACCGAGAATAGATGATTTGTTCGACCAGCTTCAGGTGCCAGTTGGTTTTCAAGGATAGACCTTCGATCTGGTTACCATCAGTTGAAGGTGAAGGAGCAGGATATCCCTAAAACAGATTTTCGCACGCGCTATGGCCAATACGAGTTTCTTGTCATGTCTTTGGTTTGACCAATGCGCCAGCTGCTTTTATGGATCTGATGACCGTGTGTGTCGGCCGATGTTGGATAAATCAGTGATTGTGTTTATTGACGATATCCTGATTTAATCGAGGAGCGAGATAGAACATGCCAGTCACATTCGGGAGGTTTTGGAGACGTTGGGAAGGAGAAGTTGTACGCCAAGTTCTCCAAGTGCGCATTCTGGTTGCGCAAAGTTTAATTCTTGGGTCATGTGGTGAATCCCGATGGGATTATGGTGGACCCGGCAAAGGTGGAGGCGGTTATGCAATGGAAGTCACCAAAGACGCCATCCGAGATTCGTAGCTTCTTGGGTTTGGCGGGCTACTACAGAAGATTCATCCAAGACTTTTCCAAAGAGCTTCTCCACTAACCAAGTTGACCCGAAAGATGTATAGTTTCTATGGGGTCAAGCTCAAGAGAAAGCGTTCAATGAATTGAAGGCGAGGTTGACTCAAGCTCCTGTTCTGTCATTACCCGATGGAAGCAAAGATCTAGTGGTTTATTCTGATGCTTTTTATTCGGGGTTGGGGTGCGTGTTAATGCAGAGAGGGAAGGTTATAGCCTATGCATCCTGACAGTTGAAGGTTCATGAGGTCAATTATCCTACTCATGATTTGGAGCTAGCAACCGTGGTCTTTGCGCTAAAGATTTGGAGGCACTATCTCTACGGGACGAAGTGCACCATATTCACCGACCACAAAAGCTTGAAGTACTTATTTGAGTAGAAGACCTGAACATGAGGCAGAGAAGGTGGTTGGAGCATAAAAGATTATGATTGCGAGATCCATTACCATCCGGGCAAGGCTAACGTGGTGGCTGACGCCCTTAGCCAAAAGGAGGAGACCCGAGCCGATTGGGTGAAAGCTTATCAGTTGGTCAGACCTCCGATGTGATGAAGCATGTCAAGAGTTTCAAGATGAGGCATTGAAGGAAGATCATCTTAACTCTGAGAGAATGAGAGGTCTGGTCGCAGAATTGGGTGAAAACACACTTGGTGTTAAAACCGATTTGGATGGGTGTGGAATCCTCGTTTTGGGGATCTACACGTGAAGATCATGAATGAAGCTCACATGACTCGATACTCTATTCATCCGGTGCCACGAAAATGTACCAAGATATGAAGAAAGATTATTGGTGGCCGGATATGAAACGGGACGTAGTGGAGTATGTGAGTAAATGCCTTACTTGTCTACAGGTGAAGGCCGAGCATCAGAAGCCGTATGGGAAAATCCAATCCTTGGATATACCGGAATGGAAGTGGGAGCACATCACCATGGGTTTCATTACGAAGCTGCCGCGTACTCAGAAAGGGTACGATGCCATATGGGTGATGTTGACCGTTTGACGAAGAGTGCTCACTTCCTACCGATCCACGAGACATATTCATCTGAGAGGTTGGCGGATCTATTCATCAAGGAGATTGTAACTCGTCATGGTGTGCCGGTGTCCATTGTGTCTGATCGTAACACCCGGTTTACATCTAAATTTGGAAGAAATTCCACGACGCCATGGGAACGAGGTTACATATTAGCATGGCATATCATCCCCAAACTGATGGTCAGTCAGAAAGGACCATTCAGACATTGGAAGACATGCTTCGGGCATGCGTGATTGATTTTGGGGGGAAGTTGGGATGACCACTTACCGTTAGCTGAATTCTCGTACAACAACAGTTATCATGCCAACATTGGTATGCCACCCTACGAGATGCTATACGGTAGGAGATGCAGAACACACATTTGTTGGGGTGATATTGGTCAGAAGGAGTTGGGGAGCGTCGAGGTAATCGAGCTACGACTGAGAAGCTTAAGAAGATCAAAGCCTTCATGAAGCAGCCAAAGATAGACAGAAGTCGTATGCTGATAAACGACATAGACCGGTTGAGTTCCAGGTGGGTGACTGGGTTATGTTGAAGGTCTCACCTTGGAAGGGTATTATTCGATTCAGAAAGCGGGGCAAGTTGAGCCCAAGGTATATAGGCCCTTTCCGAATCATTGCTCGAGTAGGAGAGGAGGCCTATAGATTGGAGTTACCAGATGAGCTAAGTGGAATCCACCCGACATTCTACGTATCTCATCTAAGGAAGTGCTTGGCGGATGAAGACATGATTGTCCCCGGGCCGCGTTCCCCTGGTTTGTCGGGACTTGATTTCCAGCTATGGCCATAGTTTGATGCTGGTTGTTCCCTTGTTGGCCCGATGCCCGATTCAGTTTGGGGCACATGTTTCAGTAGTGATCAGGGCTTCCACACTCATAACAGCCCCTGGCGTTCCCAGCGGGGTTAACCGCATTGACTGGCGCGACCATATTCGGTGCTGTTCTGCAGTCTCTTGCTAAATGTCCCGGGCGTCTACAGTTAGCGCACACCCGGCACGGCATAGCTAGGGGATGATGTAAGTTGCACCTATCGCATCGGGGGTGCGGACCCACATATTCTCGCCTGCCCTGGGTCACGGCCACAAAATTTCTGGTTGTCTTGGCCCTTCTCTCGAATTTCCCTGCACTCGACCGGCTCGTTTCCCCAACTTCTTCCTTTTCTCTGCTCCCCTGCCCAATACCCCTGTTCTCACCATTTCATCAGTTAGAGCGCCAGCCTTCAGAATCGCGCTCTGAATAGTAGGAGGAGCAGTAGCGGTTACCATTGCCCGGATTTGAGGTGCAAGTCCCCAAATGTACCTCTCTATCCTTTTTGATTCCGGGCTGACTAGATGTGGAACCAACCTTGCTAGCTCGTGAAAACGATTGGTGTAAGCTGCGTGCCCAGCCCCCACCATGGCATGATTCCAGAACTCATGCACAAGTTTTTGCATCTCATTGAGAGGACAGTACTCCTTGGTGATTAGGGCCTTGAATTCATCCCACGACATTTGCATCGCGGATTCTCTTCCCCTAGCCTGAATCTGAGTGTTCCACCACGTTAGTGCCTTGCCCTGTAGTGAGCAAGTGGTGTACTTAATCCTTTGACTATCGAGGCATTTGCTGATGTCAATCACGGCTTTCATCTTTTCAATCCATCGGGTCAGAGCTATGGCTCCACCTTTGCCATCAAACTCTCGTGGTTTACAAGCCACAAATTCCTTGTACGAACATCCTCGTCTAGCATTCACAACCCCGGTCTCATTAACAATTCCAGTTTCGTTACCGGCTGTACCACCATTTCCGGTCTCCTGATTGCTTTCGTTCCTAGTCAGGTTACCGTTATCCTCATTATCATTGCCACCGTCCTTGTGGGGGTGAGAATTCTGAAGAGCATCACTCACTTGGGCCACGATAGTCAGAATTAGTGCGGCCAGCTGTTGAGCGATTAGGGCTGCCACATTCCGCGTTCCCTATTCCTTGATTGGTACTGGCAGGAGCATCACTTGTTCTTGGGGTTCTTCCCCTGCCTCTGCCTCTGCCCCTGCCTCTTGGGGCTTCAATTCCGCTATTATTACTGCGAGTAGATCTTCGAGGCGGCATGTTCTATTCATAAAAGAGGTAACATGTAAGCTTTAGTCACCATAAGATACACAAGTATTCCACTTATCAAGTTCCAATGTTTATGTTTCGGTTGGTCAAGATCACCATGCAGCCTATATCAAGCATATTCTCGGTATACCGGTGATGTTTATATATAGGGTTCCCCGCAGCATTCCCACCACACCCACGATGTACCGAGAATGATGCCCGATCCGGTTACATGACATCCGACTTTCCTTTCATCATATCCATAATAATCCATCAAGTCAACTGAGAGCCAAGCATGTAACACGTATAGTCTGGTGGAGGTTGCCTATCTCGCATCCTTAAAGGACTCAGACATAGCCTCCTCGGGTCGGTCTCAGTATCCAAGGCTAAGCGCAGTATATGATCTGTGAAGATCTCTTCGGGTCCCATTACCTGAATTTGGTCATGATAACTTGGCGCGCAGAGGGAACGGAAGATCTAATAGGAGCATCCCATAAAAGAGTGAGCACAAGGGCTCTCTCATAGGGTGAAAAGATCACGAAAGAGATAGATAAACGAACAAGTAATGAGGAACACGTATGAGATACAAAATGCACACACCCTGGCATGCAATCTACATGAAGGTTCCTAGGTTATAGTCTAGGTCAAGCGTATTGCCTAATTCTCTATAACCTGGCTCTGATACCAGTCTGTCACACCCCCGCTAAGAGCGGAAACACGGGGGCGTAACGAGATGGGAATCGTCATAACACATGGTAAACGATAGAGATGCAATAATAATAATGATGACAAGGGTCATGACAACACCCGACACAAGGGGACTTGTGTCGTGTTTAGTCAGTATTCACGACAACATAGCCATAAGCATAAACATGATATAAGATAAACATAGATAATAACATTGTATGCAATTCCCACAACCTGGGAACAAGTTACAAAGTATAATGCTGTTTGAAATAGATACATCAATTGTTTTCAAAAAAAACAAGTTTAGTCCGAAATGCATCCTAGGGTCTCCACTAAGGCAGCACACCTAGAACCTCAGCTAGCATGTTCACCTGAAAAGATATGCTCAAAATGGTCAACAAAATTGTTGGTGAGTTCGTAGGTTTAAAGTAAATAAGTAATTGATGGTGTAAAAAGTTGTTGCAGAATACCGTGCATACAGTTATAAGTAAGCAAAATCACATGACAAGAGCTTTACAACCAAACCTAATGACGTACACAAAGAATCTTGTCGAAATATATTCACCCAAGGCCCGTACCTGGCTATTGATGGTACTAACTAGTATACCAACACGAGGGTGGGGGTGTCAACCCAGTTGTACTACCAATACCTAACCGTCGGTTCCACACTGGAATTAAATGGTTGTAAGAAAGAACCACAAAGCAGACTCAAGCATGTATCAGATAAGTACCCATAAAACAGTAGCACATTGATTCCAAGTATGTAAATTGTATGTATGTTGTATAGCATAGAAAACGGGCGAGCATACTTTTCCCCCATGTTTGTAAATGTTTGTAAAGTAGTATAAGCACAAAAAGGGGCCACGAAACTCACACGTTAAGTGGTAAGTATGAAAGATCGAGATTCCAACAGTTGTATGCAGAGAACAGTCAACACCTATTGTCAGTTATTGTTAAGCATTAATAACCTGTATAAAGCGTATAGTAATGTTTGGTCGGTTCAGGTTGTATCGTTTCGGTCGTGGGTAGCACACACACACAAGCGGACGCACGTATCAGATCTTATGTAGATCCAAGTACTACGAGTAGTCATCATTGCTTATTACATCTGTGAAATGATCTCGTGGTTATAAAAGATAGCACTTGTTACGTATTTGGAGTTCCAATTGGATTGTCGATAATTGTAAAATGTTAGGTTGTTTTCAATTGAAATAGTATGTGCATGTTGATAGCGTTGAATTAATCTTTGTGGTCAAGCAATGACACTTTTACTGATGTTACCTTATCATCATCAGACGTTCAAGGGGAAATTCACACTCAACATCACAGTCACACAACAGGACCAGACGCTCGACTCAATGCTCCATCCTCACGAATCAACCTTCAATCATATGAATCAGCTTCATTCGTACGATTGAGTCTTCATTCGTATGGCTGGCATTCAGTCGTACCACACAACACACATTCGCAAGACCCAACCTCCATGCGCACGAATCAACCCTCAATTGTGCGAATTAGCTACTTTCGTGCGATTGAACCTTCATTCGTGCGATTGGAATCCAATCGTGCGAAACACGCACAATCGCATACATTCAGTCGGTCACCTGACTCAATCGCACACAATCATTCATACGCATGACTCAATCACATACACTCATTCGCACGCATGACTCAATCGCATACAAACTCACAGTCGCATGACTCAGTCGCACGACATGCCTAGTCGCACAACTCAGTCGCACGATAGACTTAGACGCAAGATTCAGACGCACGACTCACTCAGTCGCACGACTCAATCACCTGACAGACCCAGTTGCCTGAACTGCAGAATCGCGACTGTGTTCGGACTGAGCAGCCCCCGAGCTGCTCTAAACGCGAGTTTTACACCACAAGGACTTCTAGAAACGCTCTACAAACATACACAAACATGAAACACAAGCAGAAAGACCTCACACGCACCCACACGACCTCATGTGCTCGGATGAACCCGAGCACCCGAAACCCTAGAATACACAGCAGTAAAACCAAGCAAAAAACGGGTTGAACAAGGTTGTCTACCTGCTAGGAACGAGTATACACGATGATACCCAAGATTTGGGAGTGAAAACGCAACAAACGTGACGGTTTTAGGTGCTAGATCGAGAGAGAAAGTGGAGAAAATGTTGAAGGTGAAGAAGATGAGAATGAGGATAAATGGCTGGGAATGGGGTTTTATACCTATTCTAGGTTTGCAAAATGGCAAGTTTAGTCCCTGCACTTAACCCTCGAGTTCCCCAAAAATTTGTTTCGGTTGATTACGATCTTAAAATGTTCGTTATATTAAGGTTAAAAGCGTGTTTAATGGAATTTGATAGTCTAAAATGGTTTTATTAATGACAATGGTCGAAATTAAAAATGATTTATTTGGTGGTAATGGTGATGAAATTTATAAAAGGTTTATGCTTAACACACGTTCTCGGAGGAAGTACAGGCACAAGGGAAAATAAAGCAGACATGATTCCTTAAAGCAGGAGTTCATGAAGAAAAGGAAGAATAATTAAAATAATTCTATGCTTATTTATGTCGTTCGACGGACCTTAAGGTGACGGATGTCACAGTATCCCCCAGTTGAGAGAATGTCGTCCCGAAATTCAGCTGGAGTCAGGTCCAAGAGTGTCATCCATGAATAGGTGTGGGTATTTGAGTTTCATTTGATCTTCCCGTTCCCATGTAAACTGTAGCCCTCGTTTTGAATTCCACCTTACGCGAACAATTGGTATTCTACTGCGCTTCAACTGTTTGACCTTACGATCCATGACTTCAATGGGTTCCTTAATAAAATGAAGCTTTTCGTCGATTTTAATATCGTCAATGGGTATGTGAAGTGATTTGTCAGCCAAACACTTCTTGAGGTTCGACACATGGAAAGTATCATGCACACAGTTGAGTTCTTGTGGTAACCTTAATCGGTAAGCCACTGGACCAATTCTTTCTGTAATCTCGAATGGTCCAACGTATCTTGGGGCTAACTTTCCTTTCTTTCCAAACCGAACAACTCCTTTCCAAGGAGAGACTTTGAGTAGCACATGGTCCCCAATGTTGAATTCTAGAGGCTTTCGACGATTGTCGGCGTAGCTCTTTTGGCGATCTCTAGCGGCTTTCAGCCTATCTTTGATTTGGAAGATCTTGTTGGTTGTTTCCTGGATGATCTCTGGGCCTGTTAACTGACATTCACCAATCTCGGCCCAACAAACGGGTGATCTACACTTCCTTCCGTACAACGCTTCGAACGAAGCACATCCAATGCTGGTGTGGTAGCTGTTATTGTAAGAGAACTCAATCAATGGCAAATGAGTATCCCAACTACCACCAAAGTCGATTACACACACTCTCAGCATGTCTTCTAGCGTTTGTATTGTTCGTTCACTTTGGCCATCTGTTTGAGGGTGATAGGCGGTACTCATGTCTAATCGAGTGCCCATTGCTTTCTGTAGTTTTGCCAAAATCGTGAAGTGAATCGGCCGTCACGGTCGGATATGATTGACACCGGCACTCCGTGTCTTGTCACGACCTCTTTTATGTACAATCTCGCCAACTTGTCCAGTTTGTAGTCTTCTCGGATTGGCAAGAAGTGTGCCGATTTCGTCATTCGATCCACTACGACCCATATCGAGTCATGCCCGTTGCTCGCTCGAGGGAGTTTGGTAATGAAGTCCATGGCTATGTTCTCCCATTTCCATTCAGGAATCTCAGGTTACTGTAACAGTCCCGATGGTTTCTGATGTTCAGCTTTAACTTTCGATCATGTCAAGCATCTGTTGACGTACGTGGCAATGTCTTTCTTTAGGCCTGGCCACCACTACAGATCTTTGAGATCGTGGTACATCTTGTCTGTGCCAGGATGAATAGAATATCGCGTCTTGTGTGCTTCATCCATGACCAAGGTACGTACACCTCCCCACTTGGGTACCCATATACGGTCCACGAAGTACTGTACACCATCGTCCTTGCACATCAGTTGTTTATCCAACCCTCGGAATTCTTCTCCCGCAAGGTTTTCTTCTTTCAACGCCTCACTTTCTGCAATTTGGATCTGAGCTTTCAAATTGTTTGAATGGTCAATCCCAAAGCTCGAGCACGTAGTGGTTTCACGCGTTCCTTGCGGCTTAGAGCATCAGCCACCACATTAGCTTTCCCCAGATGATACCGGATTTCACAATCGTAGTCACTAAGACGCTCTACCCAACGTCGTTGTCGCATATTGAGTTCCTTCTGATCCATAATATGTTGAAGGCTTTTATGATCTGTGTATACGATGCATTTGGTTCCATACAGGTAATGCCTCCATATTCTAAGTGCGAATACTACAGCGCCCAACTCAAGATCATGAGTCGTGTATTTCTTCTCGTGCACCTTAAGTTGTCGCGAAGCGTAGGCAATCACCTTATCTTTCTGCATTAGTACACATCCCAACCCTTGATGCGAAGCATCACAGTACACCACAAAATCATCAGTTCCGTCTGGGAGGGACAATATCGGTGCATTGCACAACTTATCTTTCAGCGTTTGGAACGCCCGTTCTTGCGCATCTCCCCAATCAAACTTCTTGTCTTTCTGAGTCAGCAACGTCAACGGTTGAGCGATCTTTGAAAAGTTTGCAATGAAACGACGATAGTATCTAGCTAATCCTAAGAACTGCCGTATCTCTGAAGGTGTCTGGGGTGTATCCCATTTCTTTACCGCTTCGATCTTGCCGGGACCTACATGAATCCCGTCTTTGTTAACCACATGACCAAAAACTTCACCTCTCGCAGCCATATTCACACTTCGAGAACTTGGCAAAAAGTTCTCTTCTCTTAACAGTTCCAGTATTGCCCGAAGGTGTTCATCATGGTCCTCCTTCGATCGAGAGTAGATAAGTATGTCAATGAATACGATCACAAACTTATCCAAGTAAGGTTTGCACACCCGATTCATCAAGTCCATGAACACAGCTGGTGCGTTAGTCAATCCGAACGGCACGACCAAGAACTCATAGTGCCCACAACGAGTTCTAAATGCTGTCTTCGGTATGTCCTCCTCGAAAACTCTTAGTTGGTGATATCCAGATCGAAGGTGGATCTTGGAAAAATACGAAGCTCCTTGTAACTGATCAAACAGGTCGTCGATCCTGGGGAGAGGTACCGATTCTTCACAATAATTTGTTCAACTTACGGTAGTCGATGCACATACGGAACGACCCATCCTTCTTCTTGACAAATAACACTGGTGCTCCCCAGGCGAGTGACTCAGCCGAATAAAACCCTTCTCCAGTAGTTCCTGTAACTAGCTAGATAACTCTTGCATTTCAGACGGTGCCAACCGATACGGTGTCTTTGCTACCGGTGTAGCTCCAGGAACAAATCAATGCGAAATTCCACCTGTCGTGGAGGAGGCAAACCAGGCAAGTCATCAGGAAATACATCTGGGTAATCCCGCACTACAGGGATATCTGCCAATTTCTGCTCCTCTTGTTTCTTTTCCACCACGTGAGCCAGAAAAGAGTAGCACTGTTTTCGTAAACTCTGGCGTGCTTTCATGCAGGAAATAAGCTTTAATTTTCTCCCCGATCTTTCCCCTTGAACTCTGAGTACTCCCCCGTCTGACATAGGGATTCACACTACCTTGTCTCGACAGACAATCTTGGCCCCGTGTTTCGACAACTAATCCATTCCCACAATCACGTCGAAACTTCCTAACTCGAAGGGTATCAAGTCTATATCGAAGGCGTGATTCTCTAATATTATCGAACACTTTCTAATAATCTCGTCGGCCTGAACAATCCTACCATTGGCCATTTCTACAGAGTAGCTAGTTTCTAGACTACTAGGACTCAAATCGAGCAATTGCACAAATTCAGAAGATATAAAGGTATTGTCTGCTCCAGTGTCAAATAATACAGATGCAAAGTGATTATTGAGTAAGTGCGTACCCGTGACGACATTTGGGTCCTGACGGGCTTCATTGGCTCCAATGGCAAAAGCGCGTCCCGGGCCGCGTTCCCCTGGTTTGTCGGGCCTTGATTTCCAGCTATGGCCATAGGCTGATGCTGGTTGTTCCCTTGTTGGCCCGATGCCCGATTCAGTTTGGGGCACATGTTTCAGTAGTGATCAGGGCTTCCACACTCATAACAACCCCTGGCGTTCCCAGCGGGGTTAACCGCGTTGACTGGCGCGACCATATTCGATGCTGTTCTGCAGTCTCTTGCTAAATGTCGGGCGTCTACAGTTAGCGCACACCCGGCACGGCATAGCTAGGGGATGATGTAAGTTGCACCTATCGCATCGGGGTGCGGACCCACATATTCTCGCCTGCCCTGGGTCACGGCCACAAAATTTCTGGTTGTCTTGGCCCTTCTCTCGAATTTCCCGGCACTCGACCAGCTCGTTTCCCCAACTTCTTTCCTTTTCTCTGCTCCCCTGCCCAATACCCCTGTTCTCACCATTTCATCAGTTAGAGCGCCAGCCTTCAGAATCGCGCTCTGATAGTAGGAGGAGCAGTAGCGGTTACCATTGCCCGGATTTGAGGCGCGAGTCCCCAAATGTACCTCTCTATCCTTTTTGATTCCGGGGTGACTAGATGTGGAACCAACCTTGCTAGCTCGTGAAAACGATTGGTGTAAGCTGCGTGCCCAGCCCCCACCATGGCATGATTCCAGAACTCATGCTCAAGTTTTTGCATCTCATTGAGAGGACAGTACTCCTCGGTGATTAGGGCCTTGAATTCATCCACAACATTTGCATCGCGGATTCTCTCCCCTAGCCTGAATCTGAGTGTTCCACCACGTTAGTGCCTTGCCCTGTAGTGAGCAAGTGGCGTACTTAATCCTTTGACTGTCGAGGCATTGCTGATGTCAATCACGGCTTTCATCTTTTCAATCCATCGGGTCAGAGCTATGGCTCCACCTTGCCATCAAACTCTCGTGGTTTACAAGCCACAAATTCCTTGTACGAACATCCTCGTCTAGCATTCACAACCCCGGTCTCATTAACAATTCCAGTTCGTTACCGGCTGTACCACCATTTCCGGTCTCCTGATTGCTTCGTTCCTAGTCGGGTTACCGTTATCCTCATTATCATTGCCACCGTCCTTGTGGGGTGAGAATTCTGAAGAGCATCACTCACTTGGGCCACGATAGTCGGAATTAGTGCGACAGCTGTTGAGCGATTAGGGCTGCCACATCCGCGTTCCCTATTCCTTGATTGTTACTGGCAGGAGCATCATTTGTTCTTGGGGTTCTTCCCCTGCCTCTGCCTCTGCCTCTGCCCCTGCCTCTTGGGGCTTCAATTCCGCTATTATTACTGCGAGTAGATCTTCGAGGCGGCATGTTCTATTCATAAAAGAGGTAACATGTAAGCTTTAGTCACCATAAGATACACAAGTATTCCACTTATCAAGTTCCAATGTTTATGTTTCGGTTGGTCAAGATCACCATGCAGCCTATATCAAGCATATTCTCGGTATACCGTGATGTTTATATAGGGTTCCCCGCAGCATTCCCACCACACCCACGATGTACCGAGAATGATGCCCGATCCGGTTACATGACATCCGACTTTCCTTTTCATCATATCCATAATAATCCATCAAGTCAACTGAGAGCCCAAGCATGTAATCACGTATAGTCTGGTGGAGGTTGCCTATCTCGCATCCTTAAAGGACTCAGACATAGCCTCCTCGGGTCGGTCTCAGTATCCAAGGCTAAGCGCAGTATATGATCTGTGAAGATCTCTTCGGGTCCCATACCCGAATTTGGTCATGATAACTTGGCGCGCAGAGGGAACGGAAGATCTAATAGGAGCATCCCATAAAAGAGTGAGCACAAGGGCTCTCTCATAGGGTGAAAAGATCACGAAAGAGATAGATAAACGAACAAGTAATGAGGAACACGTATGAGATACAAAATGCACACAACCCTGGCATGCAATCTACATGAAGGTTCCTAGGTTATAGTCTAGGTCAAGCGTATTGCCTAATTCTCTATAACCTGGCTCTGATACCAGTCTGTCACACCCCGCTAAGAGCGGAAACACGGGGGCGTAACGAGACGGGAATCGTCATAACACATGGTAACGATAGAGATGCAATAATAATAATGATGACAAGCGTGTCATGACAACACCCGACAACAAGGGGACTTGTGTCGTGTTTAGTCAGTATTCACGACAACATAGCCATAAGCATAAACATGATATAAGATAAACATAGATAATAACATTGTATGCAATTCCCACAACCCGGGAACAAGTTACAAAGTATAATGCTGTTTGAAATAGATACATCAATTGTTTTCAAAAAAACAAGTTTAGCCCGAAAATGCATCCTAGGGTCTCCACTAAGGCAGCACACCTAGAACCTCAGCTAGCATGTTCACCTGAAAAGATATGCTCAAAATGGTCAACAAAATTGTTGGTGAGTTCGTAGGTTTAAAGTAAATAAGTAATTGATGCTGTAAAAAGTTGTTGTAGAATACCGTGCATACAGTTATAAGTAAGCAAAATCACATGACAAGAGCTTTACAACCAAACCTAATGACGTACACAAAGAATCTTGTCGAAATATATTCACCCAAGGCCCGTACCTGGCTATTGATGGTACTAACTAGTATACCAACATGAGGGTGGGGGTGTCAACCCAGTAGTACTACCAATACCTAACCGTCGGTTCCACACTGGAATTAAATGGTTGTAAGAAAGAACCACAAAGCAGACTCAAGCATGTATCAGATAAGTACCCACAAAATAGTAGCACGTTGATTCCAAGTATGTAAATTGTATGTATGTTGTATAGCATAGAAACGGGCGAGCATACTTTTCCCCCATGTTTGTAAATGTTTGTAAAGTAGTATAAGCACAAAAAGGGGCCACGAAAATCACACGTTAAGTGGTAAGTATGAAAGATCGAGATTCCCAACAGTTGTATGCAGAGAACAGTCAACACCTATTGACAGTTATTGTTAAGCATTAATAACCTGTATAAAGCGTATAGTAATGTTTGGTCGGTTCAGGTTGTATCGTTTCGGTCGTGGGTAGCACACACACACAAGCGGACGCACGTATCAGATCTTTTGTAGATCCAAGTACTACGAGTAGTCGTCATTGCTTATTACATCTGTGAAATGAGCTCGTGGTTATAAAAGATAGCACTTGTTACGTATTTGGAGTTCCAATTGGATTGTCGATAATTGTAAAATGTTAGGTTGTTTTCAATTGAAATAGTATGTGCATGTTGATAGTGTTGACTTTAATCTTTGTGGTCAAGCAATGACACTTTTACTGATGTTACCTTATCATCATCAGACGTTCAAGGGGAAATTCACACTCAACATCATCAGTCACACAACAGGACCAGACGCTCGACTCAACGCTCCATCCTCACGAATCAACCTTCAATCGTACGAATCAGCTTCATTCGTAGGATTGAGTCTTCATTCGTATGGCTGGCATTCAGTCGTACCACACAACACACATTCGCACGACCCAACCTCCATGCGCACGAATCAACCCTCAATTGTGCGAATTAGCTACTTTCGTGCGATTGAACCTTCATTCGTGCGATTGGACTCCAGTCGTGCGAAACACGCACAATCGCATACATTCAGTCGGTCACCTGACTCAATCACACACAATCATTCATACGCATGACTCAATCACATACACTCATTCGCACGCATTACTCAATCGCATACAAACTCACAATCGCATGACTCAGTCGCACGACATGCCTAGTCGCACAACTCAGTCGCACGATAGACTTAGACGCAAGATTCAGTCGCACGACTCACTCAGTCGCACGGCTCAATCGCCTGACAGACCCAGTCGCCTGAACTGCAGAATCGCGACTGTGGTCAGGCTGAGCAGCCCCCGAGCTGCTCTAAGCGCGAGTTTTACACCACAAGGACTTCCAGAAACACTCTACAAACATACACAAACATGAAACACAAGCAGAAAGACCTCACACGCACCCACACGACCTCATGTGCTCGGATGAACCCGAGCACCCGAAACCCTAGAAAACACAGCAGTAAAACCAAGCCAAAAACAGGTTGAACAAGGTGTCTACCTGCTAGGAACGAGTATACATGATGATACCCAAGATTTGGGAGTGAAAACGCAACAAACGTGACGGTTTTAGGTGCTAGATCGAGAGAGAAAGTGGAGAAAATGTTGAAGGTGAAGAAGATGAGAATGAGGATAAATGGCTGGGAATGGGGTTTTATACCCATTCAGGTTTGCAAAATGGCAAGTTTAGTCCCTGCACTTAACCCTCGAGTTCCCTAAAATTGTTTCGGTTGATTACGATCTTAAAATGTTCGTTATATTAAGGTTAAAAGCGTGTTTAATGGCATTTGATAGTCTACAATGGTTTTATTAATGACAATGGTCGAAATTAAAAATGATATATTTGGTGGTAATGGTGATGAAATTTATAAAAGGTTTATGCTTAACACACGTTCTCGGAGGAAGTACAGGCACAAGGGAAAATAAAGCAGACATGATTCCTTAAAGCAGGAGTTCATGAAGAAAAGGAAGAATGATTAAAATATTCTATGCTTATTTATGTCGTTCGACGGACCTTAAGGTGACGGATGTCACAGTATCCCCCAGTTGAGAGAATTTCGTCCCGAAATTCAGCTGGAGTCAGGTCAAATGAGAACCACCTTTTTTATGAGAACTCTAGAAACCAATATCAGCCACTCATTTTTTATCACATGCAAATTACATGCCATTTCTCCCTTTTTTTAAACGTTCGTAACTTTATTTCACGACATCATTTTTTCAAAAAAAATTCACCATAAAATTCAGTATTTTTTATCTTTCCAACGCCTACCATATTGATATACTTTTCTAAAAAAATCATACGTCCGTTGTTTACATATGTGTAAATCTAGTTATACATGTGTAGTACTGGATTTACACATGTGTAAAACGAATTTCGTTAAAAAAACGAGATTTTTTTATTTTTTATATATTTTTTTATGAAAGAGGGAAAGTTGGGGAACATTTTTGTGTTTTTATTTTTTTTATTTTTATGTTATTTTTTGATTTATAAATTTTTTAAATATGTTTTTGTTAATTACAATTTCGCAATTGAGAACTAGTGGTTGAGATTGGTTCCTAGAGTTCTCACAAAAAAGCTAGTTCTCATTTGATCCCTCCCCTATAAATATATATATATATATATATATAATATATATATATATATATATATATATGTGTGTGTGTGTGTGTGTGTGTGTGGTGTGTGTGTGTGTGCGTGTGTGTGTTTGTGTGAATCCAATGATCGCAATCAGGAATTATCAGTTTTATTTCGGGGTTAGGTTAATGTTTGTGGAATCAACATTAACTTTGTTTAATTGTTTCTAATAAATTTAATGTCAACAATAATGATTAATGATTAAGATGATAAGAAGAACACAATTAAAAATCAAACAAACGGATTTAATTCAAATGTATTTCATTAAAACATGTTAATGATTACAGATGAATAAACAATGAATGAATAATAACGGCTTTGAATGTATTAATGTTGATGTGACAGCTGGTAGTGTTTATGTTTGTGTGATTTGATGTGATGTTTGGTTTGTCGTATTAATACTTGGTTGTTTGTGATCGTGTGTCGTCTTGCCGTCCATGCCCTTGATGTAAAACCTAAGATCCATATTATAGGCACGTGTGTTTCAAGCAATGTTGTTGAGACCGGATCGAACCGGCCGGTCCGACCGGTTCGACCGCGAATCGGGGGCTGGTCTGGTCCAGTCTGGTGTGAATCGTTTTGAAGTGGTCGAACGGCCGGTTTGTCCCGAACCGCTAGTCAGATCGGTTTTCATTTTTTAATTTTAATGTAAAAACGGGGTGTTAAACCATAAATTAGTATGGTGGATATACAAATATAGTTAAGTTTTATATATAACTATACAAAAAATATATAAATTACTTATATTTAATTACATATATAGATATAATTAAAATATAGTTAAAACCTGTAAGGCGTCCGGTTCGACATCTGATCCAGTTCTAAAAACATTTGTTTCAATTAAGAAAACATCGGATCTCTGGGATTTGCACAACTGTGTTGTTGACTTGTAACTTGTATATAAATACAAGTGTTTGGACTCCGCAGGAATATAGTCTTCGTAGTGTTTGTTCTTCCGCAAGAGTCTTGTTCTTCCGAGGTACTTTGTTCTTCGAAAGTACTTTGTTCTTCCGAAGGAGTCTTGTTCTTCCGAAGGGATATTCACTTCAACTTCAGAGTTGGTTGTTCATCCGCAGAAATCTTTGGAGTAACACTTGTACCTTCGAAGAACAAGGACTCCTGCGGAATAACAAATATCTATGGAAGACCATATCATGCGGAAGTCCAAAAACACTTGTATTTAATAATACAAGGTTACAAGTCGAAAAGGCAACAAAGTCAACAAGACAGTCATGCAAATCCCAGAGATCCGGTGTTTCCTTAACTAAACACACGTGCCTAAAATATGGATCTTAGGTTTCACATCAAGGGCCATGGAAGGCAGACGACACACGATCACAAACAACCAGCATCAATACGACAACAAACTCAATCAAAAATAACAAAAGTAAATTCTAGCGCCCGTCACATCAACATCAATCATTCAAAGAGAATATTATCATTCATTGTATTATCTGTAATCATTAACATGGTTTAATGAAATACATGTTGAATAAATATGTTATTTGTGTGATAATTAATTGTGTTCCTTCTCATTGTGTTCGTCTTTTCCACTAATTTATTAATCACTATTGTGAATTAAATTTATTAAAAACATTAAACAAAGTTAATTGTAAGGATTCCTTAAGTCTGATGCAACCCAAAACATCCAAAGTGTCTCAGCAACATGCACTAAGTACTGAAGTGAAGAATGCTTCGGAAGTTTTACACAATACATTAGAAAACATTCTAAGTGTAAAATCTTCCGAAGCCAAGACCAATATCTTCCGAAGCCAAACATGAAGTCTTCCGAAGCTTCAAGAGACAAAGTCTTCCGAAGCTTCACCCTATGAAGACAGATTTCTTCCGAAGACTTTTAGTACACATGCTTTATCTGATGTACTGTTCCATAAAGCACCTTTTCCGCTGCATCTCTGATAAGTCACCAACTTACAAGAGTTGGTGAAAAGGTCCATGCTTTTGGTAACTGTACATTGAGGTCTTGAGTCTGAAACTTTCCACTTTATGTACTTTATCCTTTTTGTAATGTATAAGGATGTGAGCTATGGCATGTCATAGTCACAAGGTCAAAAGGCAGATATGCCTTTTGATTCTACAATTGATTTTGTTAGTGTCTAGTCAATTGTATCCAGCTGGCTTTCATAGTATAGCCGGCTGTAGGTTGTAGTATAAGTATTTCAAGTTTCTTGTATCTTAATATACTTTGTAACACTTGTAAAAGAACTTGAGAAAGCAATATACTGCATCCTTGAAAACCATATTCTCTGTTCTGTCTCTTGCTTTACTTGTGTTCTTTGTATCACTTTTGGTTAACCCAGTTTACTGTTTGATTAGAGTTTAGATAATCTCCTCATTGTGTTGTTGTGTTGTAATTGTGTTCAAACCCTTAAACGATCCTGCAATTGGTATCAGAGCTTTCAGGCTCTTGATATAAGATCTAACCATCTTAAGATCCCTCACACACACAAAAACTAAACTCTTCAAATGGCTTCCATCTCAAAGACTGATATGGAGACTGGAACCATGAACAAATCCCCACTGATCACTCTTGATGATTTTGACACCTGGTGCATGAGGATGGAAGGCTTCATCAGGTCTCTTGACTCAAGAATGTGGGAATCTGTTGAAAATGGACCTTTCATACCCAGCACCCCTCTGCTACTGGTGCTGGTATGATTCCTAAAGATATGGCCAACTACTCAGATGAAGATAGAAAAAGAGTAGAGATTGACAGGAAGGCCATGACTGCTCTTCAGACTGCTCTCCCAAACTCTGTATACAGAGGTTTTAAGAAGTGCAAAACAGCTAAACAGCTGTGGGATGCACTGAAGCTGATGTATGAAGGCTCCTCTGAAGCCAAGGAGAACAAGAAAGATCTGAAGAAGCAGCAGTTTGAAAATTTCACCTTTAAAGCAGGTGAAACCATGACCCAACAATACTTCAGGTATGTTGAGATTGTGGATACCCTAGTGGATGGAGGAGTTCCTCTTGAGAACAGAGACATTGTAAGGAAGTTCATGTCCTCACTTCCTAGGCAATGGACACACTATTGTGTGGTGATCAAGAGGACTGAGAACCTTAAAACTCTTACTCTGACAGAGTTATATGGGATTCTCAGTGGATACCAGATGGAGATGAACATACAAGGTTCATCTGGCAACTCCAACAATCAAATGGGTTCAGCCCTTCATGTGGTTGAAAGGGACAGCATAGAACCCCAACATCATCTCTATGCTACCCTGACAACTCACAAAAGGGTCCTTTCATCACCTTCCCGGAGACACCAAGGGAAAACTTTACTCAAGGAAGTCCATTCCAAGAGACAAGTTCTTCTCAAGCCTTGTGTATCTGATGAAAGCTGTGGGAATTATCTCTTCTCTTGAAGACCTGGACTGCATTCATCCAGATGACCTGGAATACATGGAGATAGTTCAGCAGATGGCTCTCCTCACTCACAGAGCCAAGAAGTTCTACAAGAGAACAGGAAGAAGATTTCCAAGCAATGCTACCAGTGGAAAGTTTGGGCTGGATAAAAGCAAAGTTAAGTGTTACAACTGTAACCTTATGGGTCACTTTGCTAGGGAGTGTAAGGCACCTAAAGCAAATGGGGGCCAAACACCACCCAGACCAAACTACACTGACAAAGCTCCTCAGTCTGAGAAGCCTAAGCAACATGCTGCTGTTGCTGTTGAAGAAGGAGGCTTTGACTGGAGTTTTCAGGTGGAAGATGCTTCTCCAAACCAAGCACTGATGGCTGACCATGATGAAGCCAAGGTATTGGAACATCTCTGTACTCCTGAATGCATTGCTAAAGTGAATAGATACAGGTCCTACAACTTAGAGATGAGATCCGATCTTGAGTCATTAAACATATTAAAATCTGATTTTAGAAAGTCTGAAAATGATTACAAGTTAAAAATAGAAGATTTGGAGAAAACCATTTCAGTACTAAAACATGAACATACAGATTTTAGAACTCAGATCCAAGATCTCATAACTAAATTGACTGAGTGCCAGGCTGAGCTTGTGATCAGCAAAGCCAAGGCAGAGAAAAGTGTTCTTGAAGAAGAGACCTTCAAAAACATGATATCCTCATCCCTGCACAACAAAGTGTGCTATCAAAATAGACAGGGACTAGGATCAAATGAGATAGCTCCTCCACACACAATCTTGTCTGTAAGATATCCTAGGTGTGGAACTTGTGAAGATGAGCTTCCTCTCATAGATCCTATAAGTGAGGATGATGAAGAAGTGATAGTGAAGAATTCCTCTGAGAAGAGTGAAGAAGAGGATTCTTCCAAGGGCCACTATCCTTCTGAGGAGAAGAAATCATCTGTGATGACCAAGTCCAAAAGAAAGAACTTGATCAGGAAGAGCAAAAGGAAAGCAAAGAAGGCTCAAGAAATCAAGGCTACTTTTGATGCTAAGCAGAAACAAGTTTTTATCTCTGCAGGTTTCAAAGTAGTAAGGACTGAAGACATCAACCAAGACTCCTCATCTAAGAGTCCTGGTTCATGTTCAAATCATCTCAGAGCAAAGAAGAAGACTGAGCTGCTGTGTACCACTGCTGCACAGCCTGGACCATCAAACTCCAAGAACAGTTCACAGCCCAAAAGAACTGTCTCAGCATCTACCAAGATGAAGGTGGAGAAGGGATGTGACCAAAGCCAGTCTTGCTCTCAAAAGGAGACTCTTTTGAAGAAGAAAATGTTATGTGTCATGTGTGAAAATACTTCTCACATTGCTAAGGATTGCCCATACAATCCTAGAAGTACCATCCACATGACCAATACAAAGACTTCAAAGAATCTCAAGAAGTCTCAAGCTTCGGAAGGAAAGTCTGTTTCCTTCGGAAGCTCCAAATCAAAGAAGAAGGTAAATGGAAAATTACCTTCGGTAAAATTGGTCTCGGAAGAAAGGAGTTCTTCCGAAGCACTGAAGTCTGCTGCAGTGACTGCAGAATCTTCCGAAGGTTCAGTCATCAAAACCTGTGAAGTTCCAAAAGCTTCAAAGGTTTTGAAGGTCAAGTCCAAGAGTCCAAAGGTGGTGTGGAAGTCTAAGAAAGACCAAATGACTGAAATTTCTCCATCAACAATAGCTGAAGATCCTCACAGTACAACCATAGGATCTATTACTGTTGCATTACCTTCTATTACACTTACTGAGCCCAAGACAAGTACGGCTTGGGTTTCCAAATGTAACTAATCATTTTCTTTGTGCAGGAACAGCTCAAGACAAACGGAAACGTCTGGATAATTGACAGTGGCTGTTCCAGGCACATGACAGGCAATAGGTCTCTACTCCATAATTTTGAGAGAATTGATGGAGGACCAGTTGCTTTTGGAGGAGATGAAGGTGGTTACATTTCTGGAAGGGGCAAGGTCACAAATGGTAAGCTCAGCATTGAAAAGGTAAACTTTGTTAAGGAGCTTGGGTACAATCTTCTGAGTGTATCCCAATTTTGTGATCAAAGACATAACATGCTCTTTACTGAGCATGAGTGCATTGTTCTCAAGCCTGGTGTGGTCATTCCTCATGAGCACATCCTGCTCAGAGCCCCTAGGAAAGGGAACATGTACAAGATGGATTTGCAAGAAACATCTCCCTCTGGAGAAGTTTCATGCTTTCTATCTAAAGCCAATAGTGATGAGTCTTTCCTATGGCATAAAAGAATGTGCCATGTAAACTTTAAAAACATGAATAAATTGATTAAGCATGATCTGGTAACTGGAATGCCAAAGAAAGAGTTTACAAGTGATGATCATTGTGTTGCATGCCTGAAAGGGAAGCAACATAAGGCATCCCATAAGCCTAAGGAAATGAACTCCATCACTACACCCCTACTTGTTACATATGGATCTTTTGGCCCCACCAGTGTAATGAGTTTAGGAAGGACCTTATACTGTCTAGTGATCACAGATGATTTTACAAGATTCACTTGGGTCTTCTTCCTTAGAACTAAAGATGAGACTCCTGAGATTCTAAAGAATTTCATCTTAAAGATTGAGAATCAATGTGATCACAAGGTCAAAACCATAAGATGTGATCAAGGAACTGAATTCAAGAACCAAATCCTTGATACATTTTGTGATGAAAAGGGTATTACAAGACAATACAGTGCTCCCAGGACTCCTCAGCAAAACGGAGTTGCTGAGAGGAGAAACAGGACACTTATTGAAGCTGCAAGAACTATGTTGTCTGACTCTAAACTGCCTATCACCTTCTGGGCAGAGGCAGTTAATACTGCTTGCTATGTGCAAAACAGAGTTTTAGTAGTTAAGACACATGGTAAGACTCCTTATGAACTTTGGCACAAGAGGAAACCTTTCATTGGTTTTCTCAGGTCATTTGGATGTCCCTGCACCATCTTGAATACCAAAGATCAAGTTGCCAAGTTTGCTGAGAAATCAGACGATGGACACTTCATTGGATACTCTTCCCAAGCTAAAGCTTATAGAGTATACAATCTCAGAACTAGAATTATTGAGGAGTCAGCCAATGTGACTTTCAATGAGCACACACCCAGTGTGGCTGGTTCTGGTCCGGATTGGCTATTTGATCTTGATTTAGTTACCAACTGTTTTAATAAATCTTGTGAGCATGTTTCAGGATCTGCAGAAAATTTAATACAGGTGATCCTGATCCAAGATTTGAGCTAGGAAGACCTTCAACTCACACACCTTCAGCTCCAGTTGAAACTACTTCAGCAAATGAGGTTTCTATCAGCACAACAATGACAAATCCAGCTGATACATCTGGCATGCCTTCAAATTCCAGCTCAGAGGCTTCTCAACCAGATAAAGACATCTCAATTGCAGAAGACAACAATGGTGATGGTGATAGTGATCAAGAATTTCTTGATGCTAATAACCATACCATAGATGACAACATCAATGATGTCACACACTCATTGGATCAAGTTAATCTTGATAGGTGTGATAATGTGGAGGATCAATCTTCAAGACCAGATCTAAATTTCTCAAATTGGATCTATCTCAGCAACTTGCTGTGATCCCTCAGCTAAGGATCCACAAGTCTCATCCTACCACAAACATCATTGGAGATGTTATCTCCGGGGTAAAGACAAGAGGGCAAACCCATGAAGCAAATGTTTGTCTTCACTCTTGTTTTCTATCCCAGTTAGAGCCAAAGAAAGTTGAGGAGGCTCTAAAGGATGGAAGTTGGGTTGAAGCTATGCAACAAGAGCTGCTTCAATTCAAAAGGCAGAAAGTTTGGAACCTTTGTCCTCTTCCTCATGGGAAGACTACCATTGGAACCAAATGGGTTTTTAGGAATAAGAAGGATGATAGAGGAATCATCATCAAGAACAAGGCAAGACTAGTTGTTCAAGGATACACACAAGAAGAAGGGATTGATTACACTGATGTCTTTGCTCCTGTAGCAAGACTAGAAGCTGTTAGGATATTCCTGGCATTTGCTGCATCCAAGAATTTCAAAGTCTATCAACTTGATGTAAAGTGTGCTTTCTTATATGGAGTGATTGATGAGGAGGTTTATGTCAAACAACCACCTGGTTTTGTAGATCCTGATCATCCTGATTATGTCTGCAAGCTTGACAAAGCTCTTTATGGGCTGCATCAGGCACCCAGGAAGTGGTATGAGACACTGTCTGAGTATCTCTGTAAACATGGATACAGGAGAGGTACTATAGATGGAACTCTCTTCATCAAAGGACAAGGAAAAGACATTCTAGTTCAAGTATATGTGGATGACATCATCTTTGGTTCAACCAATTCAAAGCTCTGCAAAGACTTTGAAAAGCTGATGAAAGACAGATTTGAAATGAGTTCAATGGGAGAACTCAACTTCTTTCTGGGAATTCAAGTGAAGCAGGTTGAAGATGGCATCTTCATAAGTCAGTCAAAGTATGTTCAAGATATACTCAAGAGATTCAACATGACTGATTGTAAGATTGCTAAGACACCCATAGCCAGAAACCACTCCCTTGGTCCAGATCTTGAGGGGGAGTGTGTAGATGAGCACTTATACAGGGCTATGATTGGGTCTCTTATGTATCTTACAGCTAGCAGGCCTGATATCATGTTTGCTACATGTATTTGTGCAAGATATCAAGCAAACCCTAAGATGTCTCACTTAATTACTGTGAAAAGGATTTTAAGATACCTCAAAGGTGCTTCAACACTTGGTCTATGGTATCCAAAGAATCCTCTATTTCAATCTGTATGCCTACAGACAGTGATTATGGTGGTTGCAACATGACTGCAAAGTCTACATCTGGGGGATGTCAATTCCTTGGTGGAAGGGTTGTCTCATGGCAATGCAAGAAACAATCCTGTGTGTCTGCATCAACTGCTGAGGCTGAATACATTGCTGCTGCAAGCTGCTGTGCTCAAGTGCTTTGGATTCAAAATCAGATGCTAGACTATGGAAACTTCAAAGAGACTCCTATCCACATAGACAACAATAGTGCTATCTCTATCACTGAGAACCCTGTGCAGCACTCAAGGACCAAACACATCAACATCAGGTATCATTTAATAAGAGATAACTATGAAAAGGGATTAATTAAACTAGTCAAAGTTCACACAGATGAACAATATGCTGATCTGTTCACAAAAGCTTTTGATGAACAGAGATTTAAGTATCTGATATCAGCTATTGGGATGATTAACTTTGAGTAGACTTTTTCTTAAAACTAATTCTAATTATCTTCTTAAAAAATATGTGTGTCCTAAGTTGTCTAGTTCATCACTTTCATAAGCTCATGTTTTCTTTGAATGTAAAACTCTTTTTGAAGACTTTCCTTAGATTCTTGAAAATTTTCTGATACTTCGGAAGATAACGTTTTACCTTCGGAAAAAAATATGTCTTCAAAATAAATGACTGTCTAAGAGATTTTACCTTCGGAAGAAGTCAAAATTTATCTTCCGAAGCTTAAAAATTCTTAACTTAGACACTTATTCATTTTTAAGGACTTTTTCCTTCCGAAGCAAAATTACTTTCGGAAGCTTTGTTCATTCTTATACAAAGAATCCAAGAGTTTATTTCTCTTCCAAAGCATAAATCTTCAAGACTCTCAGGAAAATTCTTCCGAAGCCATTTTAGCTTCGGAAGCTTTTTCAATCAAAACTTCCGAAGACAATTACTTTCGGAAGCTTTTCGAATTCCAAGAAAACTACTTTTTGAGCAAAAAGGTAAACTACTTTTTCAGAGGTGGGACCGACATACGGATTTCAAAGTTTATCCTCTTTCATTAAACTTTATCTGAAATCCTTCTCTCTCATATAAACCCAACGGTTTCCCCCTCTTCTATCATCTGCTTTTCTTCCAAACCTAAAACCCAAAGCTTTCTCTCTGAAATTTCTTTCCCATTTTTCTCTTCATCTCTGAGCTACCTCACAATGGCTGACCTTGCTCACAGAAATGATCCTAACTTTGCCATGCAGCTACACAGACAACACAATCAGGTTGCTCTGTTATGCTCTGACAAAGATCCTCATTTCTCAGAGGTTTGCCGTTTCTTGTCTTTGTCTCACTACTTCACCTCCCTAACCATTGATCCTCCTCTATATGAGGATCATTGCTTGAATTCTGGAAGACCTGCCAAGAGGTCATTATGGATGGGGAGAAGGCACTGTCTGCCACAGTGCAGGGGAGAACAATCTTCATCACTCCGGCCATCATCAACCGACATCTTCAGCTGGATGATGAAGAAGGTGAAGTGTTCTTCCCAAAGGAAGCGGTTAATCATTCCTTCGAGCAGATGGGCTATGAAGGAGATTTCTCTGTAAAGACCTTCAGGAAAGGGAAGGTCTCATCCCAGTGGAAATACCTGCTCCATGTGGTTATCCACAGCTTATCAAACAAGCATGGTGGATGGGACCAGATTCCTGAGGATCTCTCCTTTATAGTTCATGGAATGATTCAGGGGGTCAAGTTCAGGTATTCACAATTTGTTTATACTAATTTACTTGCAAACTTAGACTCCTTAGAATACTACATGTTTCCTAGATATGTTCAACACATCAACTGTGAACTGGGCTCACAGTTGAGGGAAACAGGTAATATTCTTAAATTGGGACAGATGAAGCCCGACATCTTTAAAATTATGAAGAAGCCAACTGTAGGCTTCTCAGGGGTAGAAACAGCCCTAGTCCCAAAAATGTTAGAGCTCATTGCTCAAGGTGACAACCTAGCAGTCCAAGCTAGTGTTGAACCCACACCTACTGCTCTCCAACCCTCTACACAACCTCAAATATCCATCACCTACCAAAGAAAATCCAAACGAACCCCTGCTCAGACTATTCAGTCTGTGGAGGCCCCCATATACTCACCAATACAGGAAGAAGTGGATACTGGAGCTCCACTTCTCCTGAGGAGCAGACCACTCCCATTGTTTCAAGAATCAGTGATGAGGTTCCTCATGCTCACACTGATGAGCTCACTAGCCCAACAGCCTTAAGCTCTCACTCTGAGTCTCAACACTCAAGTGAACAACCTTCAGGGGACAGCTACCATCCCCAGCCTTTGGATCTCAACCAACCAATTCCCAACCTATCCTTCTATACTGATGAAGACTTAGGATTCGGTGGGTACCATGAGTCTCTCTTCTCATCCCCTACTCAAAGAGAGATGAGTACCTCTGACTCTCCTCAGTCTATCCCACATCAGTCACCTATTACTGAGGTGGACACTTCTGAACCTGTTCAGGATGTCCATATGGAAGAGGCTCTCACTTTTGAAAGTGATTACATCATTCAGACCTCAACATGGCAACTCTACCCTCTGGCATCTCAACTGAGGCTGCCAGTGAGCAGAGGAAAACCAGCAGCCAAGAAACTCAAGCTGGTGGTGAGCGAGAGGACTTTGGTCCAATCTTCTCATCCCCCAGTGATTCTTCTGATGAAGATGAGGGGAACTTGAGACTAAAGGTGCAGAAATTGTCAAAAACATGCACCTATTTAGTCTCTAAGGTTAGTCACTTGGAATCTCAGGTGACTACCTTACAAAACAGGGTCAATGATCAGCAACTTCAGATTTCATATCTAAAGGAAAAACTAGCTGGGAGACCTTTAAGGAGAGCTCAACCAGGAACACAAGAACCTGTGGAAGTGATTGACTTATCCTCCAGCTCACCTATGCAAGTAGGTGATGCTACCAAAAAGGGGGAGAAAGTTATTACAATCACAGAACCTGGGAGTTCTTCAAAGAGAATGGACATAGAGGACTCACCATCCTCACTTGCTGTTGTGCATTCTCAGCAACTTCCTCAAGTTCATTAATGTGGACTCTATAGACTCAATCATCAGGAGTCTCTTTGAGGAAGGTATACCAAGGGCTGTCTCATCTCCACCACAAGGAACTGGCAACTACATCATAAGGTGGAGGTATGATGAGGACAGAAGAGCCCTTATACTTCACAGAGTTCAAGGCCAACAAGAAGTCTTTCAGTTCCAAAGCCTGAGCTTCTATGAAAGACTGGATTTAGTCAACATGCCACTTGTCAATCCAAGCAAATCTAGACAAGCTGACAGGCTGGCTCAAAGAATCCAAGACAGGATCCTTGCAGAGTTCTCTCTAAGAAGGAGACTTAGGCAATCAGGCAATGTCATCGGTCAACTGGATGTTGAGGTGGACCCTAAGATTAGTTTCATAGGGGAAACCTTGGCTGAAGGCCCAGTGGCAGAACCTGAGACCCTTGTCTCACCATCAACAACTGCTGCAGAGGTCCAAACTCCATCTGAGACACTGCTGGTGAAGGTGTTTCTCAGCCTCTCTCTGGCCAGAGCATGGAAGCTACACCAAGCAATGAAGGCCAAGCCTCAATCCACCCTGAGTCACAAAGGTCTGTTGGTGACAAAGGGAAAAGGATAATGACTCCTGAGGAAATTGAGGAGGAAGAGAGAGAGAGGAAAAGGAGGCTAAGGGGAGAAAGTTCTTCTGGGTCATCTAAATTCATGCAAGCTGCAATCAGGGCTGCCCCCAGACCAAATACTAAAGATGATGAGTTAAGGGCAGTCAGGATTACCTATTTACAGACCAGGAACTATGATGTTGATGAAATCATCTCCCTCCCCTTAGAAGAGTTGAATGAGCTGGCTGACATGGAAGTGTCAAGAGAGATAAAGGAGAAAGAAGATGCAAGGTTACTTCTCCAATTCAAAGAGGAGAAGAGACAGAAAAGACTTTACAAGCATACTCCCACTCTCTCTCCAGTTCAAGAAAGTCCTGCACAGGAAGATGTGGCTCCACAAGAACCTCAGGTAGATAAAGAAGAGGATAGAATCAAAATGATAAACTACCTGAGTGCCACAGGCTTCTATCAGGCAAATGCACTTCTTCCCCTGTCCTATGACTTCATTGAGTTCGAGTACTTAAAGCAACTTGAGCTTGAGCTAGTCAAAGAAAGAAAAACAACCAAAAGGAAGCTAAGGGAAGAAGCTGCAAAGTCAAGAGCCATCACTCAAAAGAATGCAAAGAAGTCTGCTGACAGACAAAGAATGATGAGCTTCTTGAAGTCATATGGATTCTCCGGAAGGAGACTTGGTCCCATGTCTCTATCTACAATGGATGAGCATATAAGGGTGATCAAGCAGAAGATTAAAAGTGGTGAATTGATTGACTTGCACTCTCTTCCAAGTCAAGTTCCACCTGAAGTGGAGGTCAAGTTTGAACAACCAGAGACACCTGAACCAGAACCTCCAGCTGAGCCTCAGCAAACTTCATCTTCTGATCCAAGACAGGGTCAAACTCCCTCTCCTTCTGAACCTGTGAGGGAGGAACACCCAACTGAGAAAGACACTGATGATCAACATGGTGCTGCAGACCAGTCTTCTCAGTTAAAGACATTAAAGAGGAAAAAGAAAATGGCTTCTAAACCAAAGACTAAAAGAAGAAGCCAAAGTCATCTACCTCTACACCCCAGGCTGAATCAGATCAACCTGAGGAAGTGCATGATGAGGCAACCCAATCAACTCCTATGCAAGTGGCTCCTCTAGCAACTGAGACACCTATCTTGTCCTGGACTTATTCTACCAATCCAGAAAGATGGCATGTTGTCAGAGATCAAGGTGTTGAGAATGTCTACTCCTGGCAAGACATAATCAACTTACCTCTGCATGATCTCTTTGAAATGAGAAGATACTATGAGAGTCTTGATGATCCTGACCACCAAATGAAGAAAGGAATGGTCTTGATTGTACTGAAGACTACCCACATCTGAAGATCTTCTAAGTGTTTTGGTAGCATCAGCCTAGGGGAGTTTGTAAGGATTCCTTAAGTCTGATGCAACCCAAAACATCCAAAGTGTCTCAGCAACATGCACTAAGTACTGAAGTGAAGAATGCTTCGGAAGTTTTACACAATACATTAGAAAACATTCTAAGTGTAAAATCTTCCGAAGCCAAGACCAATATCTTCCGAAGCCAAACATGAAGTCTTCCGAAGCTTCAAGAGACAAAGTCTTCCGAAGCTTCACCCTATGAAGACAGATTTCTTCCGAAGACTTTTAGTACACATGCTTTATCTGATGTACTGTTCCATAAAGCACCTTTTCCGCTGCATCTCTGATAAGTCACCAACTTACAAGAGTTGGTGAAAAGGTCCATGCTTTTGGTAACTGTACATTGAGGTCTTGAGTCTGAAACTTTCCACTTTATGTACTTTATCCTTTTTGTAATGTATAAGGATGTGAGCTATGGCATGTCATAGTCACAAGGTCAAAAGGCAGATATGCCTTTTGATTCTACAATTGATTTTGTTAGTGTCTAGTCAATTGTATCCAGCTGGCTTTCATAGTATAGCCGGCTGTAGGTTGTAGTATAAGTATTTCAAGTTTCTTGTATCTTTAAATACTTTGTAACACCTGTAAAAGAACTTGAGAAAGCAATATACTGCATCCTTGAAAACCATATTCTCCTGTTCTGTCTCTTGCTTTACTTGTGTTCTTTGTATCACTTTTGGTTAACCCAGTTTACTGTTTGATTAGAGTTTAGATAATCTCCTCATTGTGTTGTTGTGTTGTAATTGTGTTCAAACCCTTAAACGATCATGCATTAATGTTGATTCCGCAAACATTAACTCAACCCCAAATTAATGCTGATAAATCCTGATTGCGATCCTTGGATTCACATGTGGTATCAGTGCCAAGTGGTCATTGATTTAGATCAATTGATATATCAGTGTTAATATCGTTTAATTTGTCATCATTAAAAACCCATTCAACCACGACCACGACCCTGGGTTATGGTACTCACTCACATCTTTGCTTGGGGGTCTCGGGTTCGACCGGGAAACCCTCAAACTATTTTTTTGGCTTTTTCAGCTTTAAAAAATATATATAAAATTTCTGAAAAATTATTAAATCAATTTTGTAAACTTATTATTTTAAGTCACTTTATCAATTTATAAATTTATTCTTAAATATTTTAATATTTTATAAAACAAAGTTATATTTAGTTTATTTATTATAAAAAATAGACTTTAAACAATGATTTTAATCACTAAAATATTATTGGTTCCAATGTTATTGTTGAAATCATAATTTTAATAAATAAATATAAAATGTATTTACACTTTATATTTAAGCTTTGTCAAATATTATGATGATTTAAAATCATTTTTTATATAAACTACTTAATGGTATAATTCTTTTTATTAAATTAAAATAAAAGTGTTTTTATATTAAAACTTTTTTTATCAAAACCCCAAATTTCCCTTTGAAACCCTAGATCATGCTTAAACGTTAATCTTAATTAAACTTAAACTTGTAATATATACGTTTAGGTAGCTTGTAAAGGAACTCATTAGAACGTCGTTTAATTCTTATTCATCATCTTATATACATATACGCATGTGAGTTTTTCATGTCCCTCTTTACTTTATTCACACCTTTTGGGGGTGAAACATGTTAACGTATAAACTTACACTTCTAAACATCTTGATACTTGTAAATGCACATGCAATTCATTTTTACTTTTTTGTCATGGTTATTTGTAATATTGTGAGTCTTCTATGATGGACATTATATGTTGACAATCATTAACTATTGCTAGCCTAATGACGTCATAGATCTATGGGCCCGACAAGCCTATTTGGTGCTAAAGCCGAGGTTATTGCCAGTTCCTGATGACATATGCTTGTTCAACATGGGAACCAAGGACACTTAGCTAATTGTTATATACTTGTAAATTGATTCTTGGTCAAGGTTTGATTATAGCCATATGTATTCTATAAACTTGCATAATTGTTGATACATTGTGTTCCTAGTTTATGTTCTTAATGTAAAAGTCTTTCATTTCTTATACATGTGTAATGTAATTATTCAATGAAATATGATATGCATTTGATGTTTACTTATCTTTGATTATTTCATATTATTATTGTGTTTGATATAATTCATATGTATGAACATTTGATATAGGTTGAGGTTGTTGTACATAGTTCTTAGTCAATAATGATTGAGTAATGTGTTCAACTTAGTTGGGTGATTATTTATGCTAATGGACCATACTTATGGACCATACACATGAATGAGTCATACTAATGAACCAGTCGCATGACTGAACCAGGAGACTGGATCAGTCGTATGATTGAGACATAAGATTGACCCAGTCACACGACTGAACCTTTAGTCGTACGTATGACTCAATCGCACGGCTGAACTATACTAATGGTTCAGTCGTACGAATGGCAGCTGCAAACCTATAAATACCACTTAATTTGTGGAAAAACATAACACTTTGAGAGAAACTTCGAATATACATAAACCTTTGCCGTCCAGAGCATGTAGAACACTCAATCCAACTTCATAGTTAGTTCTTGATCGATCTCTACTCATTCTTAACGTTTGTTTCATCGTTAGATCAATCAGGTTATCGTTCTCACTGATTGGATCACCAATCTAATAGGATTCCGCACTATTTGATCTGGTTTCATGCATAATCCGTTAGTACTCCATACGTACACGGTCCTAAGAAGTGGTATCAGAGCTTATGCTCGTGATTTTGTGTGGATTCAATTGGTTTTTGATGTTTAAACTCACGTTTTCAATCAAAAGAGTCACCACTTTGCTTTAAAAGGTGTTTTCTACGTCTGCATGCATTAAAGTTTCGGTTTTTCGACCTACGACAAATTAGGGTTCCCGGGAAACTCATATTTTTTGTCAAAGTGTCAAAATATTCGATTTTACAAACACAAAAGCCTTCAGTCGCATGATTAGCCCATTCGTATGATTGAACTCATTCGTA
This sequence comes from Flaveria trinervia, assembly GCA_025506515.1. Lineage (NCBI taxonomy): Eukaryota > Viridiplantae > Streptophyta > Magnoliopsida > Asterales > Asteraceae > Flaveria > Flaveria trinervia. The sequence continues at coordinate 62,934,882 of CM046455.1, forward strand.
TACTCCATTCACACGACTGAACTTAGTCGCATCTCTCATTCGCACGACTGAACAAATCTAGTTGGTTGAGTCCAATCGCCTTGTTCATATGCATGACTGAATCCAATCGCACGATTTAATTCATTCGCATCCTTCATTCGCACGAGTGACCCATTCTCATAGCCCATTCGCACGACTAAAAACTGTCATGTTCAAAATTTACCAAGTTTGAAGCAATGGAAGACCAATTTGCTGCATTTACTGCTGGAAAGGACTCACGCATCCAGAACCTTCTACTTCTGGAGAATGAGATTAGAAACCATAACAAACTGCCAAAGTTATTAACATCGGATGAATACCACAAAGAAACATCGGTTTGAAATCTACTTAAATGGAGTAGACCCAAATCTTTGGACATACATTAAGACTGGCTACACGATACCAGTCAGTGCTAATGGAGTCAATTTGACCTCGGGAGGAATGAGCGAAGCCCAGAAGATTATGTTCAATGCTGAAAAGAAACTGTATGCCTTGTTGACTCAGTCCATACGTAAGGACATATTTCATAAGTTCTCTAAGAACAAGCAGGCTAAAAAGTATTTGAGGCATTGGAAAGAGATATGATGGAAATGCAACTACGAAAGCACTAAAGGCAAAAGCTTTAAAAAGGAATTGATAATTTTTCTTCGATTGGGAATGAGAGCTTGGATGATATCATTGACAGATTCTATCATCTGATGAGTGATTGCACACTCATGGCGTGACTACATCTATGAACGATAAAGTTTTAGCTTTGCTGATGGTCTTCCAGACAAATGGGATTTATTTGTGTCTAATCTGAAAACAAAACAAAATTCTTGCTACTTTAGACATAAATGATTTCATTTTGAAGTTAAGGGAGGATGAACTACATATGAAATACAAGTCAACAAAAGGATCCTATGTTTAGAATCTTCACTTTACAATTCAGTTCCAACACCAGCAGCTGCAGGCGCACCGCTACAAACGACATTTGTGTCGAGCTCTTCTGTTTCTTCTTCTGCTCCTTCCCAAAGTAGTGCATCAGGAACCGAAATGTCAGGGTCATCCAGAACCCAATACATAATTCCTGAGGCAAATACTACAAAGTTGAAGACCGAGAATCTCGGAAATGTCACAGTGGAAGTTGCTAAAGAGCACATGGATCTTCAAGCGGCTGTTGTACAATCTTATGATGGCTTAGTTGTAGGTAAGATTGGAAATTTTCAACTTTCTAATAAGGACTATGAGCAAGTTGATGAAACTAAGCTAGAAAGAATGGATATAATGTGGACATTGGCTAGTGCGGTCAGAAGAGCAAAGAAGTTTGTTAAAAAGACGGGGCAAAATCTAGTTGCCACCAAAGATACAACTTTTGGATTTGACAAAACAAAAGTCACATGCTTCAACTGTGGTGAAAATGGGCACTTTAAACGTGAGTCTATAAAGCCAAAGAAAATAGGAAATGGGAATCTGTTTCCTTCATTCAACCTTCAAGACAAGGATAATACTGGAACTTCATCTTCAAGTAAAGAGACAAAGGCTTTGACTGCTTAAGGAGATAAAGGTCAAGACTGGTCTTTCCAATTTGTTTCTGAGAGTGATCTAAACATCACCTTCGTTGATGCATTGGATGATGGATCTGCAAGTGAATGAGACATCATAGCTGAACAAGTTTCAGATATTGAAGAAGAAGAAGCTATGGATGTTGTGATCATCTTGTTGATGAAGACCCTAGAGCTACGAATTCAAAATCTCCAGTCATCGAAGGATACGACTCTGCTTTGATGGCTGATTTGTCTGATTCCTCACTGGTAAGTTCTAAAGACCAATTATTTGAAAAACATGCTTGTAATGAATGTGAAAAATTTAGAGAAAGCACTGATTTGAAATTTTCTAGGTTATTAGAACATAATGATAATCTAGTAAATGATTTACAACTCTGCACTGAAGCAAATTGTGTTTTAAAACAAAATGAGTTCAACTTCAAAGAAAAATAGAACTTTTGGGAAAACAACTTAGGGAAACCGAGGTTGTTGCCATCAATCAAATGACATCAAGTTTTATTTAAATTCTTTGGAGGAAACTAAAAAAGGAAAAAGTAGTTTTGGAAGTTGAGGTTGAATGATTAAAACATAAACTGTATAGTTTGGCTAGTTCTTCTCACATAGTTCAAAACTTAGTGAAAGAACGAAATAATGAGGAATGTCTGGGTTATAAGGTAGTACCGCCACCATATGAATCCTTCTGAATACAAAATTTAGACCAATTAATTATAACTATAAGGATCATGTGGTGTCCACGCCTTTGGTTAGTGATCTCGATTCTATGGGTAAACTTGTGAAATCTGTCACTAAACAGAAGGAATCTACTTTCAAATAAAAAGAAAAGACACATGTTGAAAATTTGGATGATAAAACTAAAAAGGTTAATTTAGGATCAGGTTCACAAATGTATATTTCAGAACCCAAATTGACTAATCCAATTAACCATAAACATGTTAATCACCAAAGTCCAAAAAAATGAAAGTGAAAGATGTTCAGAATGTTAAAACAATAATTTTGTTAAAGAAGGTAAAACATCTAAAAGGGAAGTGAGACAACCCAACCGGACATATCTCAAGCCTTTACCAAACTCAACCCCACATCAAAAATTTCCTCAATCTATAGAAGGGAGATCATGCTACAGTTGTGGAAAACGAGGACATATCTCTCCTAATTGTCCTTATTATCAGACACCCAAAATGAAAATTGACCTTTTTGATGAAAAACAAAGATTTTCTAAAAATTAGATCTAATACCTAAGAGTGTTAGTGAACCTAAAGTTCAAACCATAAGGCAGTCGTCAGTTTACCATAAACAGGCGTTACACAAAACTGGTTTATGGAAAGAAAAATAAAGTATTGTGTTTGATAGTGAGGAAAAGAAGAAGAAAGATATGCCCTTATCCTTTAAAGGACACTTGGTTGAATTCATGATGTGTGATTCCTCTAGGACACCCAAGCCAGTTAAGGCTTGGGTCCCAAATCTGGACTAATCAATTCCTTTCTATGTGCAGGGTGTCCGCTACAGCGCTATCACTAATACTTGGATTGTTGATAGTGGGGCGTTTAGGCACATGACTGGGAATTCGTCTTTTCTTTTCAACGTCAAACAAGTTAAAGGGGGACACGTATCATTCGCTGCGAATAAAGGAGGGTACATCACCGCTCAAGGCGAAGTGGGAAACGAGAAAGTGAAGTGAAGTTCACAAGGTCAACTATGTTCAACAACAACAAAAAAACTTGCTTTCTGTCTCCCAGATCTGTGATAAAGGATTCAAAGTTTTTCTTGACAACAAGAAGTGCTACATGTTGAAAAAGGATTACGTTTGAGGAGGATAAAGTTCTAATGTCAGCTTCAAGATATAACGATTTGTATGTCTTGGATCTATCAAAAGCCATCACAACGGGGTCCATATTGGTCCATTTGATCGATTTGCAGTACAAATGAGTTGTTGAATCGTTCAATATCAAATACACACAATAGACAAGATGAAAAATGAAGATTAAGAATAATAACATTCAAACAAAGTAAGACAATGATGATCAATACATTCAATAAACCAAAGCACAATGATATTTCTGTGAAATTACTGCTTACAAAGGTGGCTTGCAACAAGGATAAACGATTAGGGTTTTTCAAGATTAGCTAACAATGATAATGATCAAAACTATATATAGCAGTCTTAGTTTCGCAGACAGTTTCGTTGTCACTGAAACTGTTCTTCCGAAACTGTTGTTTCGCCTGGCAAAATCAACATTTTAGCCGAGCGAACTAAACAGCTAACTGTTTTCGCTCATAGTTTCGTTGGACTGCAAAACTACATAAAGCTAATTACATACAAAAGAAAACTAACATAAGACCTATTACAAGTAAAAATAAACATTCTAATCTAAGGTGAGTCCAACCTATGTATGATCTTCAATACTCCCCCTAGGTTGGAACTCACCGCCTTCACTCGTCTTGATTTATCTTGTCAGCTCCAGTGTCCCCCGTTGCCTTTGATTTGTCTTCTATAGCTCCTGCAACAACCTCCTTAGGGGCTTCAACGAATGATTCTCCATGGTCTCTGTCTGCTTCATTAGCCCCTTTGGACTGAGCACTAGCTTGCCCAAACTGTCTGGTCAGATCCTGTATGTCCACGTTCAGATCATCTGGGCCCTTACCCTCTATGCAATCCTTTTCACTTCTGCCCTTACACCTCTAATCTTATTTGCCATAGTCATAAACAGACTGGCTTCCTTCCTTTCTCATCATTCACACTCGCTTTGATATGATTCTCACATAAAATCAGCATGTCTTCATCATAAAAGCTAAGAAGCTCCATAGGATCAAAGACTTGAATTCTATACCATTCTTCACTCTTATCACCGCCTTCCCCATGTTGTAATCATAAAACCACTTCTCAAAATTCTGTAGCTGTTGGGGAAGGGGATTACCAACCTGACCCTATTCACAGTCTTTGGTGGTTTTACCCTTAGAACAATCTTCCTTTTCCAGTCTCCCAGTCTTTGCCTTTCTTTGATTGTCTTCCTCGCTTTCATATATCCAAAGGACTCAAAGTTTTCATTTAACCATTCTTTATCTCTTTCTCCAAAAGTGAGGCTCGTTTACTAAGATTGGCATTCGGTAACGGCAAAGCTGCCAGCCTCCTCAGATCCCATTTCGAAAAGGTCTTGAATGCCTTCCTCTTATGCATGTAAGAAATTCCACCCCATCTCCTCTTGATCATGAACATCTTGAGGCTTGGGTTATAACACCAGCTTATAGTTCTCTTATCGGCCTCCTTTTGCTCAACCCTTCCAAGTTTTGGAAAAGAGGAGTCAGTTCTTCAGGCTCCTTGTCTCTAACAAACCATTCTTCTTTAGCCATCTCAAAGACATCTTCATCTAATTCTCCTTTTTTGGCTACATATACTAGTGGTCTCTTATCAACCTCATAAAACTATAGCTCAGAATCATAATCTACCAGTTGTTTATCGTCTTCCTCTTTATCAACTAGCCCTTTACCTTTTGCAACATCTCTTTCAACTGACTTCCCCGTCAGAACCTCTTCACCACCAAATCTTTGTCTATATCAAATCCCATGTTCACAAACCCAGCTTCCAGAATCTCCTCTCATTCTCCCTATTTTCATCTTTATTCCTTATTCCAGAACCTTCCAACCAGCAGTTGCTGCACCAGATGTGCCCTCTCCTACCCTGGAGGAGGTACCCTCGTTCAAGAACGGGTATTTAGAAGTATCAGTTAAATCATCTAACTTAGATTGAGTTAGTTGATTGGGCAAGCCGACAACAACTTTTAACTCATTAATTTCCTCAAACAATGTCTCTTTCAACAAGCTTTGATCCACCAGCATCCTCTTCATTCCTTCTATCAAATCATCCTTTTTACTTTCCCGCATCTCTTGATTAGTGAGTTTGGTCTTTATCATGCTCAGTTCATTAGGAAGAGAGTTGTTGAGGGTCAAATCACATCCTTATCTAAACTAACCTTTCTTCCTCCTTGAAGTTTCAGTAAATGCTTGATGTCTTTGTTTGGTTCTCCTTTCGGATTCTCCTACATCAACTTTCTTTTTCGACCTTCTCTCTTTCTCAACTCTTATCTCCTCAGCCCTTTCATTCACTTCATCTTCGAAATCATAATCCTTTTCTTTTGCATATCTCTTCCTTTTCTTAGCAGCATTAGTCTGTTGTGCTCTAGTTTCTTTAGCTCTCTTATTTTCCGACTCATCCACCCTCCTAATATAGTTCCATCTTTTAGGTGGGTACATGTTTTCCTACAAATGGGTGATCTTCCTGCTGAAATCATGTCAGATGGCACAACAATCTGCAAAAATACGGGAATTCATCTGCACCAGCCTTTTAACCTCCCCATGTCTTGGCACGTTAGGAATTAGATCATCAAAGATCATTTGTAGAAATGTAGGATACAGAAGCCACTTATCCTTCTTCAGTGCCATCACATTTTCTGCTATACATGTAAATATCAGCCTCGCAATGTTTGCCTTTTCACCTCTACAGCATAGCACCATAGCTCTTTCCTAGTCTATGTTCAGCCCATCTAATCCACCTTTACGATGATCTAAACACATAATAAAGACGTGGGAGATGAATCTCCATTCCTTTGAGAGAAAGGACTTCTTGATCTTTTTTCGTGTGCCAAAGGCTGAACCCTCATATCCCATACTCCTAAACGCTTCAAACACCTCAACATCAGACATAGCAACTTCCTCTCCTGAATCTTCGTCTAGTCTTGGGATCCTTTGTTGATACATATATGTACCTAGATCCTGATCTGAATGTAATCTGTCTTACACTTATGTAATTATTGGGTACTTAATGAAATACAAATATTTGGTTGTGTTATAATGTTTAATATTTCATTAATGAGTTGTTTATCGCATATTGACTTGATTATATAGGTTAACTTAATAACAAGAAGTCATCATGCGAATGGCCCATGCTAATGGACCATACGCATGAACAACTTCATACAAATGACTCAGTCACACGACTAAACTAGGAGACTGGATCAGTCGTATAACTATAACACGAGACTGACTTAGTCGCACGACTGAACACTTAGTCGTGCGAATGGATCAACTGCATGGCTTAATCGCACGAATGAACCATGCTGATGGTTCAACGCCCGAATGAGCAATCCTAACTTATAAATACCACCTAATTCGTGGAAAATGTAAGAATTGAATCCACTTCGACTCCAGACGTACCCTAGCCGTCCAGAAGCCTCTAAGTTCGTACTCCAAGTTCATAGAACGTTGTAGATCAATTCTTGATGTTAGATCAATACATTATTGTTTCTACGTGCGTTCTCACTGATGGATCGCCAATCAAATAGGATTCCGCACTATTTGGTTTGGTTTAACACGTTAATCAGTTGGTGTTTCATTTAAATACAAGATCCTAACAAGTGGTATTAGAGTCTTGGCTCTTGATTACGTGTTGATTCAATAGTTTTGTCACAAAAATTGTGTTTTTTTGGATAGAAAACACAATCGTTTTGTGTCTAACAGAGTCTTAGACGTTTCCTGATCGAAAAGTTGAGTTTTTCCGGCATACGGCTATTAGAGTTTGATAAAATTCGAGTATTTATGGACAAATCAAGTTAAACCTAAGAATTATCAAACTTCAACAAGTTCAGTTGCACGATTAGACCAATCGCACGACTGAGTTCATTCGCACTCTCCAACCGCACGATTGGACTCATTCGTACCTTCAATCATACGATCAAGATCTTCATTCGGACTGCTCAACCGCATTAGTTCATTCGGACGACTGAATCATCCGCATTTGTTTAGTCGCACGATTAAACCATCTGCACGTGTTCAATCGCCCGAATAAGCCCAATCGCATACCTTCATTCGCATTCATCAGCAGTTTGTTAAACAGTAAAGTTAAGTGAAATGGAGGATCAGTTTTCAGCATACACAGCTAAGAGATACTCGTATCTAGAATCTACTGTTATTGGAGAATGAAGTGGGAATTGACAATAAAACCTCGAAACTTATCACGTTAGAAGACTACCCACAATGGAAGAAACGTTTCGAAATCTACTTAAATGGAGTAGATAAAAATTTGTGGGAGGCAATAGAGTCGGGGTACAGGATGCCAGTAGGAGCTGACGGAGTAAAACTTACTCTAAGTGGCATGTGATAGACAGAAGGTAAAACACAACGCTGAGAAGAAAGTCTACACCTTGCTTACTCAGTCTATTCCGAAGGATATTTTCCATCAGTATTCGGAGTACACTCAAGCAAAGAAACTTTGCGATGCGTTGGAGAAGAGGTATGACAGAAATGCCTCTCTGAAGGCCATCAAGGCAAAAGCCTTGAAGAAGGAGTTTGACAACTTCTCTTCTATAGGAAAAGAAAGCCTTGATGATGTGATCGATAGATTCTACCACTTGATGAGTGATATGCACACTCATGGAGTGGTTACTTCGATGGAGGATAAAGTATCCAACTTTGCTGATGGATTACTAGAAAAATGGGCTTCGTTTGTTTCAAATCTCAGATAGAATGGAATGCTCTCGAAGTTAGATATAAATGACTTCATTCTGAAACTGAGAGAAGAGGAGCTTAGGATGAAGTATCGAGCCCAAAAGGCTAACTACGATCAGAATCCTGCACTCTACAATGCTACTCCTTCAGTGAAGACATCTGGAGCACCACTGCAAACCGCCTTCATCTCAAGCGCAGCAGTTCCAGCACAACCCTCAACTTCAGGATCCGAAATGTCAAGGTCATCTAACACCCAATATATGATACCTGAAGCTAATGCAGCAAAGCTTAAAACCAACAACCTCGGGAATGTAACTGTGGAGGTGGCCAGAGAACATATGGACCTTTTAGCTGCGGTGGTTCAATCCTATGATGGATTAATTGCTGGAAAGATAGGTAACTGCCACCTGGCAGATGAAGATTATGAGCAGGTGGATGATATGGAGTTGGAACGTATGGACATAATGTGGGCTCTGGCAAGTGCTATCCGACGAGCTAAAAAGTTTGTAAAAAGACCGGACAGAACTTGGTTGCAACAAAAGACACAACCTTTGGGTTTGATAAGTCAAAGGTTACATGTTTCAACTGCGGTGAGAAGGGACACTTCAAGAGGGAGTGTATAAAACCAAAGAAGACAGGTAATGGCAATCCCTTCTCATTATTTAATCGTGAAGAAAAGGCCACATCTAGTAATTCTAACTCATCAAGTAAGGATCCAAAAGCCTTAACTGCTAATGAGGATGAAGGACAGGACTGGAGCTTTCGGTTCGTCTCACCAGGAGAGTCCAATTTAGCTAGTGTGGAGGATATGATGATGATTCTGCAAGTGAGGGAGATATAGCAGTAGAGCTCGCGATGTCAAATTCTGAAGATACTGCAAATGTGGTCAACCACCTGCCTGAAGAAGAAAAATCTGCATCATCATCTGAATCACCAGAACCAGAGACAACCGAGTCAGCACTCATGGCTGATTCTTCTTCAACATCTCACGTAAGTACTACTGACCAACTGTTTAATAATCATGCTTGCTTAGAATTTAATATATTCAGAGAAGGTATATATTCAAAATTTTCTAGGCTATTAGATCATAATGATAGCTTAGTAAGGGATCTGGAACTATGCACAGAGGCAAATAGAGTGTTAAAACAAAACGAGCACAATTACAAGGAAAAGATAGACCTATTGAATAAACAACTTAGGGAAACTGAGGTAGTTGCTTTTAACCAAGAAAATGACATTAGGTACTATCTAAACTCTCTAGAGGACACTAAGAAGCAAAAAGCAGTTTTAGAAGTAGAAGTCAACTCATTAAAACAAAAACTGCATAGTTGGACAAGCTCATCACATATTATCCAACACTTAGTGAGAGAGAGAAATAATGGGGAGGGACTGGGATACAAAGTGGTTCCACCACCACCTGAACCTTGATGAACACCAAAAGTAAAACAATTAATAATAACCCCATCAAGGATCACGTGGTGTCTACTCCTCTTGTTAATGATCCAGATTCCATAAGTAAATCAAGTGAATCCGACTTTAAACAAAAGGAGGCCACTTCAAAGGCAATAGGAAAGATGCCTTGTGTTAACCTGGAAAAAGAATTTGAAGAGATTAGTTTAAAGTCAGGGTCAAACAAAGTCAAACAAGAACCTAAAATGAATATAAAAACTAATCAATCATGTGCATCATGTCACAGTCCAGGTAAACAAGAGATCAAAGTTGTAAAATCAGGAAAAGCAATTAAGTTTGTAAAACCCTACCATGCATGTAACAAAGAAGTGTCTCAATCTAAACATAATAAGGTTGACCGTGTGACATCTACATCTCCACCAAAAAAATAATAAACTGTAAAGTTGAAAGCAGATCCTGCTATAATTGTGGAGAGTATGGTCATATAGCGTCTCATTGTCCTTATTACCAGACACCAAGGAGGAAAGTTGAACTTTCTGCATCTACATCTAGATCTTTTAAGAGGAACTCAATGACGCCTCTTAAAAGGGATAGTGAACCCAAAGTTCAACCCATCAGCCAATCGTCTGTTTATCACAAACAGGCCTTACAAAATCTGGATTATGGAAAGAAAAAGCCTCCTTAGTGCCTGAAAATGAGAACAAATAGAAATCTGATCAACCTTCAACCTCAAAGGGTCAGTGGGTTGAGTTTATGATGTGTGATGCCTCAGGGAAACCCAAGCCAGTTAAGGCTTGGGTTCCTAACATGAACTAATGTTTTCATTGAATGTGCAGGGTGTTCGCTATAGTGCTGAGACTAACACGTGGATTGTGATAGCGGAGCATCCAGGCACATGACAGGGAACAGAGCTCTCTTATCAAATTTCAGACAAACAAAGAAGGGCATGTTTCATTTGCTGGAAACAAAGGTGGGTATATCACAACCCAAGGAGAAGTGGGAAATGAGAAGGTTAAGTTTGATAAGGTAAACTATGTCCAACAGTTACAAAATAACTTGCTTTCAGTCTCTCAAATTGTGATAACGGATTCAAGGTAGTTTTTGACAATCAGAAGTGTTACGTTCTAAAGAAAGACTACATGATCCCGAAGGATCAGATCCTAATGTCAGCTTCAAGATATAATGTCTTTATGTCTTGGATCTCTCAAAGGCCTCCACAACGGATCGTGAAGTCCAATGCTTCTTGTCCAAAGCTACTGAGAAGGACTCCATCTCCTGGCATAGGAGAATGGGACACATAAATCCTAGAAAAATGAATCACTTGATCCAGAATGATCTTGTGAGAGGAGTAAATGTCAAAAACTTTCAACTCCTGGATTTCTGTGTTGCATGCAAAAAGGGAAAACAGACGAAGAAATCTCATAAGGAAAAGAAAGTTCATTCTATAGAACTTCCTCTTCAGCTTCTTCACATGGATCTGTTTGGTCTAGTCAGTACAAGAAGCATCACTAGTGACTTGTATTGCTATGTAGTTACCGATGACTACTCAAGGTTCTCTTGGGTAATGTTTCTGAAATCCAAATCAAAAACATTTGAATCCTTCAAGGAATTGGTAACTACACTGGAATCCCTATACAAGCTGAAGGTATGACAGGTGCGCTCAGATACGAAACCGAGTTTAAGAATTAGAGGATGGAGGCCTATTGCAAGGAAAAGGGAATTTTACATCAATTTACCTCGGCTTATACCCCTCAGATGAACGGCATTGCTGAACGGAAGAACCACAGCTTGATAGAGACAGCACGAACTATGTTGGCAGACTCAAAATGCCTATCCAATTTTGGAATGAAGCAGTGGCAAATGCATGTTATACCTTAATCAAGTTTTGGTAGTAAAACGGCATGGAAAAACATGCTACGAGTTATTACAACGACGTAAACCTAACTTGGAATATCTTGAGCCGTTTGGCGCTCCGTGCACCCTGCTGAAGAAGACTCGGGAGGGAAAATTCAGTGAGAAGATTGATAAAGGTATCTTTCTAAGATACAATATACCGAACAAGAGAGTTTACAACAACTCAATTGGCCAAGTAGAGGTGTGGTGTAATGTTGATGTTCAGAGATATATCACACCGCCTGCTGGAAAAGGGTTTGCCTACTTCTTTGACTATGATGGATTCTTCAAGACCTTCAACATACCTGTTTCCGCTTCAGAAGATGAGTTGGCAAACAAGATGATGTACGATGTCTTGAACACACCATCTCAAGATTCAACAAGTCATGATACTACCAACTCAGGGGGAGCAGTTGATGTGAGTGATTCTTCCTCTGATGAAGAAAATGAAGAAAATGATTAGATCAACCAGGATGTACATGTTCCGACTACCACAAGTTTACAAGCATCGACGAGTGATGCTTCTAAGCCATCAGAACCTTAGACTCCAACTGTCTCAGATCCAGAACCAAATGTTCATAATCTTGACCCTGAGATGGTTGTTCCAACAATTCTTGGATCACTCCTAAACGTCTATCATCCATTGGCTAATATAATAAGATATGTGAGATCAGGGGTTCAGACTAGAAATCAGCTATACTCAGCTGATTATGCCTCCGTGATGTAAAAAGGATACCTTCATGACGGTGCATACCGCTGTTTTGTGTCTCAGTTCGAGCCAAAGTATGTTAGTGAAGCACTAAATGATGAGGCTTGGGTTAGTGCCATGAAGGAAGAACTTCTTCAGTTTAAGAAGTTAGGTGTATGGACACTAGTGGATAGACCTAAAGGTGCTAAAGTCATTGGCACCAAATGGGTCTTGAAATGTAAGAAAGATGATCAGGGAGTGATCATCAGAAACAAGGCTCAGCTTGTTGTTCAAGGTTTTCGACAAGTTGAGGGTATTGACTACAATGAAGTATTTGCACCAGTGGCAAGGATGGAAATCATCCGCATCTTCCTTGCCTATGCATCTTATATGAAAATCAAAGTTTATCAACTTGATGTGAAGAGTGCATTCCTTCATGGTGAGATCAGAGAAACAGTGTATGTGAGTCAACCTGAGGGATTTGAGGATCCTTATCATCGGGATAGAGTTTACAAACTCGACAAGGCTTTATACGGGCTTCATCAAGCTCCAAGGGCTTGGTATGAGAAACTCTCGACTCATCTTGTGAAACACGGCTTTCGTAGGGGAATCATTGACTGCACACTATTTATCAAAGAAAAAGATGGAGACTTACTGCTAGTACAAATCTATGTTGATGACATAATCTTCGGTTCAAAGAACGAAGAATTATGCAAAGAATTCGAAGCAGTCTTAAGGCGGAGTTTGAGATGAGTGCCATGGGGGAGATGAAGTTCTTTCTCGGGTTACAGGTGGATAAGACACCAAATGGAATCTTCTTACATCAGCCCAAGTATGTAGAGGATATTCTCAGTCGGTTTGACATGAAAAATGCTTCCACAACTGGCACTCCACTAGCTACAAACCATGATGTAGCACCCGATGAGAATGGTGATCCGGTAGATGCCACTATGTACCGAGGGATGATTGGATCTCTCATGTATCTCACTGCCTCAAGACTTGATATCATGTATGCTACATGTTTATGCTCATGATATCAGGCAAAGCCTAAGGTGAATCATCTAATTGGGGTCAAAAGGATATTTTGTTATCTGAAGGGCACACCCACACTTGGGTTGTGGTATCCTCATGATGATGACTTTGAACTTACAGTGTATAGTGACTCGGATTACGGCGGCTGCAAGATGAACTACAAGTCTACATCAGCAGGGTGTCAGTTCTTTGGGAGAAGATTAGTAACCTGGCAGTGTTAGAAGCAGACCTCGGTTGCATTGTCAACCTGTGAAGCCGAATACGTTGCTGCTGCAAGCTACTGCTCTCAAATCATATGGATTCAACAGCAAATGCGGGATTACGATTTGCATTCACTTCCACTCCTATATTTATTGATAACTCTGCTGCGATTGCAGTCACTAAAAACCCGGTCCAACATCCTAAGACCAAACACATCAGAATCAAATATCACTTCATACGTGATTGTTTTGAAAAGAATTTAATCGATGTGATAAAAATAAACACTGATTTTCAATGCGCTGACCTCTATACAAAGGCTTTTGACAACCACGTTTTCTATATCTGTTAGAGGTCAATGGCGTTAAAAAGAAAAGTGAGGTCATTCCTGAAGATGACCATATATAGTCCGATGTGTCGTGTCTAGTTTCTTTTAATTTTTAAATTTTAGTAGTATTTTAGTTTGTTCTTTTGTGTTTGTTTAATTAGTTTAATTACAATTAGTTCTTTCCTTGCTCATTAAAATCCTAAAACGCAAATCCATAGTGGTTTTATAATTTTAGGGGGAGAATAGATCTAGGAAATAAAAAAAACGAGGGAAAAGGAGACGCGAGCTGATAATAAATAAGATCGTATGTGTGATACCGATTTAATGTTTGGAATATGATAGTACACAGGTACAAAAATTTGGGAGTTTAAAAATCAAAATTGAAAAGGATGCAAAGTTCAAGTATAAGTCTGTGTAGTCTGAGCAATATAAAAGGAAATATGATAGTTAAGCTAGCTACTACTAAGGTAACACAAAGAAAGTAGACCTAGAGGTTGCTAGACCACAGTTGATATGCCGGTAGATTCAACAAAATAGATGACTAGACCTTTTTGGTGATCTCAAGATTAAACTAAAATGTTTGACTAGTTGTGGGTAACGCCTTATCCCTGTTTAACACAATCAACAAGATTCCAATAAAGGGTGACGAACAAAATAAACGCTACAAAAGTGTGCATAAGACCAAAGCATGAGCAAAAGCACATGAAAAATGAAAATACAATCAAACTGATAACCTATGGTGTTGATGAGATCCGTGAAAAAATTGCTCATACAAGGAGATAGGTTATGTACCTCTCTACTGTGCGGTGGCACTGACCTGAGGATAAGCATAACCTATATATTCTAGAACTCATTGTTGTTTGCCGCCTCTCTGCTGTGCGATGGCACTGACCTGAGGATTGGCTTCTCTTTGAAAATTCTATGAATCGTCTCTTCTTGAATTCTACCCTAAGACCGCTTGAAAATCTCTTGAGGAATGTTGATTACCATATAAGTGTGGGATCCACAAACGCTTATTGAAATAAACAAACCTTAAGACGATCACCCAACTGTGTTGAAAGTCTGTGTATGGATTTAAGAGGATAAGTATACTGACAATCCCTGTGGCTACAATTCTTGAAAGTTCAAATCAGTGTGGGGACCTAATAGTACTAGTATGATTTCCTAAATTTGCTAAATGACTCTAGATGAAATACAAGGAAAGAGCATCAAAGTTTTTATCTAATTTGTCCCAAATAATTTGAATATCCTATATGATTCCAGCTTGAATTGGTCTGTATATGGTTTAAATGATTGAAGCTGCCCTCTCAGAAAAATTATTCCTTAGAGTTACATCTTAGGAATTTACCCTCACAAAACACAAAAACATGTCTTAGTATAATTTTCAGTGTTAACTATTTTATGTAGGTACGACATTAGTCTATTGCAGTTTTGTGTAGTATCAGACTATGTCATGGAAGTTGATAAGGGACCTTATCATCTAAAAGGTCACGTCTGAGGTGACCACATGTACTTTCAAGTAAAAATTGGGTCACATCAGAGGTGACAAAATGTCTTAAAAGGATCACGTCTGAGGTGATCAAAAGTTTTTAAGTTAAAATGATCATGTCTGAGATGATCAAGTGTTCATAATGTTAAATCAACAGTTTAAAAGGGTCTAAAAGTCAAATGGTCATAAAGTCAGGAAAATTTCAAGAGTATGACCCATTCGCACGACTGGACCATGAGTATGGACCAATCTTGCGAATGGACCATACTCATGCATTAAACAGCTCAAGGGACATGTGTATGAACCATTCACCCAAATGGCTTATCAGAATGAGCCATTCGACCGAATGGGAGTGTGCGAATGAGTCAGTCGACCGACTGAGCTTCAGTTGGCCGACTGAAGGTGATCAATTGAGTCAATCGCCCGACTGAGCTTCATTCACCCGAATGAACTAAGCGAATGAGTCCAGTCGGCCGATTGAACTCAGATTCAGTATATAAAGGGCCACAGTCGATCGCACTCTTCTCACCACTCCCAATCGCCATTAAATCGCACATCATACCATTACTCTGCCCAAATTTCATTAGACCTCGATTATACTTCCTTCTTGATCTTCTGACGTGTGTTTGCATTTATACAGGTATAATGAGATGAAATCTCACAGAAATCAGGAGAAATGGTGCCCTAATTTGTGATGGTCGATTGAAACAAGAACCAAATCTTTAAATGACCTAATAACCTACTGAAACTAAGTAAATGTTAAAACTAAGTTTAATAGGTCATTAGTTAAGAGATTGCGAGACTAAAGAACCATTAAACCACGTTTAATTTCATGAATTGGTCAAGATTCAAACCTCAGTCGATCGAACAGTGGGTCATGCGACTGGTCGTCTGGATGAACTCCAATCGCACGATTGAGCCGATCGAATGGATCAATCAGCTGAATGTATCATGCGAATGAGTTCAGTCGGCCGACTGAACCAATCGCAGGCTCAGCCAACCGATTGAACTCAGTCACATGTTCATTCACCCAAATGAGTCCAGTCGCATGATAGGATAACCGACTGACCACAGTCGCATGATTCCTTCGCATGAATGAATCAGAATGAATTCAAACAAGATACTTAGAACTGATTTGTGGTATGTGATTATCTAATGTTTATGTGTCTTGTGTTTCAGATAGGCCGATAGATGGTATATCAACCCTAAGCATAATATATGTGCTCATCTAGACCATACTACTCGGAATGGCGCTGAGTTTACAGAGATCATGGCTTTTCTCAAGCGATCGAGGATACACAAAGCCATCTCTACTCCATGCACTCCCTACAGGTCCTTACACTAGGCCTTTTGGGAGAATGCTTCTGTGGATCGATCACGAGAACCGTATAGCATACGAAGCTCTATCTGTGGTATGGCTATTGAGGTTACGACTGCCGATATTCAGAGAGTACTTGAGCTGGGGGACGCTACTGATCACCCCACCAAGCTACACCCGTTGACAGTAAGAGGTTGCTTTCTGAAAATTAAGTACGCTGGGGACATCAACTAAGGTGTGCTCAACAAGAGCAACCTGTGTTACAAGTGCTTGGCACATGTCATACTGAAGTGCATCGCTTCCAGAAGAGGTGGGTTTGATGATCTTTCAGACCAGATCCAGAATGCCTATGTGGCACTGGTGCTGAACTACCCCTTCAGCTTCTCGAGCATGATCTTCTCTTACCTTGTGGAGAATCTGGAGGCAAAGGGTAAGGAGGGTTTTTGCATGTACTCCAAATTCTTGCAGCTGATTTTCAATGAGAAGCTGCCATCACTTCCAAAGGAAAGCCACGATGCTGTGGTTTTAGAGATCATGGACGATACGACCCTGGGTGGTATGAGAGTCTACGGGGTAAGCAAGTAAACCCCAGGTGAAGAGACTGATAGGCCATCTGGCCAATGAGAGTTATGTGGCGCCAGGCAGACGTAAGTGGCGTCACACAGACAGCGACTCCGACGATGAGCAGCTACAGCTCCCAGAGCATGACTCTAATGGCGATGATAGAAGGATGCAGGAGATACATTGCCCACTCGACAAAGTGACCCCACTGGAGATATCGCTGAGACTGCTAGATTCCACCAGGGTTTCATGCCTGGTGAGGAAGAGGAGGAGTCAGATAAGGAGCCTCTGACTAGAACTATGGGAAGTAAAGTCGTTCCCACAGAACGAGGGCTCCGGGCGATTGGTGAACGCCCAAGAGGATTGGGAGAGACTACTGCTGATCCTTCATATACTCCTGATCTGCCAGGCCGTGTTCTAGGGGGAGCATCCTCCTCGACTAGATCGAGGAAGAAGAGGATGGCTCAGCCCCACGACTGAAAAGGAAGAAGCGCAGAATCACCTTTATCACCACCACAGCCACTACAACAACCACCACCATAGCTACCACCACTCCACCCACCACCACCACCACTACATCCACTACCACCACTACCACCATTCCACCCACCACCACAACCACCTCATACACCACTTCCACACCTACTACACTAGTTACACACTTCCCATCCACCACCACTACAGCTCATCCACATCCATCCACATCTATACCACCCCCAATCTTCTCTACATCCACTACCACCACCATAGGCCATGGAGTCGGGACCTCCTCACAGGTCCCACCAGTTTTTGGATCCTCTTACCCATCTGTCGGGTTGGAGGAGCAGTTAGCTAACCTTAACCGGTTAGTGCTGAAGATGCTGGCGACGGATGAACAGGGCCTCTCAGCTTAATCAGCTGATGGAGCTTAATGCATCCCAAGCCCAAGGATAAAGGCTTAGAGCCAAGAGATCATAGAGTTGAGAGAGATGCATACATCCTCAGTACAAAGGATACAAGATTTAGAGGCCCAGAACAAGAAGCTCATGCTGAGATTGAAGGGATCCAAAGATGAACCCCTAAAGATCCGAGAAGGAGATGGAGATGATGGTGATGACGATGACAGTGATGATGATGATGATGACTGTGATGATCAAGGGGATAACACTAATGCAGGTGATAATGTCGATGATGATGATGATAAAGAAGGAGATGCAGTTGCATCTACATCAGCTCAAGGTCAAGAGAGGCGCACCAAGAAAAATCAAGACCAAGGAGCCCCATCATCTTCTGCTGATCCTACTGACACACCAGCTATTCAAGACAAGAGTAATGCATAGTTGTTTATGTTATTTAAATCATGTGTATTGAATATTGTATCAAATAAATGTAATAAATGTCTATGGTTATTAATGATGTTTATTGCTTGGATTGTTGACTAATGATTGATGCGTTACATGTTTTAAATCAAGCAGATCCAAATTTTCAAGGAGATGAATATGATGTTGCTCCCCTCCAACAGATCAAGACTCAACTCAAAATGATTCTTGATCTGTAGGGGATTGTCAAGAGATTGGTGAATTACAATCCTGAAGAAGGAGAGATAATTCATGATCTCACCGACGAGCAACTGGCTGAAATGTTCCGACTCAATCCTGATGAGATTGTGAAAGATGCTCCAACTGTGCAAAAGGAGAGTGACGATGAGCATCAGGATGTCGATGAGATCGAGATTGAAGATGTCACTACACAACATTATCCAGAGTACACTAACAATGAGGGAAATGTCATTCCAAATCTGGGAGAAACTTTTGTTAGTGACACTTTTGAGACTCTGGATAAAATGGAGCAAGAGTCAGAAAAAGATAAAAAGAAGGCCCAAGCCTCAGATGCCGAAGTCAACATCAAAAAGGCTAAATGGGCAGCATGTTTTAAAGAGAAAAGAACCCAATGCAGCGCTACAACATCAACTGTCTACACCAAACTGTATCAGGTCAAGAAACACCAAAAGGTGGCAGGCAGGATCATAGCATGGGCACATTTTGCAGACCTCAACGTTTACGCGGTTAAACGTGAGAAGGGAATTGAGTACTTCAGATTTCAACACGATCTGAAGACTCTTCCAGGTTTTGAGCTCAACCAGTTAGCAAAGTTAAAATTGCTATATGCTGACCCTCGTAAGATGCCAGGCTGGTTTGAAGCTGCTCTAAAGAGGGAGTACCACACCAGATGGGACAACTTCAAACCTCAACAACCAACGAGGTACATCATAAGATCTGAGGTTGATGCCATAACTGGCAAACCTAGAGTAGTGCTGAAGTGGAGTCCACCATGTATAATGTCAAAGATCCCACTACGTGAGATGCCACAAGACTTCACTCCACACTTCAAATGGTGGTACTATGATTGGAGAATGGGAGAAGCCGTGATAGTCTTGAATAGGAATGGCATAATGGAAACCATAAGGGTGTTTGACCGATGTGGCTCACTAACTTGTCAGCACAAGATGTTTATACTTTATACAAGTGGCCACTGTTCTACAACCCACAGGATATTGTACAAGCTTTACAGTTCCGTAAAGTGATAAGACTCTATTTTGCTTTTGAGATAAACACAGGAGTCACCAAAGAAGCTAAGTACAAGAAGTTTGAGGAAATCATGAAAGATGTTAGACAATAGATAGATCTAGGTCCAAGGGGGAGTTTGTTGATACATATATGTACCTAGATCCTGATCTGAATGTAATCTGTCTTAGACTTATGTAATTATTGGATACTTAATGAAATACAAATATTTGGTTGTGTTTATAATGTTTAATATTTTATTAATGAGTTGTTTATCGCATATTGACTTGATTATATAGGTTAACTTAATAACATGAAGTTATCATGCGAATGGCCCATGCTAATGGACCATACGCATGAACAACTTCATACGAATGACTCAGTCACACGACTAAACCAGGAGACTAGATCAGTCGTATGACTATAATATGAGACTGACTCAGTCGCACGAATGAATACTCAGTCATGCGAATGGATCAACCGCATGGCTCAAGCGCACGAATGAACCATGCTGATGGTTCAGTCGCCCGAATGAGCAATCCTAACCTATAAATACCATCTAATTTGTGGAAAAACTAAGAATTGAATCCACTTCAACTCCAGACGTACCCTAGCCGTCCAGAAGCCTCCAAGTTCGTACTCCAAGTTCATAGAACGCTGTAGATCGATTCCTAATCGATTCTTGATGTTAGATTCAATACGTTATTGTTTCTACGTGCGTTCTCACTGATTGGATCGCCAATCAAATATGATTCCGCACTATTTGGTTTGGTTTAACACGTTAATCAATTGGTGTTTCATTTAAATACAAGATCCTAACATCCTTGAAACTGTCTCAGTTGTAATAGACACTTATTCTCTAAAACTTTAGTAGTGATCCTCTGGGTGTTCCCTCTTGTATCATACTCAGTTGATATCCAAAAGTCTCTGATGGGTAGATCATAGATGGTAGTTGAATGAGAGATAGCATAAGTTATAAGGGATCTTTGTAGCCAGCGAATACAGTCTCTAAATCCTGTTGCTTTAGGATATGTATCATCTAAGATGGTTGTGATGTTGTTTCTCTCATCACATTTTAGATTTACCATTTAACCTGAAAAACAAATGAAATGCATTAGAATAAAATATTAAGTGTAATATGAATAAGGAAAAAAAGAATAAAGAATAAAAAAAAATTAACTTAATTTCCCTGGCCGAAACTATAGTTTCGCAGCATGAGATTTAGTTTTGTCAAGCGAAAGTATAGTTTCGGCAAGCGAAAGTATAGTTTCGGCAAGTGAAAGTATAGTTTCGCCAACAAGAGAATATTAGTTTCGCCAAGACAGTGAGGTAGATTTGATAAGCCGGAACTATAGTTTCGACACAGCGAAACTGAAATTTAGTCAGCGAAACTGTTAAGTTCGCTCGGACAACATAACCTCACAATTTCGCTAAGAACTCATGAACTTTCATTCAGTTTCGCTGGACTATCGGTACTTTCGCAGGAGGAACTGTGAAGGTACCGAAGAGTCTCGATCGAATAGACTCACAATGTGTAAGATTAACAAGATTAAATGATAGTTCTGAGTTTGAAACTCACATGCGAGCATGAAACAACAGTCAATCGTTAACAAAATCCTAGAATCTCAAATTCGCAAGCAGAGGACACGGAACAACCCTAAGAAACCTAACCGTTCGATTGAGCGAAAATGAGAAATTAATTTCACAAAAAGAGTTAAATAGCATATAGTTTCGCAGACAGCGACACAAGAGTTTCGCCGGATAAATCTACAAATTCGCGAGGCGAAGTTGCAATTTTGCCTGGCTAAACTAAGGTCGAAATTGACTTCGCACAGTATGAAAATGTTGAGCGAAACTACAATTTTGTCTTGTCAAACTATTAGCGAAAGTATAATTTCACTGAGAAATTTTTTAAAATTACCGAGAACTTAATAGATCATGAGATCACATTCTCAAGATATACTTTAACACAAAGATGAATTTAATCATCGACAAGCAATGAGATCACAGTGATAACTGAATCTAATCACAGTCTTTGAATGAATTTTGAAATTCTCAAACATATGAATAACGATTGCTCATATGTTTGTCCACTTAAACCCATGCCCTATCTTTTTCAACAAACAGCGTATGATTCGTTAAGGTTCGATTAGATGCTTTAGAATGCTAGGACCCCATAATCATTTGGCAAGAACCGTCACCCAACCTCAGGATTTCTTGAATTTTGTTACGATCTTTAGAGAACAAGGCTTGTGCATTAGTGTGTAAGTGATTATCGACGGAATATTGCATTCTGTGATGAATTCATCATTTAGATGATTTGACACAACTTAGACTAAAATGGTGAGAGCTCCAGGCCTATGCTCACGTATAACAAAGGAGATGAACATTTAATCATGTGCCGATGAGAGCTCTAGGTCAGTACTATCGTACAGCAAAGGAGATCATCACTCCAAGTCAGTACTTCCATACAGCAGAGGAGATTAGCACAAACACAAGACAGATAAATACACCAATCAAGGCTTAAAGATATGGCTAATATGATTTGTATCATGGTGGGTGAAAGATCAATTCTCAATCCAATTTTTGTTGGGACTCATTTTTCCTATAGACCAGAATGATTAAGTAAATCCAGACATCCTTAAGCATATATTTTAATTTAAATCATTATGTTCCTGTCTACTTTATTTTTCCGGCTGAGTGTACTAAGCATATCATTAAAGAATCTGTTTGATTTTCTATTACTTGTAATTAAAAAAAAGATGTAAATTAGAGAGCAGCATCGGTTACTATCATCTCTCATTTTAAACACCAGTCATGCACAAACAAGCATATCCAGAAGATATACAATCATTTCCCGTCATCTCGACTCAAGTTCCCTAAATCTCTTTTCAAGTTAATTACTTATTTTCCCGCTAAATTTCTACATCGAAGAGAGATGTGGAAATTTATGATCAATAATTTTCCCCTTTTTATTATTATTATAATAATAATTATTTTTTTTTTAAAATAATGATAAGTGTAAAGAAAAGAGGTTTAAAAATATATTAGCTCTGATACCATATTGCTGGTCCATTTGATCAATTTGTAGTACAAATGAGTTGTTGAATTGTTCAATATCAAACACACACAATAAACAAGATGAACAATGAAGATTAAGAATAATAACAATTCAAACAAAGTAAAACAATCATGATCAATACATTTAATAACACCAAAGCACAATGATATTTTTATGAAATTACTGTTTACAAAGGTTGCTTGCAACAAGGATAAACGATTAGGTTTGCAGGATTAGCTAACAATGATAATGATCAAAACTATATATAGCAGTCTTAGTTTCACAGACAGTTTCGCTGTCAGCGAAACTATTCTGCCGAAACTGTAGTTTCGCCCAGCATAAACAACAGTTTCGCCGAGCGAACTAAACAGCTAAGTGTGAGCGAAACTATAGTTTCGCTGGACTCCAAAACTACATAAAGCTAATTACATACAAAAGAAAACTAACATGAGACCTATTACAAGTAAAAATAAACATTCTAATCTAAGGTGAGTCCAACCTATGTATGATCTTCAGTCCACTATCCAATTCTTCTTGTCAAAGGCAACAGAGAGGGATTCAGTCTCCTGGCATGGGAGAATGGGACACATTAATCCCAAGAAGATGAATAATTTGATTCAGAATGATCTGGTTCATAGAGTTACAGTTAAGAATTTCCATGTAACACCAGTTATTTTTTAGGCTCAAACAAAAGAATAAAATGAAGAAAAAGAAAGAAAAGCTATTTAACCCAAGTTGAGGGGTTAAAAATGTCAAAATAAGAAAATGTTTCAAAAAGTGGGTGTAAAAGGTGGTATGGCCGTCCATCTCTTTCTCTTGCTCATATCATTCAGATATTATAGAGAGAGAAAGAAGGAAAGTTGAAAACTCTCGGATTTTGAAGAATTGGAGCTGAAAAGATCGTACTCAAGGTAAGAATTTGTGTGTTTATTGTGATCTAAACTGGCCTTACCTCAGTTGTATGCTCATACGTGTTATGTTGTTCTGTTGTGCGTGTTTAGTGGGTTTTAGGTGTTTGAGCTGAATTTGCAAATGGGTTTGAAGAAGTCTTACCTAAAGAGCTACAAAGGTGAGTTCTAGAACCCCCTTTTACATGTTTTAAACTATTTTAGGGCTGGATATGCATGTATGAATATTTTTATAAAGTTGGGTTTTATACCTGTATGTGTGTATGTGTGTATGATTTGGGTGGGGTGTGAATTTGGGCTATGTTTATGTTTTATGATGTTATGACTATGTTTCTAAGGATTAGAAGGTAAGATTTAAGCTTAGAACATGATAGATGGTACTTGGGGACCGAATTATGATGTTACGTGTGTCCATGGCTGCTCATGCGCCCAAACAGTAGCTTATACACCCAACCATAGATAACTGCTTAAGTGTTCCTAATGCGGATGACCCTCTAAGTCTAACTCATCCGCATTTGCTAATGTGGATGAGCAAGAGGAAATGCGGATGAAAGTTGTGTGACTAGAAGAAATGCGGATGAAAGTTGTGTGACTGGAGGAAATGCGGATGACAGTTGTGTGACTGGAGGAAATGCGGATGAAAAGTTGTGCAACTGGAAGAAATGCGGATGAACATAAGTAATGCGGATGAACAATAAGAAATGCAGATGAACAAAAGAAATGCAGATGAACAATAAGAAATACGGATGAACAAAAGAAAATGCAGATGAACAATAAGAAATGCGGATGAACAATAGGAAATGCGGATGAAGTGCAGATGTGGGTTTTGACTTGGGAGATTCCTAGGGGTTCATGTAAGCTGACTTTTGAGGTCATAGATGATACGATGGGCATGATTGATGATGTATGGTTGGTGTTTATGCATGATGGTATGTATGATGTATGATTGATGTATGATGGTATGTATGATGCTTGTTATGCATGTATGATGGTGATGTTTGTTTGTTCTTGTTGATGTTCCTTATTATGATTGATGATTTTTACATGGCTTTACGTTGAATGTTAGTGAATGAAATGAAAAGTGTTATGTAACGTAAAATGGAAGATAAAGAAAAGAGGAACATAATGATAGAATGTAACACCTGGTTATTTTTAAAAGACAAGAAATAACGAATAAAAGAAAGAAAGGCAATTCAGTCCAAGTGGAGGGACTAAAATTGTAAAAAGGACACAAATCTTTGAAAAGTTGGTGTAAAGGTGGGCATGGCCGCCCACCCTCATTTCACATCACCATTTCTTCAGTTTAGGGAGAGAGAGAAGGAGAGAATCTCGGTTTGTGGAAGAAGAAGAAGAAGAAGTGAACAAATTCAAGGTAAGAAGTCGTGGTTTTTACATGTTTATGACGGTTTTATCCCGGTTACATGCTTATGTGCTTATGTGTTTGTGTTTGTGCTCGGGTGTGTGTGTGGTATTGTTTTTAGGTGTTTGAACTCATTGCAAGTGGGTTAGAAAGGAAGAAACACCCAAGTTGCATCAGGTGAATTCTAGACCCCCGGTTTTTACCTGTTTTCAAACATCTTTGGGGCTGAAAATGTATTTAAATGATTTTCAAATGTTTGAGTATGTATGCCCGTATGTATTATGCATGAATGAATGTGATTCTTGAATGCTCATAGGTTGTTCATGTTTAGAATAGCCACATTAAGCTTTGAACAGATGGATGTGATGATTGGGTTGAAAACATACAGGAAACATGTTGAACAGAAGGTCCATGCGCCTAGATAAGGCTCATGCGCCTGAAAATGCCCTAGAAAGAATTAAGTGTAATCCATGCGCCTGAACAGTAGCCCATGCGCCTAAGATTACCTTAGAAATGTTTAAGTACAGCCGCCTGAACAGTGGTCCATGCGCCTAGAAATATTAGTCGGACGACTAAGTGAAGGGCTCATGCGCCCCAATAGTGCCCATGTCCCCAAGTGGTTCATGCGCCCAAGTGTCCATGCGTCTGAATTACTCATGCGTCTAAGTGTTCATACGCACAAATAGTGCCCATGCGCCTGAATAGTTCATGCGCCTAAAGTGAAAATGCTTAAGTGTGTTCCCATGCACCTAAGACTTAGAAAATTTTACAGAATTTTCTGGGAGTCTGTGCTTTAGGGTTTTGATCGAGGTTGACTAAGGGTTTATTAATGATGATGTTTCATGCATGATATGATTGCTTATGATTGTTCCTTATTATTGTTATTGCTATTATTATTACTACTTATAGTATGAGACTTTACGTGGTATGTTATTATCGTATCGTAAAGTATATCGTAATAATAAATTGAAAGAGCAATAAAGAAAATAAGAGAAACAATAATGAAAATGTTAACAAGTCTTGCAAGCTTACAAGAGGTGCACGACCATGTTGTCATTAGCTCAACTGTGCTGCGGGTTAGCTACCCTATTATGCACACAGGGTCAATCAATCGAGATTGGCAGGACCTTTGCTGCGTGCCCGGGATGATTGGGTTGGCCTTGTATATAGTACATAGAACCCTTTCAAGGGATACAGTGACCCTTTCGGGGGATACAGTTGACCCTTTTGGGGGATATAGTTGACCATTTCAAGGGATATAGTTGACCCTTTTGAGGGATATAGATGGCCCATCACCCGTTTTCCATCGCGCATATAGTTGGGGTATTGCTCACTCGTCCATACAGAAAGTGAAACGTACAGATAAAAGTTTACAGAACAGACAAGGCATACAGTAATGAGAACAAACAATATTTGTTCATATAGTGATGCGTGCTCGCATATATAGTACAGAGTTGTATTTTACAGAAAATAGTATATTCTTATACGACATATAGAAAGTATTTTTACTACTTATAAAACTAGAGCTCACTCAGCAACGCTGACTTTTATACATTTTCAGTTGGCAGGTAATTATTGCTGAGGATGGCACGAGGGTGAAGCTACTCGGCATGGTAAGTCTAACATCCATTCGTACTCTGTGTTGCTGTTGTTTTGTAATGCATATAACAAGTCTTTTGTAAACAGTCAATGATGATGTATTGCTTAACAACAGTGCTTTAAATGAAGTAAATGGCTTTTGATAAATTATTTCCGCTGCTTAAGCTTGTTTAATTGTAATGTTTAATGTTTTAATTGCTATGATTGACCAACTGTGAGGTTTCCAGGAACGGGGCCTTACAAGTTGGTATTAGAGCCAAACTTTAATAGAACTCGGTTAAAATAAACTTTTAAAAACCTAAACTTAAACTAAAAATGGGACAAATGGAGGGATGTCAGCCCGAGTAGCTACGTGCCATCAGGTATGTCTTTTCCTAATGTCAATCAGTATTATGTGCGCATGCTATTTGATTATGTGCTCTTAGTAGATTTAGATAATGATTAAGTCAGGATAGGAGATGCTTGGGGTATGAAGAGTAAAGTAAGTGGCTAATCACAACTGGCCACTGTAATTAGGGACTTACTATACTTGACATAAACTGAGTATTACCTTGAATGACCGTGTTGGTGTTTGAATATTATAGTGTGCTTATAGAGGATGGCTGGCGGTAGATCTTCAAAAGCCTCTCGTGGTGGAGGTCATGGTGCTGCTCCACGACCCAGAGTGGAGAAAGTGGTTCATAAAGAACTAGAGACCCCTCATCCGGAGGGTGGTGATGAGAGCGCCAATCTGAGGGCCTCAGTAAAGGAGGTTGTGGTGGAAGAGGTTCACCAGGTCATGCAGACGATTCTATCGTCTGTGGTGACTGAAGTGATCAAGGCAGTTAGAGAGGGAGAGAGAAAGGAAAGGGGTGAACCTACGGTGAAAGAAGACAGCCTAAGACTGAGACGGTTCCGTCCGATGATGAGGACGAGGAAGAAGAGCCTGCGCTGGAGGTGACCCGAGGCTGCAACTACGGGGTGTTTATGAGATGCAAGCCCCTACTTTCGATGGAACGGTACTGCGGCAGCTGCTCACCGGTGGGTAAGGGAGATGGAGGTTGTCCTCGATATCAGTGAGTGCCATGAGGATCAGAAGGTGAAATTCGCTACCCACTCCTTTGTGGACTCAGCTTTTTGCTGGTGGGACAACATTGTCCAAGCCGAGGGTAGCAGGGCCATTGGAAGAATGAGATGGCCGGAACTGAAGAAGCTAGTGATCGAGGAATTCTGTCCTCACAGAGAGATGGACAAGGTAGAAAGAGACTTCCTGCAGCTGGAGGCGGGAACAATGACACACCTGCAGTACACCACCAAATTCAATGAAATGGCACGGGTGGTGCCCGATCAAGTAACACCATTGTCACGAAAGATTAAAAGATACATCCAGGGGCTGCCGGCAGATATCCGTAGGCATATGATTGCTGCCCGGCCGAGCACTTTCAGGTCGGCGGTTGACTTGGCTGGCAGATTATATGATGAGCGCGAGGTGGTAGTGGCTGAGGTGGGTAAGAAGGATGGTGGTAGTCGGAACTGGAATGGGAAACGGTTTGGACGTGGTAGAACTGCTCCAAACAAGAAGGTGGCAAAGGTGGGTGATCGACGTGTGGTCACATCTGGATCAGGGTTGAGGAGGTGTGACAAATGTGGAAGGGAGCATATTGGTGAGTGCAGAATGGTAATGAACATATGCTTCAGGTGTGGTCAGCCTGGCCACATCGCTAGAGACTGCAAGAAGCCGAGGGCGGAGAGCTCTGGGGCAGAGAAGAAGAAGCCGGAGGGAGGAGGGCAGATGGCAGGTGCTAGAGCTTACACCATGACCCGGGAGGAATCCAGAGCTGATCCTGATGTTATGTCAGGTATGTTTCTGGTAAACCAAACTTGTGCCTCTATATTGTTTGATTCTGGTGCTAGTAGGAGTTTTATTTCTACTACTTTCTATGCTAAGTTTCCTGTTATTAGTAGAAAGGTCAGTGCACCATTCGATGTAGAAACTGCTATGGGTAAGTCCACTAGAATTACTGATGTGATAAAGGACTGTGCCATAGAACTAGAAGGTCATAGGTTTGCTGCTAAGTTACACGTGATACCCCTAGGTGGATTTGATGTAGTACTAGGGATGGACTGGTTAGCAACCTATGAAGCAAACATCGTGTGTCGCAAGAAGATGATTTTTAGTTGCGTCCAATGGGAGTTTGGTTACGATTTATGGAGATCGCGTCGCGACGATTCCGAAAGTGATTTTGATGGCGGTGGCAGGAAAGTGCATGAGGCGCGGATGTAGTGCCTACTTGGCCTACGTGAAGGATGTGGACGCGCCAACACCGCAACTATCTGATGTACCAGTTGTGCGTGACTTTCCGGACGTAATCCCAGAAGACTTACCCGGCGTGCCACCGGATCGCGAGATTGAGTTCCAAATTGACTTGATACCCGATGCTCAACCCGTTGCCAAAGCACCATATCAATTAGCTCCCACAGAAATGAAAGAATTCATGGAACAGTTGCAAGAGCTGCTTGATAAGGGGTTCATTAAACCGAGTATCTCTCCTTGGGGTGCTCCGGTCCTGTTTGTGAAGAAGAAAGACGGTAGTATAAGGATGTGTATTGACTACCGAGACCTGAACAAGTTAACGCTGAAGAACCGATACCCCCTACCAAGGATAGATGATCTGTTTGATCAGCTCCAATGTGCCATTTGGTTTTCAAGGATAGATCTTCGATCTGGTTACCATCAGCTGAAGGTGAAGGAGCAGGATATCCCTAAACAAAAGCTTTTCGTACGCGCTACGATCACTATGAATTTCTTGTTATGTCATTTGGTCTAACCAATGCGCCAGCTGCTTTTATGGACTTGATGAGTCGAGTGTGTCGGCTGATGTTAGATAAATTAGTGATTGTGTTTATTGATGATATCCTGATTTATTCAAGGAGTAAGGAGGAGCATGCCGATCACATTCAGGAGGTGTTAGAGACCTTAAGAAGGGAGAAGTTGTATGCCAAATTCTCCAAATGCGCGTTCTGGTTACACGAAGTTCAATTCTTGGGTCACGTGATAAACCCAGAGCGGATTGTGGTAGACCCTGCTAAGGTGGAGGCTGTGATGCAATGGAAGTCTCCAAGGACGCCATCCGAGATTCGTAGTTTCTTGGGATTGGCGGGTTATAATCGAAGGTTCATTCTGGATTTTTCCAAGATCACTTCTCCACTGACCAAGTTGACCCGAAAGGATGTAAAGTTTACATGGGGTCAAGCCCAAGAACAGGCGTTCGAGGAGTTAAAGGTAAGGTTGACTCAAGCTCCTGTCTTGTCATTACCTGAAGGAAGTGAGGATTTGGTGGTATATTCAGATGCTTCTTACTTGGGGTTGGGGTGTGTATTAATGCAAAGAGGGGAGGTTATAGCCTGTGCATCCCGACAGTTGAAAGTTCATGAGGTCAACTACCCTACTCATGATCTGGAGCTAGTAGTCGTGGTCTTTGCACTAAAGATTTGGAGGCACTATCTCTACGGAACGAAGTGCACCATTTTCACGGACCATAAGAGCTTGAAGTACTTCTTCAAGCAAAAAGATATGAACATGAGGCAGAGGTGATGGTTGGAGCTTATAAAGGACTATGATTGCGAGATCCATTACCATCCGGGCAAAGCCAACGTGGTGGCCGATGCTCATAGCCGGAAGGAGAGGCCCGAGCCGATTCGGGTGAAAGCATACCAACTGATCATGACCTCTGATGTAATGAAGCAACTCAAAGAGTTTCAGGATGAGGCATTAAAAGAAGATCATCTAAACTCTGAAAGAATGAGAGGCCTGGTTGGGGAATTGACTGAAAACACACTTGGTGTTAAAACTTGATTTGGACCGGTGTGGGTTCCTTGTTTCGGGGATCTACGTGTGAGGATTATGGATGAAGCTCACAAGACTCGATACTCCATTCACCCTGGTGCCACAAAGATGTATCAAGACATGAAGAAAATTATTGGTGGCGGGTATGAAACGTGACGTGGTGGAGTATGTGAGTAAGTGCCTTACTTTCCTGCAGGTGAAGGCGGAACACTAGAAGCCGTATGGGAAGAACCAACCTTTGGATATACCGGAATGGAAGTGGGAGCACATCACAATGGATTTCATTACGAAACTTCCCCGTACTCCAAAAGGATACGATGCCATATGGGTGATTGTTGTCCGCTTGATGAAGAGTGCTCACTTGCTACCGATCCACGAGACATATTCATCCGATAGGTTGGCTGACCTGTTCATCAAGGAGATTGTAACTTGTCATGGTGTACCGGTGTCCATTGTGTCTGATCGTGACATCCAGTTTACATCTAAATTCTTGAAGAAATTCCACGACGCCATGGGGATGAGGTTACATATAGCACGGCTTATCATCCCCAAACTGATGGTCAGTCAGAAAGGACCATTCAGACGTTGGAGGACATGCTTTGGGCATGTGTAATCGATTTTGGTGGAAGTTGGGATGACCACTTACCGTTAGCCGAATTCTCATACAACAACAGCTATCATGCTAGCATTGGTATGCCACCATATGAGATGTTATACGGTAGGAGATGCAGAACAGCCGTTTGTTGGGGTGATATTGGTCAAAAGGAATTGGGAAGCATCGAGGTAATCGAGGCTATGCCTGAGAAGCTTGAAAAGATTAAAGCCTTAATGAAGGCAGCCAAATATAGACAGAAGTCGTATGCCGATAAACGATGTAGACCAATTGAGTTCCAGGTGGGTGACCGGGATATGTTGAAGGTCTCACCTTGGAAGGGTATTATTAGATTTAGGAAGTGGGGAAACTTGAGCCCAAGATATATAGGCCCTTTCCGAATCATTGCTCGAGTAGGGGAGGTGGCCTATAGATTGGAGTTGCCAAATGAGCTAGGTGGAATTCACCCGACATTCCATGTATCTGATGTGAAAAAGTGTATAGCTGACGAAGACATGATTGTCCCACTAGAGGACATTGAAGTTGATGAAAGGCTCAATTATGTGGAGCAACCAGTAGCAATTATCGATTGTAAAGAGAAGAGGCTAAGAAATAAAGTGGTTCCTCTTGTGCGTGTATAGTGGAAACGCAGGAAGGGATCCGAATCTATGTGGGAAACTGAAGAGGAGATGATGCAGCATTATCCTCGTCTGTTTGAGGAATAACAGGTTTCGGGGACGAAACTATATAAGGGGGGTGGACTTGTAACACCCGATTATTTTTAAAAGACAAGAAATAATGAATAAAAGAAAGAAAGGCAATTCAGTCCAAATGGAGGGACTAAAAGTGTAAAAAGGACAAAAATCTTTGAAAAGTTGGTGTAAAGGTGGGCATGGCCGCCCACCCTCATTTCACATCACCATTTCTTCGGTTTAGAGAGAGAGCAGGAGAGAATCTCGGCTTATGAAGAAGAAGAAGAAGTGAATGAATTCAAGGTAAGAATTCGTGGTTTTTACATGTTTATGACGGGTTTTATCCGGTTATATGCTTATGTGCTTATGTGTTTGTGTTTGTGCTCGGGTGTGTGTGGGTGGTGTTGTTTTTAGGTGTTTGAACTCATTGCAAGTGGGTTAGAAAGGAAGAAACACCCAAGTTGCATCAGGTGAGTTCTGGACCCCTAGTTTCTACTTGTTTTCAAACATCTTTGGGGCTGAAAATGTATTTAAATGATTTTCAAATGTTTGAGTATGTATGCCGTATGTACTATGCATGAATGAATGTGATTCTTGAATGCTCATAGGTTGTTCATGTTTAGAATAACCATACTAAGCTTTGAACAGATGGATGTGATGATTGGGTTGAAAACATACTGGAAACATGTTGAACAGAAGGTCCATGCGCCTAGATAAGGCTCATGCGCCTGAAAATGCCCTAGAAAGAATTAAGTGTAATCCATGCGCCTGAACAGTAGCCCATGCGCCTAAGATTACTTTAGAAATGTTTAAGTACAGCCCATGCGCCTGAATAGTGGTCCATGCGCCTAGAAATATTAGTCGGACGACTTAGTGAAGGGCTCATGCACCCCAATAGTGCCCATGTGCCCAAGTGGCACCCAAGTGTCCATTTGTCTGAATTACTCATGCGTCTAAGTGTTCATACACACAAATAGTTCCCATGTGCCTGAATAGTTCATGCGCCTAAAGTGAAAATGCTTAAGTGTTGGCTGATGCGCCTACATAGTGATGAAAAGCCCGAACAGGGCTCATGCGCCCAAATAGTTCCCATGCGCCTAAGACTTAGAAAATTTTACAGAATTTTCTAGGAGTCTATGCTTTAGGGTTTTTACCAAGGTTGACTAAGGGCTTATTAATGATGATGTTTCATGCATGATATGATTGCTTATGATTGTTCCTTATTATTGTTATTGCTATTATTAATATTACTTATAGTATGAGACCTTACATGGTATGTTATTATCGTAACGTAAAGTATATCGTAATAATAAAGTGAAAGAGAAATAAAGAAAAGAAGAGGAACATTAATGAAAATGTTAACAAGTCTTGCAAGCTTACAGGAGGTACACGACCATGTTGTCGTTAGTTCAACTGTGCTGCGGGTTAGCTACCCTATTATGCACACAGGGTCAATCAATCAAGATTGGTAGGACCTTTGCAGCGTGCCCTGGGTTATTGGGTTGGCCTTGTACATAGTACACAGAACCCTTTCGAGGGATACAGTTGACCCTTTCGGGGGATACAGTTGACCCTTCGGGGGATATAGTTGACCCTTTCGAGGGATACAGTTTACCCTTTCGAGGGATATAGATGGCCCATCACCGTTTTCCATCAGGCATATAGTTGGGGTATTTCTCACTGATCCATACAGAAAGTGAAACGTAAGGATAAAAGTTTACAGAACAGACAAGGCATATAGTAATGTGAACAAACAATATTTGTTCATATAGTGATGCGTGCTCGCATATACAGTACAGAGTTGTATTTTACAGAAAATAGTATTTTCTTATACGACATATAGAAAGTATTTTTACTACTTATAAAATTAGAGCTCACTCAGCAACGCTGACTTTTATACATTTTCAGTTGGCAGGTAATTATTGTTGAGGATGGCACGAGGGTGAAGCTACTCGGCAGGAAAAGTCTGACATCCATTCATACTCTGTGTTGCTGTTGTTTTGTAATGCATATAAACAAGTCTTTTGTAAACAGTCAATGATAATGTATTGCTTAACAACAGTGTTTTTAATGAAGTGAATGGATTTTTATAAATTATTTCCGCTGCTTAAGCTTGTTTAATTGTAATGTTTAATGTTTTAATTGCTATGATTGACCAACTGTGAGGTTTCCGGGAACGGGGCCTTACATAGAATGCATGAATTAATGAATAAAAGTTGGTAAAGAAAGTCTTGCAAGCACTGTATAGAGAAACACACTCAATGAAGAGTGTCAGTTCAACGGTGTGTGGGATAGCTACCCTAGAAGGATGCACACCGGGGTCCGTCTTTATGACCGACCATTTGGATGGAACCTTTGTCGCTTACCCTAGGTGTTGTGGTCAGGCTGCTGAGCACCATGATGGAGGTCTATGATAGACCTGGGCCCAGTACCCGCTTTATGGGTGATGGTGAGGTATAGCACATGACAATGGTACACCTGAATTTACCCTAGGTGCTATGGTCAGGCTGCTAAACGCCATGATGGGGGTCTATGACAGACCTCGGCCTAGTACCCACTTTATGCGTGACGATGGAGTAAAATTCATAGTTTTTGATAGGATGTAAAGAAGTGAAGATGAACATACAAATGAAAGTAAATAATGAAAGTTAACAAATGAATTATGAAGATAATAATAATTATTACCTTGATGTATGTACGATGTGTGATCATGTGAGATAGTAATAAAAATGCTTTAACGAATGAAAGGTAATGTAATGTTATTATAAAACTAGAACTCACTCAGCAACGCTGCCTTTTTATGCATTTTCCAGTTGGCAGGTAAAGTTGCTGAGGATGGCACGGGGTGGCTACTTGGCTCTTTTGGATGGCATTCTTTTGCTTAATGTTTTTGCATTGTAATGCGAACAAATGATATTGTATAACGAATGTTGTATTATTTTGTAAAAGCATTTTAATTGAAAATGTTGTTTTTAATGTTTCCGCTGCAATGTTTACTTCAAGTTAATGTGATTATAGGTTTTATGTGCGATGATTGGCCAACTGTAAGTGTCCCGGGAACGGAGCCTTACATTCCAGCTCCCAGATTTCAGCGTAGCATGTAAGAAAGGGAAACATACCAAGAAGTCTCACAAAGCAAAGAAAGTTAATTCAATCAATATTCCTCTCGAGCTTTTACACATTGATCTGTTTGGCCTAGTCAACATAAAGAGCAATGCTGGAGATCTGTACTTCTTTGTAGTAACTGATGATTACTCAAGATTCTCCTGGGTTATGTTTTTGAAAGCCAGGTCAGAGACATTTGATTCATTCAAGCATCTAGTCACTACATTGGAATCACTCTATAAGCTGAAAGTACGAAAGATTCGATCAGACAATGGAACAGAGTTCAAGAATCAGTGAATGGAGGCATACTATAGAGAGAAAGGAATTGTACATCAATTTACTTCTGCCTACACTCCATAGATGAATAGGGTTGCTAAAAGAAATAATCGGAGCTTGATAGAGACAGCCAGGACTATGCTAGCCAACTCTAAATTGCCTATTTAATTCTGGAATGAGGAAGTGGCTAATGCATGCTACACTCTCAATCGAGTCTTAGTGGCTAAACGTCATGGGAAAACATGTTATGAATTGCTCCAGCGACATAAACCAAACTTGTAGTATCTCGAACCATTTCAAGCACCGTGCATGCTGTTAAAGAATACTCAGACCGGGAAGTTTTGTGAGAAGGCAGAAGAAGGTATCTTTCTTGGATACAGTATATAAGACAAGAGAGTTTATAACAACTCAATAGTTCTCGTAAAAGTGTGGTGCAATATTGATGTCCAAAGATACACCACCCCCTGCTGGAAAAGGACCTTCCTTCTTCTATGATTATGATGGATTTTTTAAGTCTTCAATCTACCTCCTTGTAACACCCGGATATTTTCTTTAAAGCCGATGAAAGAAGAAAAAGAAATAAAGTCCATAGTCAACGGACAAAACTTCCCAAAACGGGAGAAAGATTGGAAGAGTGGGGGATTAAGAGGGGAGGGCAGCCCACTCTCCTCCCCCACACTCACAAAATTCAGCCAAGAGAGAAGAGAGGAGAAAAAGGGGTTTCAAGCTTGGTTTTCATGGATTCAAGCGTGAAAGTTGAAGTGTAGCGGGTCGGGTTGAAGCTCTACTTGACGGTGTTGTTTGTGTGAGTTCAAGGAACCCTTTTTTACACTTTTTCAACTAATTTGGGGCTGGAACACATAGTAAAACCCGTTTTTGAAGTGTGTGTGTTGAACCCGTATGTATGTGTTTGTGTGTGATGCGAGTGGAGTTTGTTTTCGGGCTTGTGTGTGCTTCAATGGTGTTGTGGTATGTGTTTCTAAGGTTTAGGATGGTTGATTTAGGCTTAGAAAATGTTTGAGAGGGTTTGGAGACCAAAAAGTGCAGATTGGGTTCAGGATGAACTGCATTCTGCATCAGCTAGGGCTAGGCGACCGAATGGCATGCGACAGGAGGCTATACGGCTAAAAGGAGTGTGACTGAGCTCCATTCGCATGTGAGTCATGTGACTGAGGTCCATTCGCATATGAGTCATGCGATTGAGGATCATTCGTATGTGAATCGTATGACTGAGGGTCCATACGCCTAGATACTCATCCGAATTGAGTTCATTCGCCTAGAGTGCCCATCCGCATTAGTACCCATCCGCATTAGTTCCCATCCGCATTAGTGCCCATCCGCATTAGGTCCATTCGCTTAGGGTCCATTCGCGTGGGCTCCAATTGCTTGATGTTCATCCGCATGGTGTCCAATCGCCTGGGAGGCCATGCGACTGAAGGGTGCCCATATGCCCAAGTAGGGCTTGTGTACCCGAGGGAACATAGTTTATTTACTGACTTTCAAGGGAAAGTGCGGATGTAAGTTTTGACGTGGAAGGTTCCCGGGGGTTCATGTAAGTTGACTTTTGCAGCCATAGATGTTATGTTGGGCATGGATAATGATGATGTATGATGTTTTATTATTATGTCTGATGTATGTTATATATATACGATGATGCCCTATATGATGATGTTGAGTGTGTATGTTGATGTTCCTTATTTTTATTGTATGTTATTTTCCCTTGGCTTTGCGTTGTATGTGAATGAATGAAATGAAAGTATTATGTAATGTAAAGTGGAAGGTAATGAAAAGATGAACATGATGAATGAATGCATGTATTAATGAACGATGGAAAGTAATGTAAGTCTTCCAAGCCTTGTATGTCGGGACACGCCCCAATGTTGGGTGTTAGCCCAACAATGTGTGGGTTAGCTACCCCAGAAGGATGCACATCCAGGTCTTTCTTTGTGATTGACCATTTGTATGGAACCATTGCTGCTTTCCTTCGGTACTATGGCCAGGGTGTTGTGCACCATGATGGAAGGTCTATGATAGGCTTCGGGCCAGTACCAGCTTTATGCATGACGGAAGGGTAAAGTTCATGGTTTTGATGGAAAGAAAAGATGTA
Organism: Flaveria trinervia; assembly: GCA_025506515.1. Lineage (NCBI taxonomy): Eukaryota > Viridiplantae > Streptophyta > Magnoliopsida > Asterales > Asteraceae > Flaveria > Flaveria trinervia. Next base: position 62,971,928 of record CM046455.1, read on the forward strand.
ATGATAAACGAACGAATGAAAGTAATGAAAGTGAATGGTTATGATGAACGAATGAATGAACAAAAGTTAATGAATGATAGATGAAGATAATAATGACATTCTTTTAATTATGATGTATGATCGCATGTAAAAGTAAAGAAGGTTTTAATGAAAGAAATGTATGTTTTAATTATAAAACTAGAACTCACTCAGCAACGCTGACTTTTATATGTTTCCAGTTGGCAGGTAATGTTGCTGAGGATGGCACGAGGTGGCTACTCAGCTGTTTTGGATGACATTCTTTTGTTTAAATGTTTTTGCATTGTAATGCGAATGAATGATGTTTTAAAATGAACGATTGTATTAACTTGCAAAATGTTAGGATCTCAGCCTCTTGGTTTAATCGATTGAACAGATATAGCAGCGGAATAGCTCAGAATTAGACAAATTCAAGCAAGAACATTCGATATAAAGCGATAAAAGAATTTTGTTATAGAGAGAGAAATATCTGACAAAAGGAATATTGCATTAAGATTGTCGGCCTCAATGGCACGATTACAGGTGAGTCATCCTTCCTTATAAAGGAAAGAATGACGTAGGCTGATGTCACTTGAAAGTGACATGTAACCGTTTTATAACTACTGATGTTTAACAACTACTGAAGATGTCAACAACTGACATCTTCTTACAAATGTTCCTAAGTGTTAAACATCTTATTTACAACTACTGAAAAACATAAAACTACTGATACTACAACAACTGAAGAACAACCTCTTCAGTTGTTTACAAGTACTGAAAAGGAAACAAAACTACAGAAAAGTAAACAAACTACTGAAAGGAAAAGAAAACTACTGATGAAGAAAAACCATCACAACAACTGAAGAAGCCCTCTTCAGCTGTTGTCATCAGCTGTTAGCATCAGCTGATGTCTTCAGTACTTGAACATCAGACTTTGTCTTTCAGCTGTTGATCTTCAGTCTTTGTCTTCAGTACTTGTTGAAGTCTTCAGACTTTAGATCTTCAGCAGTTGTATTCTTCAGACTTTGTAGAACAGCTGATCAGGTCTTCTTCAGCTGTTGTGATGTCCTGTGAGACTTAGAGGTTTCTCTGATCAGGCTCATTGGTTCTTTTGGTCCAACACAAAAGCATCTACAATGAAATGAAAAGGTATTTTAATATTCCGCTGCAATGTTTTGTGAAGGTTAAATGTAAAGTTATATGTTTTATGTGCAATGATTTATCAGCTGTAAGCGTCCCGAGACGGGGCCTTACAAGTTGGTACCAGAGCCGAAGTTTAAGTGAAAGGGTAAATTTCAAAATAAACCTAAACTTAAACTGAAAATGGGACGGAAAGGGAAGGGATGCTAGTCTGAGTAGCTGTGTGCCATCAGGTATTTTCATAAGGTTAACTGGTATTACGTGCACATGTTATGTGGTTATGTGTTGTTGTATATTTAAATAACTATGTATTCAGGATAGGTAACACTTGGGATATGAAGAGTAAAGTAAGTGGCTAATCACAACCGGCAACTATAATTAAGGACTTACTATACTTGACATAAACTGAGCTGTTCCCTTGAATGTCCGTGTTGGTGTTTGAATCTTTTACTGTGTGTGTGGATGGCCGGTGGTAGATCTTCGAAAGCTTCACGTGGTGGAGGTCGTGGTGCTGAACCACGGGTTACGAGAGTAAGACCCAGAGTTGAAAAGGTGGTCATGAGGAACCCGAGACCCCTTATCCGGAGGGTGGTGATGAGAGTGCAAACTTAAGGGCCTCGGTGAAAGAGGCTGTGGTTGAAGAGGTGCATCAGGTCATGTAGACAATCTTACCATCTGTAGTGACTGAAGTGATTAAAGCTTTATGGGAGGGGGAGAGGAAGGAAAGAAGTAGACCTACGGGCAAAAGGAGACAGCCCGAGACTGAGATGGTTTTGTCTGATGATGTGGACCAAAAGAACCAATGAGCCTGATCAGAAAAACCTCTAAGTCCCACAGACATCACAACAACTGCTGAAGACTTGATCAGCTGTTTGACAAAGTCTGAAGACTTCAACAGCTGAAGACTAAAGTACTGAAGACTTCAACAGCTGAAGACCAAAGTCTGAAGATCAACAGCTGAAGACTAAAGTACTGAAGACTTCAACAGCTGAAGACTAAGTACTGAAGACTTCAACAGCTGAAGACTAAAGTACTGAAGACTTCAACAGCTGAAGACAAAAGTCTGAAGATCAACAGCTGAAGAACAAAGTACTGAAGATCAACAGCTGAAGTACAAAGACTGAAGACATCAGCTGATGACAATAGCTGAAGTTCAAGTACAAGTAGTGAAGCCTTCAGAGTTTGTTACAACAGCTGAAGAAGCATTCTTCAGTTGTTGTGATGGTTTCCTTTCAGTAGTTTTTTTTTTGTTTCAGTATTTGTAAAACGACTGAAGAGCATGTTCTTCAGTCGTTGTAGTTTCAATAGTTTCTTTTCAGTAGTTGTAGTGATAGTTAACACTTAGCATTTTTGTAAGAAGATGTCAGCTGTTTGACATCTTCAGTAGTTGTGTTAAATATTAGTAGTTTGAATAAATTCTGTTAGATGTCACTATCAAGTGACATCAGCAGACGTCACATCTCTTATATAAGAGGTGTTGACCTAATTGTATGTGTGACATTTTGTTACCACGAAAGCGAATATTGAATGAAATATCTTTTGCAGAATTCTCTCTGTCTATAACCGTTTGTTCTTACCTTGAATATCTTTTGTGTTCTTGTGAATTGGCTAATACATTATTTGTTTTCCGCTGCTATACTCTCTAATCAATCAATGTAGATCACCGATCTTAACAAATGGTATCAGAGCTGGTAATCATTGATCGATCTAACAATGATCATTGAAACTGCTATTTGATATCTATGTTTGATTGAATTAGCACATTTGCAAGAACTGGTTATAGATTATTGAATTTCTGCCGCTTTCGTTTATTCATTTTGAGATCTCTCTTGGTTCAATTGGTTGTTGTGTTTTGTTCTAAATCTGCTATAGTTTAATTGAATTTGGTTGAATCTGAGATGACTACTCCTTCTAATGACCCTCACAATACTGGTTCCTCAACAAGCCTCCGATGCTGGTTAGGACTGAGTATAACATATGGCAACGAAGGATGCTTCATCATCTGTCTGTTACAGTTCAGGTTGTTGGACATCTGTGGTATATGGACCACATAAGCCTATGGTGAACAATCCGAAAACCAATCAAATGGTTCCGAAGAAGAAGGAACAATACTCAGATGAAGATCGGAAACTGTTTGAGATTGATGCTAAAGCCCATGGAATTCTGGCCATGGCACTGCCGAATGAAATCTATTCAGGGCTTATGCATCATGAAACTGGTCATGACCTCTGGAATGCACTGAAGGAACAATCGGTGGAACTGATGAGGTCTTAGCAACAACAGAGAAATCCTCGCCCAACAATATGAGACATTCTCTCATAGAAAGGGTGAAACACTAACTCAACAGTTTGAGCGTTTTTCCTGTTTGATCTCTAAGCTGAAAATGGTGAAACAGGAATACACCAACAGCTAGATGAATAACAGATTCCTCAGATCACTGCCTGAGAGATGGGACACATACACTATTGTTCTACGCTCCAGTGCAAATCTAGATAGCCTATCACTCACCCAACTTCATGGGAACTGCTTACAATTTGAAAGAGAGATAGAGCAAAAGAGGAAACATTATCATCAGGAAAGCTCACTGATGAGTTTGTACCAGGGAACACACTGCTTGGTTGGTCAGAGTCAAAATATGTTGCATCTGAAACCAATTATGATGAGCATATTGATTTCTCTTCAAACAGTTCTGATCATGCATTTGTTGGTATTGATAGTCATTCTGGCAGTAATACTGACAATCTATGCTTCATCATGGATGATCTAAAGGGAATGCTGATGATGATTTAGAAGAGATGGATATTCTAAGCCAAATGGCCTTAGTTAATATCAGATCTCAGAAGTTCTACAAGAGAACTGGCAGGAAATTTCCTGGACTCTCTGGCAAAACAAAGTTGGTTTTGACAAGAGTAAGTTGAGGTGTCACAAATGCCAAAGGCTTGGACACTTTGCAAGAGAGTGTAGATCAACTGGATCTAACTCTTCTACACCCTTTGTGACTTTTCCTAGCACTAGTCCACAAAACAAAGGGCAATCCTGCTGGTTCTGGTCATCATTCACACCCTGTATCTCCTGCATACTTTGTCCCCCAGGGTCCAATGTCATATTTTTCCCTGCTATTACATGCCTCCGCAAATCCGATTCAAGCTCCTATTGCACAACAACCACAAGCATTACCTAAACCTCAACCTTCCCAATCTCATCAACAAACTCAACCTCAACAACACAGCTTTTTCACCCCAGGAGTGTTGACTGGAGCAGTTTACCAGATGATTTGTCTGGTCATGAACAACTGTTCTCTGGTGCTGGTCAACATGGTGGTGACAGTCCTTTTGGAAATCTAGCTCTTATGGCTTTGGAGTCTGCTGATACTTCATCCTCTAATGCCTCTACACCACAAGTATCACAGGTATCATCTGAGGCAAAAGCCAAACTATGTTCTGAAACATGCATAGCCGCATTTGCATCTATTAGAGAAGCAAATGTAGCTTTAATTAACAAGAACATTGAGATAGAACAAACAATTTCCAAAAGCAAAGCTGAATTTGAGTCTGTGCTTAATGATAAGAATGATGAGATTTACAAACTTAAATGCCAAATCACTGATGATAAGGCTAGGGAAGAGATACTTCTAGAGAAGTACAGAGACCTCAAAGAAACACTTGCAACTACCCAGGTAGAGTGTGATCGATGGGTAAATTCTTGCAAGGGTTTTGAAATGCTTCTTAGTAAGCAATCTGCTTCCAATGTGAAGTTTGGCATTGGTTATAATCACACTGCTCCTCCTACAGATTTTACTCCTAGAGCAGAGGTAGAATCTGATGGTGAAAGCAATAACCAATCCTTTTCATCATGTGATCTACTATCTGATACATCACCATCAGAAGTAGAAGTCAGCATTAATTCCTCTCAGAACCTATCAGCTGATGTTGATGGTTCAAATGCTGACACTCACATGATCAAAAAGTTGATCACTCTAGGTGATATTTCACAAAGTACTGAAAGTACTAAAAAGAATGTCAAACCTGGAGAACAAGCCCAAACTACTGCATGTACTAAAGGAAGAAAACTGCAAGTAGAAAGGGTGGAAAAACTACAAAGAAGATATCAAGAAAGCAGGTACTAAAGGGAAGAAAATGCTAGTACTGATAGCAAACTGCTGAAGAACAAGTTTCAGTAGTTTCATCTTCTTCAGCAGATGATCAACTTAAATGAAGAAAAAGCCATGTGAAATATGTGGCTTATTCAATCATCTTACTAATGATTGCTAGTATAAAAGGGCTCCAAACTCAAACATAATGAAAACATTAAAGAGAAAATGGATAAAATGAAAACTGAGTTTGAAACCAAATTTGTACCAGCAACATCAAAACCTGTGACCCCAAAATCCAAAAAGAAAGGGGTTAAACAGGAAACAGCTGAGGTTGCTCAAAGAGAGATGGTACAACACCAGAACCATCAAACTCAAGCACTAATGTGTCTGATGAGCTGAAGGCTTTATCACAAAATCAGACAAACTTGTTATGATGGTTCAACATCTATTGGGGAGAGTCAACCAATTAGATGCTCCTGTGTTGTGAAACCATAGAGAAGAAAATCCATGCCAAGGATTCTTCTTCTTCACCATCTCCATCCCCTCAGGCTGTTATTCATAGCAAGTCTGTTAGTTTACCATCTATTGATATGACCAGACCCAAAACCAAAAGGTTTGGGTCTCAAAAACTAACTAATTGTGTATGATTGCAGGGTTCTTCAACATGCCAAAGTAGCATCTGGTATGTAGACAGTGGGGATCTATGCATATGACAGGGAACAGCTCTCTTCTTCATGACTAATCTCAAGGAAAGAAGGGGTTTGTTTCTTTTGGCAATGATGCTAAGGGTTACATCATTGGAAAGGCTTTGTCCCAATGGGGAAATAAAGTTTGATGATGTTAATCATGTGGAAAATCTCAAGTACAATCTCTTGAGTGTCAGTCAAATGTGTGAAAGGCCATGTTGCTCTTTTCACCAGTCAGAACTATAGGATTCTGTCATCCAAAGTTCTGAATTTGATTGATAAGGTGTTGGATGATCACACTCTCCTGAGGGCCAACAGGCCAGGAAGAGTGTATGCCTTAGATCTTTCCAAGAAAATAGATATCAGAGGCCATCCTTGCTTATTTTCCAAAGCCTCTCCTCAGGAATCTAAACTGTGGCACAGAAGGTTGGGTCATGTTAATTACAAAAACATGAATCAGCTGATCCACAATAGTTTAGTGAGAGGTTTACCAATAAAGGAGTTCCCACTGTGATGAAACCTGCACTGCTTGTTTAAAAGGAAAACAACACAAAGCCTCATCCTCTATTGAGAGCCTAGTCCACTGCCTGCTTGCAATTACTGCATATGGATCTATTTGGCTGTGAGAGTGATGAGCATGGCAAAGAAGAAATACTGTCTGGTAATTGTGGATGATTACTCCAGATTTGTATGGACTTTCTTTCTGCATTCAAAGGATGAGGTTGCTCAGAAGATTATCAACTTTTGTTGTATGTTGAGAAGCAGTATTCCCTTTCAGTCAAGTGTATAAGGAGTGACAATGGAACTGAATTCAGAAACCATACACTTGATGAATTTTATTTCAAAGGGAATCAAAAGGCAGTTTAGCATCCCAAGGACTCCAGAACAAAATGGCGTAGTGGAGAGATAGAACAGGACCCTAATTGAAGCTGCAAGGTCTATGTTGGCTGACTCTGGTTTGCCACTAAGCTTTTGGGCTGAAGCTATAACACAGCTTGCTATGTGCAGAATAGAGCCTTAGTATATCAGAGGTTGATGAAGACTCCATATGAAGTTCTACATCACTTGGCTCTCTAATTTCATTTTTCAAAGCATTTGGGTGTCCTTGTTTATTCTCAACACAAAGGATCAACTCCAAAAAATTTGATCCTAAGGTGGATGCAGGGTATTTTGTTGGTTATTCATCTACTTGCAAAGCATACAGAGTCTTCAACTGCAGAACAAAGATAGTTGAAGAGACTTTGCATGTGAAGTTTAATGAATCTCCAATGGACAAGATTCCACAAAACCTATGGAGTTGTTGATTTGGACATACTGCAATATGTTCTTTATCAACCTCCAGCTGTTGCAGATCATGTGGATAAATCATCTTCTGCAGCATGTCTTTCACCAGGTGGTATAGATGATGATGATGATAATATCAATACTCACCTATTCAAGTTTAGTGACCAACTGCCGAGTCTGCTAAACTTGATGTTCCTGTAGCTTCGCAGTTCCATCCACAAAATGCTGATGAGATTTCTGATTCCTCTACATCTTTTGAGTTACCATCAAATTCTTGGTTTCAAGAGTCTGCATCAACATCTGCTGCTGCTGAAGGTTCTACAAACACTTGCACAGATATCATTGTTTATCAAGAGCTGAAGAATCACCCAATGTCTCAAGTACTTGGTGATATCAATGCTGGATTTCAACAAGAAGTCAATTGTCTAACTTCTGCTTCTATGCTCTCTTCATCAGTCAGCTAAAGCCAAAGAACTATCATGTTGCTTTGAGAGACAATGGATGGGTTGAAGCCATGCAGCTTGAGCTACTTCAGTTCAAGAAACAGCAAGTGTGGGAACTGGTTCCTCTACCCCCAGGTAAGTGTGCAATAGGCACTAAATGGGTGTTTAGGAATAAAAACTGATGAAAATGGGCTTATTGTTAAGAACAAGGCTAGATGGTTGTACAGGGGTTTCACAAGAAGAAGGTTGATTATGATGAAACCTTTGCTCCTATAGCCAGACTAGAGGCAATTAGATTGTTCTTAGCCTATGCTGCATTCCATCATCTTAAATTTTTTCAAATGGATGTCAAAAGTGCATTTTATATGGTAAAATAAAAGAAGAAGTTTATGTGTGTCAACCACCAGGTTTTGAGGATAATAAACATCCTGAATGGGTGTATAAACTTGATAAGGCTCTTTATGGGTTGAAACAAGCTCCTAAAGCCTGGTATGAGACACTTTCCACTTTTCTTTAAGAATAATTTCACTAGAGGCTCCATAGATAAAACTTTGTTTATTAAGAGGGTGGATCAGCATAAGCTACTTGTTCAAATTATGTTGATGATATTATTTTTGCATCCTCTGATCCCCAGTTGTGTGATGATTTACCAAATTAATGAAAAAGAGGTTTGAAATGAGTGCAATGGGAGAATTACAGTTCTTTCTAGGCTTGCAAATCAAACAAAAGGCTGATGGAACCTTTATTCATCAGTCAAATATACAAAAGGTCTTTTGAATAAGTTTGATTTACAAAATTGTAAGCCCTGTTCTACTCCCATGTGCAACACCACACAACTGGATGCAGATCAGAAAGGTAAAGCTGTTGATGAAACACTTTACAATGTATGATTGGGTCCTTGATGTATTTAACAGCTTCTAGACCAGATATCATGTTTGCTACTTGTGTCTGTGCTAGATTTCAGGCTGCTCCTAAAGAGTCTCATTTGATTGCAGTCAAGAGGATCTTTAGATTTGCAAGGTACACAATCTCTAGGTTTATGGTATTCCACTGGACACTCTTGCAAATTAGTTGCTTTTTCAGATAGTGACTATGCAGGGTGCAAGTTAACTAGAAAGTCAACTTTGGTGGATGTCAATTCCTAGGCAACTGTTTGATTTCTTGGCAGAGTAAGAAACAAACATCTGTTGCTACATCCACTGCTGAAGCAGAGTACATTGCAGCTGCAAGTTGTACTTCTCAGGTACTCTGGCTTCAGAACCAACTTTTGGATTATGGCATTACAGAGACTAAGACTCCATTATTAATGGATAGTGCTTCAGCTCTGTGCATTGTCAAAAATCCGTCCAGCACTCTAGGACCAAACATATAGAGATCAGACATCATTTTATTAGGGATTGTTTTGAAAAAGGTCTGATTGATCCTAAGTTTGTGCCTAGTGCTGATGAGCTTGCAGACATTTTACTAAGCCTTTGGATAGTTCAACTTTCCAAAACCTAGTGTTACGGCTTGGTATGCTGCAGCTAGAATAAGTGATAACTACTGATGATCTCAGTAAATAAGTACTGATGATCATTAGTGACCATATCACATATAGTACTGATTCTGTTAATAATGATAAAGTTACAACTACTGATGTAGTTATAACTACTGATGTTAGTAAAAACAGATAAGTACTGATGTCCTATGAAACAACTGAAAACAGCAAAAGGCTGATGAGTAAGTGTTGAGGACAGTATGAAACAGCTGAAAGGCTATGAATGACGAAAACTACTGATGAGAACTTTCTCTTCAATTGTTTCTACAACTGTTGTTTCATCCTACACAACTGATGACAAACCATGTCTTCAGTAGTTTCACAACTAATGATGACTAACACCAAGTCATCAGCTGTTTACAACAATGATGACAAAACCATGTCTTCAGTAGTTTCACAACTACTGATGACTAACACCAGTCATCAGTTGTTTACAACAACTTATAACAAAACCATGTCTTCAGTAGTTCACAATACTGATGACTAATACCAAGTTATCAGTGTTTACACACTTGAAGACCAAACCAAGGTTTTCAGTAGTTTCACAACTACTGATGACTAAAACCAAGTCTTCAGTTGTTTTCAAACATCTGAAGTCAAAACCATGGTTTCAGTAGTTTTATAATGCTGATGCCTAAAACCAAGACTTCAGTTGTTTCAACTTCTGAAAGGGTAATACCATGTCATCAGTCGTTTAAAACTACTGATGAATAACACCAAACCCTTCAGTCGTTTTCTAACCCTTACCCTATAAATACCCAATACCTAATCCTTCAGAGCTTCATCCTCTTCAAACCTAACGTTCAAATCTCCAAAACTTCTCTCTCATTAATGGCGACCATGCAGCTCAAACCACGACATAACTGTGTTGCCTACCTCACAAAATCCCCTTTCTGGACAAAGTTCGATAACGCCATTGATCTAATGGTCCAATCTCCCTACCAAACGGCCTTCCTTCTAAATCCCACCATTCATGCCGAATCCTTACACCAGTTTTGGACGAACATCACCCTTATAACTGGGGAGAACAACACCGAGTCTCTCCAGTCGTTCGTCAACAACCATCAAGTGGTCATCACTCCGGAAATCATTCGCCAAACCCTAAACTTGAATGATGCCACTTTCCCGGTTGGGTATCCAAAGGGCACAACTGATTTATCCTTTGCCCACCATGGATATCAGGGAAACCTCAGTGCCTCTACCATCCTGAAGAAGCATTTCCATGATGCAGAACGTCTTATCTTTCACATGGTAAATGTTTGCTTAGCTCCTAAGACTTCCTCTTGGGATCAAATGTCTACCAGGTGGCAGCAGGTATTATTCTCTATCCTTGAGCAACAAGACTTAAACTTTTCTGAAATTATTTTTCTTGAACTTAAGGATATGGCCTCAAAACCTCTTTCTAATCGATGGATATTATATCCTCGGTTCATAATGGCCATCATAGAGAATCAGCTGAAAGCTGAGGGACTACTTGGCCTTGGAGTCCCTGCAATGGCTGTATTGCCTGAAGTATACTCCAGGCACAACTTTGACCAAACACTGAAACACGCTGCCAAGCTACGAAAACCCACGCAGTTGGAACCCACAGCCACCACCTCCAGATCCAAAGTCCCCACCAAACCAAATCCAAAAAGCCAAAAAAGGCTACTCAGGGAGATGAGTCCCCTGAGGATGCCCCTGTACCACAAACACAGGAAGCACATACTGGTATTAACCCCCATTGTGTCAAAGACTCAACCTGCCAAAGCCGCACGGTATCCTCTCAACAGGATCCTGTTGCAACCAATATTGGGGAACCCACACTGCTGGAACCTATCTCACTTGAGGGTTACCATTGAAGCGCACCATTCACCCCGGGTGCAATCTGCTTCTACCCAATCTCCCACATGCAACCGCCCCCCAAAGTCCTACATTAATTGTTGCACAAGTGCTGAGTCAGTTGCACTCCTCACCCCTCCCCAGATACCAATTACAACTGGGCATACCTCTACCATTGAGGGGGAGGACCAAAGTGCATCTGATAACCCACAGCATAGGGGTTACAATGTTCCATCTCCTAGTGTAGAAAAGGAGATTGGAACTTCTGGTGAGGCTGCCACTTATCCTGCTTCAGCATATGATCAGGATGTAGTTGGTAACATCACTAAGACCTTACCAGAGGCAACTGCTGATGAAGGACATAGTCCTGAGGCAGGAAGTCCCCAGTTCCAAGACAAAGGGGCCATGCTACAACTGATCTACACTCAGTGCATGTTCATCTGATTATATCAGGAGGTCAGGTGATTCAGTAACTACTGATGATGACCTGGGCTTCTTTTACGATGTTTAGCCCAAAACACCATCCTGGAAGAGGAGGTGAGCAAACTCAAAGAGCTGCTTGCCAAAAATTCTGAGGATCAAAGACCATCTGTCCCTCAAAACCACAGATGGCACCTTCATCGAAAGGTCTCCCAAACACAGAGCCACTCCAAAATACTCAGCCACCTGCCTCTGCTTCTGGCACTATTTCTCAGGAACAGAAACCCCCTGAGCAAATAGCTGCTATCTTTCAAAATTCCCTACCTCTCATCACACCTATAATCACTGATATAGTGATCAAAACCATTGATGAGAGGCTTTCCTCAGTAAAACAACCCTTGATAGAGGAAGTTGTGGGCAAAAAGCTTTCTGACAATCAAACCCTTGCAACCAATGCAACCAAAAAGGGGGAGATTCAGTCAGTGAAAGCAAAAAGAAAGGGGAGTGCAGAGAGGAAAGAGAAAGAGAAAGAAACAGAAGTGACAAAAGGGGAAAAGAGAAGGATGGCTGTGGAGACTGAAAAAGAGAAGGAGAAGGAAGCTGACATGGAGAAATCAAAGAAAAGAAAGAATGAAAAGGAGACTGCCTTGGAGCTGATGGGAAAGAGGCTGATGCCGAACACAGCAGATCAATGGATAACATCATTGATCAGTTGTTTAGGCAAGGCCATGACACTGACAAACTTGACTCTGAGATCAGAAGATTAGAGATTGAAGAAATCCAAACTAGATGGGCAAGTTATGATGTGTTAGAAAGAGAAAGGCTGGAGATCATGATCAGGTTTATAGCAAAATATCTTGGAAGATCAATGATCGAAATCAAGGCTTGGTCCAGGGACAACATCTTGGTAATAACCACCAAGATCTGTTCCTGAAGTATACACTAAAGGATTAGTTGTTGAAGCTTTGAATGAAGCTTGCTGGGAGCAGGACTGAACTAGCCAAGCAATCTAAAGCCACACTCATCTCCAAAATGCTAGAACAGCCTGTCAACATTCCCACACCAAAACCACCAAAAACACAACCCACCAAACCAACTCCCTTACCCTCAAAACCAATAGCGATGATGTACCCCAGAAGAAGAGAGAGAAGGGTATTGAGGCTAGAAGATGATGAAGAAGATGATCATGAAGATAAGATAGGCTGCCACTCTCAGCTGTTATACAGTTGCCGAAGGCCCCAGTCACTCTACAACAATTACTCCTGAAACTCAAAGACAAATTGTGAAAGTGAGCTAGAAGAAGAAGAGCTTCACAAACAACATGATGAGGAATTGTTGAGGAGGTTGACAAAGCATATGTTGCCACATCTTCTATCATCAAACATGAAGAAGCATGCTCTCAGATTATACACTCTTAAGCATACATTTCAATATCAAAAGGAGAGAGTGAGGATTTGGCCTGATCCCAGGGTGTCACAGGATTCACAAGAAAAACATTCCACAGAGATACATTGGCCAGGTGAAGAAGATGTAGATGAAGTGATCTCACTGGTCTTTGTAGTATCACCCTGGGAAATCCTAGAGACTTCAAGAAAGCTTATAAAGCTAACCAAACCCACAGAAGATGCTGGAAATAAAATGGTGAAAAGGGGTTAGTATATAAGAGGCTTGAGGAAGTCAGAAAGAATGAGCTCCAGTTGTTCCTAGAGGGTAATCACCCTGATGATTTGCTTATAGAATAATAAAAACTATGGAGCTAAAGAATGGGAAACATGTCAAATACCTATTTGAGTACTAGGGGTCAGAATCATTATTTGAAGGAGGTGCTGAAGAGCTGACCATGGAGGAACAATTACCTTCCTGAGGCCTATCAAGAGAGTCATACAGACTCATAGTGGGGAAGTAGATCTCATGGATGGGGTAACAGCTCTGTGTCCAGTTCCCCAGACAGATTTCCTATTCATACTTTGCCAAACAGATCATTGAGACTTTTCTCCTAGGCATGTGCTTTCAAGGGTCACTTTTGAGCTAATCTAGAAGACAAAAGACCAATCCTTCTGCCATAATAAGTGGGACATCTTTAATAAGTTTAGAGGTTTTGGCTGTATTGGTTCAGGGGAGTTTGTTGGACCAAAAGAACCAATGACCTGATCAGAAAAACCTCTAAGTCCCACAGACTTCACAACAACTGCTGAAGACTTGATCAGCTGTTTGACAAAGTCTGAAGACTTCAACAGCTGAAGACTAAAGTACTGAAGACTTCAACAGCTGAAGACCAAAGTTTGAAGATCAACAGCTGAAGACTAAAGTACTGAAGACTTCAACAGCTGAAGACTAAAGTACTGAAGACTTCAACAGTTGAAGACCAAAGTCTGAAGATCAACAGCTAAAGAACAAAGTACTGAAGATCAAAAGCTGAAGTACATCAGCTGATGACAACAGCTGAAGTTCAAGTACAAGTACTGAAGCCTTCAGAGTGTTACAACAGCTAAAGAAGCATTCTTCAGTTGTTGTGATGGTTTCCTTTCAGTATTTTCTTTTTGTTTCAGTATTGTAAAACGACTGAAGAGCATGTTCTTCAGTCATTGTAGTTTCAGTAGTTTCTTTTCAGTAGTTGTAGTGATAGTTAACACTTAGAATTTTTGTAAGAAGATGTCAGCTGTTTGACATCTTCAGTAGTTGTGTTAACTATCAGTAGTTTGAATAAATTCTGTTAGATGTCACTATCAAGTGACATCAGCAGACGTCACATCTCTTATATAAGAGGTGTTGACCTAATTGTATGTGTGACATTCTGTTACCACGGAAGCGAATATTGAAGGAAATATCTTTTGCAGAATTCTCTCTGTCTATAACCGTTTGTTCTTACCTTGAATATCTTTTGTGTTCTTGTGAATTGGCTAATACATTATTTGTTTTCCGCTGCTATACTCTCTAATCATTCAAACGTAGATCACTGATCTTAACAGATGACGAAGAAGAAGAGGAGGAAGAAGAGCCTGCGCCGGAGGCGGCACGAGGTTGTAACTACGGGGCGTTTCAATGATGCAAGCCCCTACTTTTGATGGTAACGGCACTGCTGCTGCTCACTGGTGGGTAAGAGAAATGGAAGTTGTTCTAAATATCAGCGAGTTCCGGGAAGACCAGAGGTGAAGTTTGCCGCCCACTCTTTCGTGGACTCAGCTTTGTGCTGGTAGGACAATTTTGTCCAAGCTGAGGGTAGCAGGGCTATTGGAAGGATGAAGTGGGCAGAGTTAAAGCAATTGGTGATTGAGGAGTTCTGTCCTCATAGGGAAATGGACAAGGTTGAGAGGGAGCTCCCTGCAGTTGGAGGTGGGGACGATGACACACCAGCAGTAGACCACCAAATTCAACGAGATGGCACGTCTGGTGCCAGACCAAGTGTCACCCATGTCACGAAAAATCAAGCGGTATGTTCAAGGCTTGCCGGCGGATATCCGTAGGCACATGATTGCCGCCCAACCGAGCACGTTTAGGTCGGCAGTTGATTTAGTAGGAAGATTGAATGATGAGCGAGAGGTGGTGGTAGTTGAGGCAAGAAAGAAGGGTGGTGGTGATCGGAGTCAGAACGGGAAGAGGTTTGGTCGGGGTGGTGCCTCGACGGGTAACAAGAAGGCACGGGTGGATGACCGCCATGTGGTCACACCTGGTGTAGGGTCGAAGAAGTGTGGTAGATGTAGAAAGGAGCATAGTGGAGAATGTAGGTTGGGATCGAACTTGTGTTTCAAATGTGGGAAGATGGGGCATATAGCAAAGGAATGTCGTACGGCCTGGTGTTTTAATTGTGGCGTGGAGGGTAATATGAGTAGACTGTAAGAAGCCGAGGGCTGAGGGTTCTGGGGTGAAAAAGACTGGAGGTGAAGGACCAAGGGCGAGCGCCAGAGCGTTTACGATGACGCAGGAGGAAGCTAGAACGAACCCTCATGTCGTGTCAGGTACGTTTCTAGTAAACAAAACTTTAGCCTCCGTGTTATTTGATTCTGGTACCAGTAAAAGTTTTATTTCTACTGCTTTCTGTGATAAACTACCTGTTAGTAGTAGAAGTGTTGATGTGCCCTTTGATGTAGAAACTGCCATAGGTAAGTCTACCAGGATTTTGGAGATGATAGAAGACTGTGATGTGGAACTAGAAGGTCATAGATTTCCTATTAGACCATTCGTGATGACCTTAGGTGGTTTCGATGTAGTTGTTGGGATGGATTGGTTAGCGGATTACGAGGCGAACATTGTGTGTCACAAGAAGATGATTCGTCTGACAGCGCCTGACGGGAGTATGGTGACGGTTTATGGGGATCGGGTCACGACGATCCCGAAAGTAATCTCAATGGCGGTAGTGGAAAAGTGCATGAGGTGTGGATGTAGTGCCTACTTGGCTTATGTAAAGGACGTGGATACGCTAACACCACAACTGTCTGATGTACCAGTTTTGTGTAACTTTCCATATGTGTTCCCAGAAGACTTACCAGGAGTGCCACCTAACCGAGAGATCGAGTTTCAGATTAACTTGATACTGGGTGCCCAACCTGTTGCCAAGGCACCGTATCATTTGGCTCCGACTGAGATGTAAGAGTTGATGGAGCAGTTGCAAGAGCTACTTGATAAGGGGTTTGTTAGACCAAGTATCTCTCCTTGGGATGCTCCGGTCTTATTCGTGAAGAAGAAACACAGTAGTATGAGGATGTGTATTGACTACCGTGAGATGAATAAGTTGATGATAAAGAATCGGTACCCGTTATCAAGGATTGATGATTTGTTTGATCAGCTTCAAGGTGCCAGTTGGTTTTCAAGGATAGACCTTCGATCTGGTTACCATCAGTTGAAAGTGAAGGAGCAAGATATCCCTAAAATAGCTTTTCGCACGCATTATCGTCATTATGAGTTCCTTATCATGTCTTTTGGATTTACCAATGTGCTAGCTACTTTTATGGATCTAATGAATCGAGTGTGTTGGCCGATGTTGGATAAATCAGTGCTTGTGTTTATTGATGATATCCTGATTTATTCGAAGAGCGAGGTAGAGCATGCCGGTCACATTCGGTGTTTTTGGAGACGTGAGAAAGAGAAGTTGTACGCCAAGTTCTCCAAGTGCGCGTTCTGGTTACGCGAGGTTCAATTCTTAGGTCATGTAGTGAATCCTAACGGGATTATGGTTAACCCGGCAAAGGTGGAGGTGGTGATGCAATGGAAGTCTCCAAAGACGCCATCCGATATTGTAGCTTCTTAGGTTTGGCGAGCTACTACAGGAGATTCATTCAAGAATTCTTTAAGATCGATTCTTCACTAACCAAATTGACCTAGAAAGATGTAAAGTTTGTATGGGGTCAAGTTCAAGAGAAGGCATTTGAGGAGTTAAAGGCGAGGTTGACTCAAGCTCCTATTCTGTCATTACCTGATACAAGTGAAGATCTAGTGGTTTATTTTGATGCTTCATACTTGGGGTTGGGGTGTGTGTTAATACAGAGAGAAAAGGTTATAGCTTATGCATCCCGACAATTGAAGGTTCATGAGGTCAATTATCCTACTCATGACTTGGAGCTAGCAGCTGTTGTCTTTGCGTTAAAGATTTGGAGGCACTACCTTTACAGGACGAAGTGCACCATATTCACTGACCACAAGAGCTTGAAGTACTTCTTCGAGCAGAAGGACCTGAACATGAGGCAGAGGAGATGGTTGGAGCTTATAAAAGATTATGATTGCAAGATCCATTATCATCCGAGCAAAGGCAACGTGGTGGCAGATGCCCTTAGCCGAAAAGAGAGACCCGAACTGATTTGGGTGAAAGCTTACCAGTTGATCATGACCTCTGATGTGATTAAGCAAGTCAAAGAGTTTCAAGTTGAGGCATTGAAAGAAGATCATCTTAACTCTGAAAGAATAAGAGGTCTGGTTGTGGAATTGGGTGAAAACACGCTTGTTGTTATAACCCGATTTGGACGGATGTGGATTCCTCGTTTTGGGGATCTACAGGTGAAGATTTTGGATAAAGATCACAAGACTTGATACTTATTCATTCCGATGCTACAAATATGTACTAAGACATGAAGAAAGATTATTGGTTGCTGGGTATGAAACGTGACATGGTGGAGTATGTGAGTAAATGCCTTACTTGTCTACAGGTGAAGGCCGAGCATCAAAAGCCATATGGGAAGATCCAACCTTTGGATATACCGGAATGGAAGTGGGAGCACATCACTATGGATTTCATTACAAAGCTGCCCCGTACCCCGAAAGGTATGATGCCATATGGGTGGTAGTTGACCGTTTGACGAAGAGTGCACACTTCCTACCGATCCGCGAGACATATTCATCCGAGAGGTTGGTGGATCTATTCATCAAGGAAATTGTAACTTATCATGGTGTGGCAGTGTCTATTGTGTCTGATCTTGACACCTGGTTTACATCTAAATTTGGAAGAAATTCCATGACGCGATGAGGACGAGGTTACATATTAGCACGGCTTATCATCCCCAAACGGATGGTCAGTCAGAAAGGAGCATTCATACATTGGAGGATATGCTTCGAGCATGTTTTATCAATTTTGGAGGAAGTTGGGATGACCATCTACCGTTAGCTAAGTTCTCATATAACAACAACTATCATGCCAGCATTGGTATGCCCCCTTATGAGATGCTATACGGTAGGAGATGCCGAACACCTGTGTGTTGGGGCGACATTGGTCAGAAAGAGTTAGGGAGCATCGAGGTAATCAAGGCTATGACTGAGAAGCTTGAAAAGATCAAGGCCTTCATGAAGGCAACCAAAGATAGACAGAAGTCATATGCTGATAAGACGCATGCCGATCGAGTTTAAGGTGGGTGACTGGGTTATGTTGAAGGTCTCACCTTGGAAGGGTATCATCCGATTCAGAAAGCGGGGCAGGTTAAGCCCAAGGTATATGGGGCCTTTCCGAATCGCTGCTCGAGTAGGAGAGTGGCCTATAGACTAGAATTACCAGATGAGTTAAGTGGAATTCACCCAACATTCCATGTATCTCATCTAAGGAAGTTTTTAGTGGATGAAGATATGATTGTTCCTGTTAGGATCGTGTATCGAACGAAATACTAACTGAAATACGTGTATACCGAATCAAATAGTGCGGAATCCTATTTGATTGGCGATCCAATCAGTGAGAACGCACATAAAAACAATTGTGGATTGAATCTAAACGTTAAGAACAATTGGGAATCGATCTAGTGCAATCTATGAACTTGGAACAGGTTCTTAGAGGTCGCTGGACGGCTAGGGTACAATTTAGTACGCAGGTATTCGAAGTGTTCTTATTTTTCCACGATTAAAGTGGTATTTATAGGTTAGGGTTTCTCATTCAGGCGACTAAACCATTTGAATGGTTCAGTCATGCGATTGAGTCATGCGGTTGATCCATTCTCACGATTGAGTGTTTAGTTGTGCGACTGAGTCAATCTCATGTTACAATCATGCAACTAATCCAGTTTTCTGGTTCATTCGTACGACTGGTTCATTAGCATGAAGTTGTTCATGTGTATGGTCCATTAGCATGGGCCAATCGCATGAGAACTTCATATGATTTAGTTTGAAAATGTTTCATAATCATTATTTAACTTAGATTTATTCAAACAACCACAACCTATATAGTTAGTTCAATAACCGTTATTACATACCAAGCAATGAAATATTCAACATTATAAGCACAACCACACATTTTATTTCATTAGTACCTATTCAATTACATATGTGTAAGACAATAAAGACATTTTACATTAAGTTCAGAAACTAGGGACACATGTATCTACAAACTCCCCCTTGGACCTAGTTTCATATACTGTCTTACATCCTTCATAAGCTCCTCATACTTTTTGTACTTCTCCTCTCTTGTGACTCCTGCATGTATTTCAAATGCAAAGCAGAGTCGTATGACATTCTAGAATTGGAGAGCTTGTACAATCCTGCGCATCATAGAACAATGGCTACTTGTATAATGTATAACATCATCAGAAGACAATTTAGTGAGCCACATGGGGTCAAACACCCTGATAGTTTCCATACTACCATTCTTGTTCAACACTATGACTACCTCTCCTGTTCTCCAATCGTAGTACCACCACTTGAAGTGTGGAGTGAAGTCCTATGGCATTTCCCGTAGAGGGATTCTAGACATCGTGCACAGAGGACTCCACTTCAGCACTATTTTCGGTTTTCCAGTTATGGCATCAACTTCAAATCTCCTGATATACCTCGTTGGTTGTTGAGGCTTGAGTTGACCCACTAGGTGTGGTACTCTCTCTTTAACACTGCTTCAAACCAGCCTAACATCTTGCCAGGGTCAGAATATAGCAATTTCAATTTTGCTAACTGGTTAAGCTCAAACCTTGAAGAGTCTTCAGATCGTGTGGGAATCTGAAGTACCCAATCCCTTTCTCTCTTTTAACTGCATAAACGTTAAGATCTTCAAAATAGGCCCACGCGATAATTTTGCCTGACACCTTGTGATGCTTCTTCACTTTATAGAGTTTGGTGTAGACACTTGACTTTGGCGCACTGCGCTGGGCTCTAACATCTGCAAAACACAATGCCCATTCAGCATTTCTGATATTTACATCGACTTCTGAGGCTTGGGCCTTGTCTTCTTTCTTTTCAAACTCTTGCTCCATTTTATCCAGAGTTTCAAAAGTTTCACTAACAAGGGAGTCACCTAGATTGGGGACTACATTTCCCTCCTTGTCAGCGTACTCTGGATATGTTGAGAAGTGACGTCTTCAATCTCGATTTTATCGACATCCTTAAGCTCATTGTCACTGTCAATATCCACCTTCGGAGCATCCTTCATGATCTCGTCGGGATTTAGTCGGAACATTCGGCGAGTTGCTCGTCGGTCGAATCATGAATTATCTCTCCTTCTTCAGGAGTGTAATTCACCGATCTCCTGACTATCCCCTGCAAATCAAGAATCATTGTGAGTTGAGTCTTGATCTGTTGGAGGGGAGCAACATCATATTCATCTCCTTGAAAATTTAGATCTGCTTGATTTAAAACATGTAACACATCACCATTAGTCAACAATCAAAGCAGTAAACATCAATAATAATATAAACATTAATTACATAACATTAATCCAAAATTCAATTACAATTGTTTTTCAAGTACATAAATATCTAAACATTACTTTTCCCTTGAATGGCTAGCGCATTAGTAGGATCGGCAGAAGATGATGGGGCTCCTTGGTTTTGATTTCTCTTTGCGCCTCTCTTGACCTTGAGCTGATATAGATGCAGCTGCATCTCCTTCTTCATCATCTCATCACCGACATCATCATCGTCTCCTCCCTCAGTATCAACATCATGACCATCATCATCATCAGCATCATCATCATCATCACTGTTATCGTCATCTCCATCACCTTCTCGGATCTTTAGAGGCTCATCTTTGGATCCCTCAGTCTCAGCATAAGCTTCTTGTTCTGGGCCTTTAAATCATGTATCCTCTGTACTGGAGATGTATGCATCTCTCTCAGCTCTGTGATCTCTTGGCTCTAAGTCTCAATCCTCTAAATGGATGAGGCATGTGTCTCATGCAGCTCCTCAATCTGTTGGCTCTAAGCCTCGATCCTCTGGGCTTGGGAGACATTAAGCTCCATCAGCTGATTAAGCTGAGAGGCTCTCTATTCATCCGTCGCCGGCAGCTTCAGCACTAACCGGTTCAGGTTTGCCAGCTACTCCTCTAACCCGAAAGATGGGTAAGAGGATCCAAAAACAGTAGTACCTGTGATGAGGTCCATGCTCCGTGAGTGGTGGTGGTGGTAGTTGAGGTAGAGATGATTGGGGGTGGTATAGATGTGGGTGGCTGTGGATGAGCTGTAGTGGTGGTAAATGGGATGTGGGTAACTGGTGGAATGGGTGTGGTAGTGGTGTATGAGGTGGTAGTGGTGGTGGATGGAATGGTGGTAGTGGTGGAGGTAGTGGCTGTGGTGGTAGAAGAGGTCAATGTAAACTTTAGTCGCTTCCCCTTCTTGTCGTGGGGTTATGCCATCCTCTTCTTCTTTCAGCCTCTAGGCACAGAGGCTCCCCCTTGGCTGCTGGGCGGGTCCGGGGCATATGTGGGATCTGAATCAGCAGCAACATCCCTGGACTCCCCTGGGCGTCCACCAACCGCCCTCAAACCTCTCTCTGTGGCAACCACCCGGCTGCCCACAGTCCTCGTGAGAGGCTATTTATCACTCTCTGCCTCCTCCTCTGGAGGACAAAAGTCCTGGTGAAAGCTAGCAGTAGTGGCATCAGTAGAAGGTGGAGAAGTAACATGAGTAGTGGGGCCCCTAGTAGGAGCGGGCCCAGAGTCTCCGCCAGTGTCCACCGTCATCGTCGGAGTCGTCAAATGGAAGAGCAATTTGCTCAACATCTGAGTCACTCTCCTCATGGCCCCACTTTCGCCTACCTGGTGCCACATAATCAACCTTGGCCAGATGCGCGAAGAGTCTCTTCACAGGGGGCTTGACTTGCTTCCCCCTGTAGTTTTCATGCGGCCCAAGGTCGTATCATCCATAATCTCCAACGCCACAGCATCGTGGCTCTCCTTGGGCAGAGAGGGCAGCTTCTCATCAATGATCATTTGGTTCTAGGGTACATGCAAAAACCCTCTTTACCCTTAGCCTCCAGATTCTCTATCAGATAGAGAATATCATGCTCAAGAAACTGAAAGGGTGGTTTAGAACCAGTGCCACAGGCATTTTGAATCTGGTCTGAAAGATCATCAAACCCACCCCTCGCGAAGCCAAGCACTTAAGGATGACATGTGCTAAGTACTTGTACTGGGGACACAGGTTGCTCTTGTTGAGCACACCTGCATTAATATCCCCAGCGTACTTCATCCTTAGGAAGCACCCTCTCACTGTCAAAGGGTGAAGTCTAGTAAGGTGATCAGCATCATCACCCAAAGCAAGTACATGACGTATATCCTCAGCAGTGACCTTGATAGCCTGACCAAAAATACTACTGCGGATGCTGTATGGCTCATATGAATGGTCAACTGATGGCCCCTCCTAGAAGGCCTGCTAAATAGGCCTATAGGGAGTGCACGGTGTGGATATGGCCTTGTATATCCTGGATCTCTTAAGGAAAGCAATGATCCCCACAAACTCGGCACCATTCCGAGTAGTGGCATCTAAATGAGCACATATGTTGTGCTTGGGGTTGATGGACCACCTGTCAGCCATAGATCTATAATACAAGACACATAGACGTTAGATCACCACATATCAAAAATCAATTCTAATTAACCTGGTTTAATCGGGTAACTGAGCACGCGACTAAGTTCAATCATGTGATTGAACCATGCGACTATGTTCAGTCGGTTGACCTGTCATGCGACTGGGTTCAATCGGGTGACTGAGCAGGCGACTAAGTTCAATCGGGTGATTGAGCCTGAGATTGGTTCAGTCGGCCAACTGAGCTCATTCGTATTATCCATTCGGCCGATTGAGTCATTCGACCAGCTCAATCGCGCGATTGGAGTTCATCCGGGTGTCCATCGTATGACCCACTTTTCGTTCAACTTAAATTCGAATTAGTACCAAATCTTCAAATTAGACGGCGTGTTTTGTTCCTTAGACTTGTAATCACTATACTAATAACCTAATAATCTTTATTTTAGCATTTAACTTAGTTTAGTTACGTTATTTGTCCATTTACAGGTTCGGTTCTTGCAAGGGTCGAAAATCACAATTTAGGGCTCAAATCAAATGAACTTTGGTTAGATAACACCGCATAGTACCTGTATAACAAGTAGACATTGTCAGAATATCGATATTAGGTGTGGAAATCAATTAGTGAAAATTTTGGCAGAGTACCGGTACAGTATGCGATTTTAGGGCGATTAGGGGGTGATGAGTTTATGCGATCGACAATTGCCCTATTTATACTGAATCTGGTTTCAATCGGCCGACTGGACCCATTCGCTCTTTTAATTCGGGCGATTGGACCTTAGTCGTGCGATTGGTTCAGTCGATCACATTCAGTCGGCCGACTGGATTTCAGTCGGGCGACTAACTCATACGCACAGATCCATTCGGTCGACTGGCTCAATCTGATATGCCATTCGGGTGAATGGTTCATACTCATGCTCCATTCGGCTATCTAGGCCATAAGTATGGTCCATTCGTACGGTTGGTCCATACTCATGGTCCAGTCGTGCGAATGGATCTTACTCATGATTTTGACTTTATGACCATTCCACACTTAATACCTTTTAATTTTTGATTAAACGTTATGAGCATTCGATCATCTCAAACATGATCATTTGAACTTGGGGAACTTTTGATCACCTCAGACGTGATCCTTTTAAACAATTTGTCACCTCAGATGTGACTCATTTTACATTTGAAAAACACGTATGGTCACCTCAGACGTGACCTTTTTAGTTGATTAAATCCTCGATCGAGTTCCATGGCATAGTCTGATGTTTAACAAACTAAATTGACAAAATTTAAACCAATTAAAAGAAGTAATACTGGAATACAATACTACACTTGTTTTTATGGTTTTGTGTGAGGTGTAAATCCTAAGATGGAAATCTAATAGGTTCATTTTTTGAAAAGGCAGCTTCAATTCATTTTGACCATAAATTGACCGATTCAATTTGTAATCATACAGGTAAGTCAAATCATTCTGGACATGTTATCAAAACCTTTTGATGCTCTGTTCTTGTTTTTCATCTAGAGTCGTTAGCAAGTTTAGGAAATCATACTAGTACTATTAGATCCCCACATTGATTTGGGCTTTCAAGAATTGTAGCCACGATGATTGTCAGTATACTTGTCCTCTTAAATCCATACACAGACTTTTGGCGCAGATTGGTGACAGTTTAGGTTTAATTATTTCAACAAGCATTTGTGGATCCCACACTTATCTGGTAATTAACATTCCTCAGGAGATTTTTTAGCAGTCTCAGGGTAGTATTCAAGAAGAAACTATTCTTAGAGCTTTCAAAGAGAAGCCAAGCCTCAGGCCAGTGCCACTGCACATCAGAGAGGAGGGAAACAACAATGAATTCTAGAATATATAGGTTATGCTTATCCTCAGGTCAGTGCCACCCGCACAACAGAGAGGCACGTAACCTATCTTCTTGTTTGAGCAAATTTATTCTTTTTGCACAGATCTCACCAACAACATAGGTTATTAGTTTGATTGCTTTTGCATTTTTTCATCACGTGCTTTTGCTCATATATTGGTCATACGCACACATTAGTGGCGTTTATTCTGCTCGTCACCCCTTATTGAAATTTTGTTGATTGTGTTAACCAGGGATAAGATGATACCCATAACTTGTCAAACAATTAGTTTAATCTTGAGATCACCAACAAGGTCTAATCATCTATTGTGTTGAATCTACTGACATATCATCAGTGGTCTAGCAACCTCTAGGTCTACTTTCTTTGTGTTATCTTGATAGCAGCTAGTTTTAGTATCATTTTTCCTTTTATATTGCTCAGACTACACAGACTTATACTTTGAACTTCACATCTTATTCAATTTGAACTTTTAAAGTCCCAAGTGGTTTGTTCCTCTGTACTATCATTTTCCAAAGTTTGAATCAGTATCACAAAAATAATCAAAAGCTTACCTCTCCTCCTCCTTTTTTTTGTAATGTTACTTCCTAAACCTATTCTCCCCCTAAAATTCTAAAACCGTAAACGATTTACATTTTTAGGATTTTACTAGGAAAGAAATAAATAAATTGAAATAACTACTTAAGATAAATTAGAAAATAAAGAAAATAAAAATTAAAATTAAAAGAAAAACTGGACTATACGCATCGGACTACACATGGTCATCTTCAGAATTACATCACTTTTCTTTTTAATGCCGTTGACCTCTAACAATATAGAAAACGTGGTTTATCAAAAGCCTTTTTATAGAGGTCAGTGCGTTGAAAATCAGTATTTATTTTAACCACATCGATTAGGTTCTTTTCAAAACAATCACATATAAAATGATATTTTATTCCGATGTGTTTGGTCTTAGGATGTTGGACCGGATTTTTAGTTACTGCAATTGTAGCAGAGTTATCAACAAAAATAGAAGTAGAAGAGAAATTCAACCGTAGTCTCATATTTGCTGTTGAATCCATATGATTTGTGAACAAAACTTGCAGCAGCAACGTATTCGGCTTCGCAGGTTGACAAAGCAACCGAGGTCTGCTTCTTACACTGCTAGGTCACTAATCTTCTCCCAAAGAATTGACATCCTGCTGATGTAGACTTGCAGTTCATCTTACCGCCGTTGTAATCAGTCACTATACGCCATAAGCTCGAAGTCATCGTCATGAGGATACCACAACCCTCGTGTTGGAGTTCCCTTAAGATACAGAAGATCCTTTTGACCCATATTAGATGGTTAACTTTTGGCTTTGCCTGATATCTTGAACATAGACATGTAGCATCAATGATATCAGGTCATGAGGCAGTGAGGTACATTAGAGATCCAATCATTCCTCGTACTGGTGGCATCTACCAAATCACCATTCTCGTCGGGTGCTACATCATGGTTTGTATCAAGTGGAGTCCTAATTGCGGAAGCATTCTCCATGTCAAACCAACTGAGAATATCTCTTACATAGTTGGTCTGATGTAGAAAAATTCACTTAGGTGTCTGATCCACCTATAACCCGAGAAAGAACTTCATCTCTCCCATGGCACACATTTCAAATTCAGCCTTCATTACTGCTTCAAATTCTTTACATAATCCTCGTTCTTTGAACCGAAGATTATGTCATCTACATAAATTTGGACTAGCAGTAAATCACCATCCTTTTCTTTGATGAACAGTGTGCAGTCAATAACACCTCTACGAAACCCATGTTTCACAAGGTGAGTGGAGAGTTTCTCATACTAGGCTCTAGGAGCTTGATGAAGCCTATATAAAGCCTTCTAGAGTTTGTAAACACTGTCCCGATGATATGGATCCTCAAATCCCTCGGTTGACTGACGTACATTGTCTCTCGGATTTCACCATGAAGGAATGCACTCTTCACATCCAGTTGATAAACTTTAATCTTCATATACGATGCATAGGCAAGGAAGATAACGGATGGCTTCCATTCTTGCCACGGGTGCAAACACTTCATTGTAATCTATTCCCTCAACTTGTCAAAATCCTTGAACTACAAGTCGAGCCTGTTCCTGATGATGACACCTTGGTCATCTTTCTTACATTTCAAGACCCATTTGCTTCCAATGACCTTAGCACATTTAGGTCTATCTACCAGTGTCCATACACCTAACTTCTTGAACTGAAGAAATTCTTCTTGCATGGCACTGACCCATGCCTCATCATTTAGGGCTTCACTCTCAGTATTTTGGCTTGAACTAAGACACAAAGCAATGATAAGCTCCATCATGAAGGTACCCTTTCTCCAATACTGAGGCATAATCAGCTGAATACAGCTGATTTCTTGTTTGAACTCCTGATCTTACATCCCCAATGACATTGTCTAGAGGATGATAGACATTTAGGCATGATCCAGGAATGGTGGGAACAACTACCTCAGAATCAAGTTTATGAACGTTTGGTTCAGTATCTGAAGCAGTAGGAGTGTGAGGTTCCGAAGACTTAGAGGCATCAATGTCAGATGCTGTGGACTTGTAGTAACAGGAACCTATTCCTCATGATTGTTCTGACTATTCTCCATGGCTTCATCGTTAGAGGAGGAGTCACTAGCTTCAAGTGCTCCCCCTGAGTTGGTTGGTGATTCACATTCACCTTGTGAGCCAGATGATATAGATGTCTATGATGGTGTGTTTAGCACATCATACATCATTTTGGCTGCTAACTCATCATCAAACGTGGAGATAGGGATGTTGAAAGACTTGAAGAATCCATCATAGTCAAAAAAGAAAGTGGGACCTTTTCCAGCAGGAGGTGTGGTATATCTCTGAACGTTGACATTACACCATACTTCTACTTGACCCCTGGAGTTGTTGTAGACTCTCTTATTCGGTATGTTGTATCCAAGAAAGATTCCTTCTTCAGCCTTCTCGCTAAACTTTCCCTCCTGAGTTTTCTTTAGTAGTGTGCACGGAGCGCCAAACGGTCCGAGATACTCTAGATTAGGTTTACGTCGTTGTAGTAATTCGTAACACGTCTTGCCATGGAATTTAACTACGAGAACTCGATTTAACGTGTAACACGCATTTGCCACTACCTCATTCCATATATGGATAGGCAGTTTCGAGTCTGCTAGCATTGTTCGTGCTGTCTCTATCAAGCTGTGATTATTTCTCTCAGTAACGCCGTTCATCTGAGGTGTGTAGGCAGAGGTGAACTAGTACACAATTCCCTTTTCCTTGCAGTAAGCCTTAATCCATTGGTTCTTGGACTCGGTTCCGTTGTTTGAGCATACTTGTCGCACCTTCAGCTTGTATAGGGATTCCAGTGTAGTTACTAATTCCTTCAATGACTCAAATGTTTCTGATTTTGATTTCAGAAACATTACCCAAGAAAATTCTTGAGTAGTCATTAGTAACCACATAGCAGTACAAGTCGCCCGCAATGCTTCTTGTACTTACTGGACCAAACAGATCCATGTGAAGAAGTTCAAGAGGAAGTTCGATGGAATGAACTTTCTTTTCTTTATGAGACTTCTTCGTCTGTTTGCCTTTCTTGCACCACACACAAGAAATCTGGAAGTTGGAAGTTTTTGACGTTAACTCCTCTCACTAAATCATTCTGGATCAAGTGATTCATCTTCCGTGGATTAATGTGTCCCATTCTCCTATGCCAGGAGATGGAGTCCTTCTCAGTAGCTTTTAACAAGAAGCACTGAACTTGATGATCCGTTATGGAGGCCTTTGATAGATCCAAGACATAAAGGTCATTATATCTTGAGCAGACATTAAGACTTGGTCCTTCGAGATCACATAGTCCTTTTTCAAAACATAGCACTTCTTGTTATCAAATACTACTTTAAACCCTTTATCACACAATTGGGATACAAAAAGTAAGTTATTTTGAAGTTTTTAAACATAGTTTACCTTGTCAAACTTTACTTTCTGATTTCCCACTTACCCTTGAGCTGTGATATATCCCTCCTTTGTTCCAGCAAATGAAACATGGCCTCCTTTTATTTGTTTGACGTTTGATAAAAGTGCCATGTTCCCAGTCATGTGCCTGGATGCTCCACTATCGACAATCCACGTGTTGGTTTCAGCACTATAGAAAACACCCCGCACATTCAATTTAAAACATTAGAACATGTTAGCGACCCAAGCCTTTACTGGCTTGGGTTTCCCAGAGGCATCACACATCATAAATTCAACTATTAACCTTTAGAGAGTGAGGAAGCTCAGTTGTCTTCTTGTTCTCATTATCAGACATTGAGGTTGATTTTTCTTCCATAAACTAGCTTTGTGTAAGGCCAGTTTGTGATAAACAGACGACTGGCTAATGGGTTGAACTTTAGGTTCACTGGCTCTTCTAGGTGGAGTCGTTGAGCTCCTCTAAGAAGAACTAGGTTTTAGTTCCTGAAGTTCAACTTTCTTCCTAGGTGTCTTATAGTAAGGATAGTTAGACGCAATGTGTCCATACTCTCCATAGTTGTAGCATGACCTTCTTTTGACTTGACGATTTAACTGTTTTTGTGGAGACGTGTGTGACACTCGTACGACATTAACCTTTTTGGGTTGACACTCTTCTTGTTTAGATGTTTTATTTTGTTTAACAAAGTTAATTTTTTAAAAATTTTTAACATCTTTTCCATTTTGTTTACCTAGACTTAGATTTGAAGCACATGGGTGGTTAACATGTTTGGTCTTTTTGGGTTAAGAATTAGACTTGATCGACCCAGAATTTACATTAACCTTTTAAAACTCTTTTTCCAGATTAACACAAGGCATTTTACCTTTTGCCTTTGAAGTGGCCTCCTTTTGTTTAGTACCAGATTCATTTGATTTACATTTGGAATCTGGATCACTTACAAGAGGAGTGAACACCACATGATCCTTTATTGGATTGTTATTGATTGGTTTACTTTTAGTATTCATCAAAGTCTCATGTGGTGGTGGAACCACTTTATAACCAATCCATCCCCATTATTACGCTCTCTCACTAAGTGTTGGACTATGTGTGAAGAACTTGTCCAACTATGCAGTTTTTGCTTTTAGGAATTAACTTCTACTTCTAAAACTGCCTTGTGTTTCTTAGTGTCCTCTAGGGAGTTAAGATAGAACTTAATGTCATTTGATTGGTTAAAAGCTACAACTTCGGTTTCCCTATGTTGTTTGTTCAACAGTTCTATCTTCTCATTATGATCGTACTCATTTTGTTAAGAATTCTGTTTGCTTTAGTGCACAGTTGCAAGTCCTTTACTAAGCTATCATTATGATCTAATAAACTAGCAAATTTTGAATCAATGCTTTACCTAAATTTATTATAATGAGAAAAAGCATGATTATTGAAAAGTTGGTCAGTAGTACTTACCTGAGAGGGTCCCGATGAATCAGCCATCAAAGCATAGTCTAGTGTTTATGGTTCTGGTGATTCTGATGTTGTTGAAGTTTTCCCTTCTTCAGGCAGGTAATTGACCACTGGTGCAGTCTCTTCTGTGTTTGACATCACAAGTTCGACTGCAATATCTCTTTCACTAGCAGAATCATCATCTATATCCTCCACACTAGCGATATTGGATTCTCCCAGTGAGACAAACCGAAAGCACCAGTCCTGTCCTTTATCATCATGAGCAGTCAAGGTTTTGGGATCCTTGCTTGATGAAGTAGGACTGCTAGTGGGTTTATCCTGACGATTGAAGGAGGAGAAAGGATTCCCATTGCCAGTCTTCTTAGGCTTCACATACTCCCGTTTGAAGTGCCCCTTCTCACCATAGTTGAAACAAGTCACCTTGGTCTTATCGAAGCCAAAGGTAGTGTCCTTAGTTGCAACCAAATTCTGTCCAGTCTTCTTAACAAACTTCTTAGCTTTCCGAACAACACTTGCTAAGGCCCACATTATATCCATTCGTTCCAGCTCTGTCTTGTCCACCTGCTCGTAATCCTCATCAGCCAAATGACAGTTCCTAATTTTACCAGCAATTAGTCCATCATAGGAGTGGACTACCGCAGCTAAGAGATCCATGTGCTCTTTAGCTACCTCAACTGTCATATTACCGAAATTATCGGTCTTCAGTTTTGCTGCATTGGCTTCAGGTACGATGTATTGGGTACCAGACAACCCTGACGTTTCTGATCCTGAAGTATATGCTTGAGCAGGACCAGCTGAGCTTGACACAAAAGCTGTCTGAAGTGGTGCTCCAGACATTTTGACTTGAGGAGTCGCGTTGTACAACGCTGGGTTCTAATCATAGGAAGACTTTTGGGCTCTGTACTTCATCCTCAATTCTTCTTCTCTCAGTTTCAGAATGAAGTCATTGATATCTAACTTCGTTAGAATACCATTCTGTCTGAGATTGGAGACAAAAGAAACCCATTTCTCTGGCAGCCCATCTGCAAAGTTTGACACTTTGTCCTCCATTGACGTCGTTACTCCATGAGTGTGCATCTCACTCATCAAGTGGTAGAACCTATCGATAACATCATCCAGGCTTTCTTTTCCTATCGAGGAGAAGTTGTCAAACTCCTTCTTTAAAGCCTTAGCCTTTATGGCCTTGAATGATGCGTTTCCGTCATATCTTTTCTCTAATGCATCCCATAGTTTCTTTGCTTGCGTATACTCCGAGAATTGATGGAAAATATCCTTCGGAATTGACTGTGTAAGCAAAGCATAGACTTTCTTTTCAGCATTGTACTTCAGTTTTTGTCCATCAGTCATGCCAGCTAGTGTAAGTTTGACACCATCAGCTCCTACTGGCATGTTGTACCCCGTCTCTATAGATTCCCATAGACTGGGACCAACTCCATTTAAGTAGATCTCGAAACGTTGCTTCCATTGTGGGTATTCATCTAACGTGATAAGCTTTGGGGGTTTGTTGTGATTCCCCACTTCATTCTCCAGTAGCAGTAAGTTCTGAATGCGTGAGTCTCTCCCTGTTGTGAGTGCTGAGTATTGGTCCTCCATTGCTATAAACTTTAACTTTAAACCAAACTGTTTTATTTGTGCAAATAAAGGTGTGCAATTGGGCTATTCGGGCGATTGAACTATGCGGATGGTTCAATCGTGCGACTAAACTAATGTGGATGGCTCAGTCGGGCGAATGAACTAATGTGGTTGAACAATGCGAATAGACTGCTCAGTCGTACGAATGGGAGTACGAATGAGTCCAATCGTGCGTATGGGGGATGCGTATGAACTAAGTCGTGCGATTGAGTCAATCGTACGACTGAACCTGCTGGATTTCGAAAATTTGTAGGTTTAAGGTGTTTTGGACGCAAAAACACGAATTTCTTGCTAACCCTAATTGTTGTATGCCGGAAAAACTAAACTTTACGATCAGGAGACGTTTAAAACCCGATTTGACACAAAAAATTGCGTTTTTAGTGGAAAAAAACACAATTTTTGTACCAAAAATTATTGAATCACACGTAAATCAAGAGCTAAAGCTCTGATACCACTTGTTAGGATCGTGTATCGAACGAAATACTAACTGAATACGTGTATACCGAATCAAATAGTGCGAAATCCTATTTGATTGGCGATCCAATCAGTGAGAACGCACGTAGAACAATTATGGATTGAATCTAAACATTAAGAATGATTGGGAATTGATCTATTGCGATCTATGAACTTGGAACAGGTTCTTAGAGGTCTCTGGACGGCTAGGGTACAATTTAGTACGTAGGTATTTGAAGTGTTCTTATTTTTCCATGACTTAAGCGGTATTTATCGGTTAGGGTTTCTCATTCGGGCGACTGGACCATTGCATGGTTCAGTCGTGCGATTGAGTCATGCGGTTGATCCATTCGCACGACTGAGTGTTCAGTTGTGCGACTGAGTCAATCTCATGTTACAATCATGCGACTGATCCAGTCTCCTGGTTCATTCGTACGACTGGTTAATTAGCATGAAGTTGTTCATGCGTATGGTCCATTAGCATAGGCCAATCGCATGAGAACTTCATATGATTTAGTTTGAACATGTTTTACAATCATATTTAACTTAGATTTATTCAAACAACCACAACCTATATAGTTAGTTCAATAAGCGTTATTACATACCAAGTAATGAAATATTCAACATTATAAGCACAACCACACATTGTATTTCATTAAGTACCCATTCAATTACATATGTGTACAACAATAAAGACATTTACATTAAGTTCAGAAACTAGGGACACATGTATCTACAATTCCACTGGAGGATATCGAAGTGGATGAATGGCTCAATTATGTGGAGCAGCCAGTGGCAATCATCGATCGAAAAGAGAAGAGACTGAGGAATAAAGTGGTTCCTCTTGTGCATGTACAGTGGAAGCACAGGAAATGATCCGAGTCTACGTGGGAGACTGAAGTAGAAATGAGGCAGCGTTGCCCATGGTTGTTCGAGGAATTACAAGTTTTGGGGATGAAACCTATTTAAGGGGGGTGGACTTGTAACACCTGGATATTTTCTTTGAAGCCGACAAAAGAAGAAAAAGAAATAAAGTCCACAGTCGAGGGACCAAACTTGCCAAAAAGGGAGAAAGATTGGAAGAGTGGGGGATTAAAAGGGGAGGGCAACCCACTCTCCTCCCCCACACTCACAAAATTCAGCCAAGATAGAAGAGAGGGAGAAAAAGGGATTTCAAGCTTGGTTTTCGTGGATTCGAGCGTGAAAGTTGAAGTGTAGCGGGTCGGGTTGAAGCTCTACTCGACGGTGTTGTTTGTGTGGGTTCTAGGACCCTTCTTTTACACTTTTTCAACTGATTTAGGGTTGGAACACATAGTAAAACTCATTTTTGAAGTGTGTGTGTTGAACCCGTATGTATGTGTTTGTGTATGATGCGAGTGGAGTTTGTTTTCGGGCTTGTGTGTGCTTGAATGGTGTTGTGGTATGTATTCTAAGGTTTAGGATGGTTGATTTGGGCTTAGAATAGGTTTGAGAGGGTTTGGAGACCGAAAAGTGCAGATTGGGTTCAGGATGAATTGCATTCTGCATCAGCTAGGGCTAGGCGACCGAATGGCATGGCACAGGAGGCCATATGGCCGAAAGGAGTGCGACTAAGGTCCATTCGCATGTGAGTCGTGTGACTGAGATCCATTCGCATATGAGTCGTGCGATTGAGGTTCATTCGCATGTGAATCGTGCGACTGAGGGTGCATACGCCTAGATACTCATCCGCATTGAGTTCGTTCGCCCATAGTGCTTATCCGCATTAGTGCCCATCCGCATTAGGTCCATTCGCGTAGGCTCCAATCGCCTGATGTTCATCTGCATGGTGTTCAGTCGCCTGGGAGGCCATGCGACTGAAGGGTGCCCATATGCCCAAGTAGGGCTTGTGTACCCGAGGGAACATATTTTATTTACTGACTTTCGGGGGAAAGAACAGATGTAAGTTTTGACGTGGAAGGTTCCCAGGGTTCATGTAAGTTGACTTTTGTGGCCATAGATGTTATGTTAGGTTTGGATGATTATGATGTATGATGTTGTATGATTATGCGTGATGTATGTTATATATGTATGATGATGCCCTGTAGGATGATGTTGATTGTGTATGTTGATGTTCCTTATTTCTATTGTATGTTATTTTCCCTTGGCTTTGCGTTGAATGTTAATGAATGAAATGAAAGTATTATGTAACGTAAAGTGGAAGGTAATGAAAAGAGGAACATGATGAATGAATGCATGCATTAATGAACGATGGAAAGTAATGTAAGTCTTGAAGCCTTGTATGTCGGGACACGCCCCAATGTAGGGTGTTAGCCCAACGGTGTGTGGGTTAGCTACCCTAGAAGGATGCACATCGGAGTCTTTCTTGTGATTGACCATTTGTATGGAACCATTGTTGCTTACCTTCGGTACTGTGGCCAGGGTGCTGTGCACCATGATGGAAGGTTTATGATAGGCTTCGGCCCAGTTCCAACTTTATGCATGACGGACGGTTAAAGTTCATGGTTTTGATGGAAAGAAAAGATGTAATGATGAACGAACGAATGAAAGTAATGAAAGTGAATGGTTATGACGAACGAATGAATGAACGAAAGTTAATGAATGATGGATGAAGATAATAATGATATTATCTATGCGTATGTATGATGTATGATCACATGTAAAAGTAAAGATGGTTTTAATGAAAGTAATGTATGTTTTAATTATAAAACTAGAACTCACTCAGCAATGTTGTCTTTTATGTGTTTCCAGTTGGCAGGTATTGTTGCTGAGGATGGCACGGGGTAGCTACTCCGCTCTTTTGGACAACATTCTTTTGTTTAAATGTTTTTGCATTGTAATGGGAACGAATGATGTTTTGAAATAAACGATTGTATTAACTTGCAAAAGCATCAATAATGAAATGAAAAGTTATTTTCATATTCCGCTGCAATGTTTTATGAAGGTTAAATGTAAAGTTATATTGGTTTTGCATTGTAATGCGAACAAATGATATTGTATAACGGATGTTATTATTTTGTAAAAGCATTTTTAATGAGAATGTTGTTTTTAATGTTTCCGCTGGAACGTTTACTTCAAGTTAATGTAATTATAGGTTTTATGTGCGATGATTGGCCAGCTGTAAGTGTCCCGGGAACGGGGCCTTACATTCCAGCTCCCAGATTTCTACGTAGCATGTAAAAAAGGGAAACATACTAAGAAGTCTCACAAAGAAAAGAAAGTTAATTCAATTGATATTCATCTCGATCTTCTACACATGGATCTGTTTGGCCCAGTCAGCACAAATAGCAATGCTGGAGATCTGTACTGCGTTGTAGTAACTGATGATTACTCAAGATTCTCTTAGGTGATGTTTCTAAAAACCAAGTCAGAGACATTTGATTCACTCAAGCATCTAGTCAATACATTGGAATCACTCTATAAGCTGAAAGTACGAAAGATTCAATCAAACAATGGAACAAAGTTCAAGAATCGGTGAATCGACGCATACTATAGAGAGAAAGGAATTATACATCAATTTACTTCTGCCTACATTCCATAGATGAAGGGTTGCTGAAAGAAATAATCGAAGCTTGATAAAGATAGCCAGGACAATGCTAGCCGACTCTAAACTGCCTATTCAATTCTGAAATGAGGTAGTGGCTAATGCATGCTACACTCTCAATCGAGTCTTAGTGGTCAAACATCATATGAAAACATGTTATGAATTGCTCCAACGACGTAAACCAAACTTGAAGTATCTCGAACCATTTGGAGCACCGTGAATGCTGTTAAGATGACTCAGACTGGGAAGTTTTGTGAGAAGGCAGAAGAAGGTATCTTTCTTGGATACAGTATACGAGACAAGAGAGTTTATAACAACTCAACAGGTTAGGTAGAAGTGTGGTGTAATGTTGATGTCCAAAGATACACTACCCCTGCTGGAAAAGGACATTCCTTCTTCTTTGATTATGATCTTTTTTAAGTCCTTCAATCTACCTCCTTCTCATCCCAATGATGAGTTATCTACTACAATGATGTACGATTTTCTAAACACTCCTCCACCAGACTCGACATCATTGGCTCCATTAGATCATACTTCTAGCCCTTCAGGGGGAGAGCTTGAGGTAAGTGATTCATCCTCTGATGATGAAACAGTTGAGACTACAAATATGGAACAGGAGGAATAGGTTCCCACTAATGGAAGTACACAAGCATCTGATCTTGATGCCACTAACACTTCTGAACCTCATACTCCAACATCCACATAAACTAAACCAGGGATTCAAAATCTGGATAATGAGGTAGCTATTCCCACCACTCTCGGATCTCAAGTTAATGTGCATCATCCCCTGGACAATGTCAATGGGGATGTTCTATCGGGAGTTTAGACACACAATCAACTATATTTAGCTAATTATGCCACAGTCATGGAAAAAGGATATCTTCATGATGGTGCTTATCGATGTTTTGAGCCAAAATATGTACGTGAAGCCTTAAACGATGAGGCATGGGTTAGTGCTATGCAAGAAGAACTCATTCAGTTTAAGAAGTTAGGAGTATGGACTCTTGTGGATAGACCCAAGGTGTTAAGGTGATTGGCACTAAATGGGTTCTTAAGTGCAAGAAAGATGACCAGGGGGTCATAATCAGAAACAAGGCTCGGCTTGTTGTTCAAGGGTTTAGATGAGTAGAGGGCATTGACTACAATGAAATGGTTGCACCTGTAGCACGGACGGAAGCAATACGTATATTCTTAGCCTATGCATCCTACATGAAGATCAAAGTTTATCAATTGGATGTGAAAAATGCATTCCTTCATGGTGAAATCCATGAAACGGTGTACGTCAATCAACCCGAAGGATTTGAGGATCCTTATCATCGGGATAAAGTTTACAAGCTGGACAAGGCTCTCTACGGGCTTTATCAAGCTCCACGAGCCTGGTATGAGAAACTCTCTACTCATCTACTGAAACATGGATTTCGCAGAGGGGTTATTGACTGCACGCTGTTCATCAAAGAAAAGGATGGTGATTTACTCCTAGTACATATATGCGGATGATATAATCTTCGGTTCCAAAAATGAAGAATTGTGTAAAGAATTTGAATCGGTAATGAAAGCTGGGTTTGAGATGAGTGTCATAGGAGAGATGAAGTTCTTTCTTGGGTTACAGGTGGATGAGACACCAAACGGAATTTTCCTGCATCAGTCCAAATATGTAGGGGATATCCTCAGTCGGTTCGACATGGAGAATGCAACTACTGCTCGAACTCCACTTGCCACGAACCACGATGTTGTACCCGATGAAAATGGTGACCTGGTAGATGCCACTATGTACAAAGGAATGATCAGATCTCTAATGTACCTCACAGCCTCTCATCCTAATATTATGTATGCCAGGTGTCTTTGTTCCAGATATCAGGCGAAACCGAAAGTAAATCATCTAATTGGGGTTAAAATGATTTTTTGTTATCTAAAGGATACTCCAACACTCAGGTTATGGTATCCTCATGATGATGACTTTGAGCTTACAACGTGTAGTGACTCGGACTATGGTGGTTGCAAGATGAATTATAAGTCAACATCAGCGGGATGTTAGTTTTTTGGAAGATGACTAGTCACCTGGCACTATAGAAGCAGACATCTGTTGCTTTGTTAACATGTGAAGCTAAATATGTTGTTGCTGCAAGCTGCTGCTCCCAAATCATTTGGATTTAACAGCAAATTCGAGACTATGGTTTGCAATTTTCTAACACCCCTATCTTTGCTGATAATTATGTTGCAATTGCTGTCACTAAAAATCCAGTCCAACACCCAAAAACTAAACACAACGGTATTAAATATCACTTTATACGTAACTGTTTTGAAAATTAACAAATCGATGTTGTTAAAATTAATACAAATTTTCAACGCGCCGACCTCTACACAAAAGCTTTTGACAAACCTCGTTTTTATATCTTTTGAGGTTAATGGCGTGAAAAAGAAAAAGATGTGATTCAAGAAGAATAGAGTTCTTAGTCCGACAAGTTTTTGTTATTTATATTTTATTTTCCTGTCATTGCAAAAAATCCAAAAACACAAAAATATTTTCGGTTTTAGAGAATTTGGGGGAGAATAGTTTAGTTTCAGATATTAATTACTTAAAAAAACAAGGGGGAAGGGCAGATAAGCTTAAAGCAAAGAAATCATATATGTGATTTTGATTCAAAATTTATGGAAAATGATAGTACACAGAAAACAAATTGTTTGGGACATCAAAAGGATTTAAATGTTCAAAATGCTATGATCAAATACAGGTCTAAGAAGTCCAAGAAACATTAAGGAAAAATGATAATACACTAGTATGCTACTGAGGTAACATAGAGAAAGTAGACCTAGGGGTTGCTAGTTCTTTATATGATGCGTCGGTAGATTCAACACAATAGACGAGTAGACTTCGTTGGTGAATCAAATTCAAACTAATTTGTTCAACTTGTTGTGGGTTCTCATCTTATCCCTGGTTAACACAATCAACACATTTCCAATAAGGGGTGACGAGCAAGATAAACACCCCAAATGTGTGTGGATGACCATAAAAATGAGCAAAGCACATGAAAAAAAATGATTAAGCGCAATCAAGCTAATGACAAAAGTTGTTGGTGCATTATGTCCAAAAGAAAAAATATATGCTCTAACAAGAAGATAGGTTGTGTGCCTCTCTGCTGTGTGATGGCACTGACCTGTGGATAAGCATAACCTAAATATTCTAGAATTCATTGTTGTTTGCACCTCTCTGTTGTGCGATGGCACTGACCTGATGCTTGGCATCTCTTTGAAAGCTCTTAGAATAGTTTCTTCTTGTCAAATACCCGTAGACCACTCAAAAATATCCTGAGGAATGTTGATTACCATATAAGTGTGGGATCCACAAATGCTTGTTGAAATAATATAACCTAACTCATCACCAATGCAAGTCAAAAATCTATGTATGGATTTAAGTGTACAAAAACACAAAAATATGTCTTCTTTTGTTTTTATTAAAGTTGTTTGTTGTTTTGTTTTCTGCTTTGTGTAAATGTCGGACTTTGTAGCTAGATGAACACTGTGAATCACAAGTTAAAAGGCACGTCTGAGGTGATCAAATGATGTTCAGTTAAAAAAGTCATGTCTGAGATGATCGTTGTTCATAATGTTATATATCAAAGGTTAAATTTTAAGTGTTTGAAAGTGTATGATGTCAAGCTCATAAGTATGAGCCAATCATACGATTGAATCATAAGTATGAGCCAATCGTACGTATGACCATAAGTATGAACCAATCACACGATTGGACCATGATTATGGATCATCTATGCGATTGGATCCCAAGAATGAACCATCGTACGACTAGATGAAGAAGTATGAGTCAGTCGCACGACTGAACCCCATTCGCATGAATGAATCATGCGTATGGGTCCAGTCACACGACTGAAACTCAAAACAGTATAAATAAGGGGGTTAGTCGGTCGTATTCTTTACCACCCTTCAAAAACTCTCTGAAACCGCCCATACACACACTCTGCCAAAACTTTTGATCATTGTGATTACTCTCCATTTGTGATTCTAGCCACATTCCATTCATCTACAGGTACTTGGAAACAGAAATAGGTTTAAATGAATGGTTTAATCAAACCCTAAATGACCGAAAATGTTAAAATCAATAACCGGGACTAAACTCTTAAAATAGACCACTTAAATGGACACTAATGTTGATTTAAATGAAACTAAGTGCTATTTAGAATCTCTACAGTCCAAATGAATCTAAACACGAAGTGTAATGTCATGTTTTGACAAAGATTAAAATCTATGGTGTTCAACAGTGAAAGATGCGAATAAACATGCTGATGAACTTCAGTCGCACGATTAAGCCAGGCACATGATTCAATCGCATGAATGAATCATGCTTATAGGTCCTGTCGACTGACTCCACCGCATGGCATAGCATACGACAAAGCTCAGTCACAGGCTCAATCGTACGACTGAACTCAATTGTACGACTGAACTCAATCGTATGACTGAACTCAGTCGTATGGTTTATTCGCACGATTGAACCAGTTGATCAAAGTCAGTCAAAATTAAATTGATATCTCTTACAAAGAATCTAATGTATATGTTTCTTCTATTGCAGCAATATGGCTGATAGATGGACTATGAGTACCAAGCATAACATCTGTGCTCATCTTGATGCTACCTCCCAAAACGCGTCTAAGTTCACGGGGATTATTGCTTTTTTGTGCAGATCGAGGATCTTCAAGGCCATGTATGTCCCATGCACACCTTACGGATCTATACAGCAGGCTTTCTGGGAAAGCGTCGTGGTTGACAGGTCTGTTGAGCCCCACTGTATTCAGAGCTCCATCTCGAACAAGATTGAGATTAGTGAGGATGATCTAAGGTGGGTATTAGATCTTGGTGAGGACGGAGCCTACCCGACCAAGCTACACATCTAACGGTTCGGGGATTCTTTCTAAGGATCAAGTACGCCGGTGACATCAATGCTGGTGTGCTGAACAAGAGCAACATGTGCCTGCAATTCAAGTATTTGGCACACGTGATCCTGAAGTGTATAGCCTCCAGGAGTGGAGGATTTGACAAGATGTCCAACCAAATCCAGAATCCATACATTGCACTGGTGCTGAACCACCCGTTCAGTTTCTCTCGCATGTTCTTCGCCTATCTGATCGAGAACCTTGAGGCCAAATGCAAGGAAGGCTTTTATGTATCCATAATTCCTGCAGATGATCATAGAAGAGAAGCTTCCTATGCTGCCTAAGGAGAAAGATGATGCAATGGTACTTGAGGTGATGGAGGATACCACCGTGGGCAGGATGATGGTATACCGGGGGGAAGCAGGTGAAGCCCTTGGTCAGGAGACATTTTGGGCATCTGGCCAATGAAGACTATGTGGCGCCTTCTCGAAAGAAATGGCATCACGATGATAGTGATTCAGATGTGTAGCCCGTTATGGTTCCTGCTGATGAAGACGACGACGATGATGATGAACATGATGATGGTCAAGGTGGGGGAGATGCAGGTCCCAGTTCTTCACGGGCCAACAACACTTCTACCATTACATCACCACCTCCACACAGTACTTCTTCTGCTCTAGGTGGATCTAAGAAGGTTGCTATCCACCTGGATTTTCTGTTAGATGAAGAAGAAGAGTCAGATGATGAGCCTCTTATCTGGTAAGTCGGGAGCCGTGTTGTGGCTACTGAGAAAGGGAAGGAGGCGGTTTGTGGACGCCTAGCTGGTACTACAGGTGATGACCCTGATGTCACGGATCCCACTTACACACCTGACCAGCCTACTAGCCCAGGGGGAGCCCTAATTGCCAAGGGTTCAAGGAGGAAGAGGATGGCTCAATCCCATGGAAAAAAGAGTAAGAGACCAAGGTTTACATTGATCACATCTCCACCACCACTGCCACAACCACCACCACACCCACTACCATCTCCACTGCCACCAATACTCCCACCACCACTCTTACACCTACATCCACCTCACCCACAATACACAACACAACTCCACCATAAGCCACTTCCATTCCTCCTCCCATATTCACCTCATCCACCACTACACCCTCTACTCACCGAGCAGGACTTCTACTCAATTCCCACTTACACCTAGCTCTACTTTACCTACTGTCGGGTTAGAGGAACAACTGGCAAGCCTAAACCGACCTGTGCTAAAGCTTCTTGCAATAGATGATCTAAGAGCTAATCAGATCAACCAGTTGATGGCGGTAAATACTGCCCAAGCCAAACAGATAGCTCAGCTCACTGAGAAGAATGTTACATACGAGAGAGCATTAGGTCGAGCTCACCATGCACTGAAGAGTCAGAATGAACTAGTGATGGCCTCTGTAAAAATGATTAAAGGATTGGAGAAGAAAAACAAGAGGATTATGCTAAAGTTAAAGGGGATAAACGGTGAGCCCCTAAAGATCAAGGGTAATGGTGATGATGAAGGAGATGATGATGATGATGAGACTTTTGATTATGAATATGAGACTTCTGATTATGAATATGAGACTTCTGATGATGAATCAGAAGAAGAAGATGATGATGAGGAAGTTGGAGGAAATGGCAAAGATAGAGATTGAAGATGTCACAGCTGAGCACTATCCTGAGTACACTGACCTGAGGAGCTGCAGGATGTGGATGAGAT
The DNA here is from genome assembly GCA_025506515.1 of Flaveria trinervia. Classification (NCBI taxonomy): domain Eukaryota; kingdom Viridiplantae; phylum Streptophyta; class Magnoliopsida; order Asterales; family Asteraceae; genus Flaveria; species Flaveria trinervia. The sequence goes on from CM046455.1 coordinate 63,014,042, forward strand.
AGAGATTGTTAAGATGCTCTAAAAGTTGATGTCCTAAGTGATGAGGAGCTACAGGATGTGGATGAGATAGAGATTGAAGATTTCACAGCTGACCACTATCCTGAGTACACTGACCCTAAGGGTAATGTTATCCCCAATCTGGGTGAAACTTTTAGCAGTGATACTTTTGATAAGCTGTAGGAGATGGAGAAAGAAAAGGAGAAAGATGAAAGTAAAGCCCAAGCTTCAGATGCTAATGTTGATATTAACAAGGCTGAATGGGCAGCTTGTTTTGCTGAAATAAAAGTCCAACGCACAACCCCAAAGCAAAATGCCTACACCAAACTTTACAGAGTCAAAAGACATCAGAAAGTGTCAGGCAAGATTATAGCGTGGGCATATTTTGAAGACTTGGAAATCTATGTTGTTAGAAGGGAGAAAGGGATTGAGTACTTTAGATATCCACATGATCTGAAGACTCTTCCTGGTTTTGAGCTCAACCGACTGCCATGCTTAGATCTGTTGTATGCCAACTAGAGGAAGATGTCAGGATGGTTTGAGACAACATTGAAGAAAGAATACCACACAAGATGGGTAAACTTCAAACCTCAACAATCTAAGAGGTTCTTTCATAAGTCTGAAGTTGTTCCTATGTCTAGAAGGCCTAAAGTAGTAATGAAGTTGAGTCCCCCACACACAATGTCTAAGATTACCTAATGGGATATGCCTCAGGACTTCACTCCACACTTCAAATGGTGGTATTATGATTGGAGGACGGATGAAGCGGTCATAGTTTTGAACAGAGATAGGAAGATAGAGACTATTAGGGTATTTGACCCAATGTGGCTTACTAACTTTTCTGCTGATGATGTTTACACCTTATACAAGTGGCCACTGTTCTATGACACGCAAGATATAGTACAAACTCTATAGTTCCAACATGTTATATGACTCTTCTTTGCATTCAAGATACACGCAGGAGTCACCAGAGAAGAGAAGTACAAGAAGTTCAAGAGCATATGAAGAATGTTAGAAAATTGGCTAAACATACTGGCTTCAGAGAAAGATCTCCAAGCTTATGAACAATAGATTGATCCATAACAGAGCCAAAAGCTTGTTGAAGAAGTACTAAAGATCTTAGAAGAAGGTGATGACCGTGAAGTTCATACTAAGCTTCTGGCGCATCTGCAATGTGATAAATTCAGCCTGATTTGGTTTCAATATTGGAGCAATTGCATGCCACGAGAGCAACAACAAAAGAGAGACAGAAGAACTTGGAGAAAAGCATGTCCGAAAATAGGATAAACTATGTCCAAGGGGGAGTTTGTTGATACATTATGTTCCTAGTTTATGTTCTTAATACAAAAGTCTTTCATTTCTTACACATGTGTAATGTAATTATTCAATGAAATATGATATGTGTTTGATGTTTACTTATCTATGAATATTTCATATTATTATTGTGTTTGATATAATGCATATGTATGAACATCTTATATAGGTTTGAGGTTGTTGTACATAGTTCTTAGTCAATGATGATTGAGAAATGTATTCAACTTAGTCGGGTGATTATTCAAGCTAATGGATCATACTTATGGACCATACGCATGAATGATTCATACGAATGAACTAGTCGCATGACTAAACTAGGAGACTGGATCATTCGTATGATGGAGACATAAGATTGACTCAGTCACACAACTTAACATTCAGTCGTATGTATGACTCTATCGCATGACTCAGTCGCACGACTGAACCATGCTAATAGTTCAGTCGTATGAATGGCAGTTGCAAACCTATAAATACCACTAATTCATGGAAAAACATAACACTTTGAGAGAAACTTCCAATATACATAAACCCTAGCCGTCTAGAGCGTCCAGAAGACCAAATCCAACCTCATAGTTCAATCTTGATCGATCTCTACTCATTCTTAACGTTTGTTCCATCGTTAGATCGATCGGGTTATCGTTCTCACTCATTCGATCGCCAATTAAATAGGATTCTGCACTATTTGATCCGGTTTCATGCAGAATCTGTTAGTACTTCGTACGTACACGGTCCTAACAACATCAATACTTGTTTAAATGTCACATGAGTCAATAATAATTTAATCTAAAACTTACTCGTTTAATAATATTTGACATATACATTATAATTATTTTATTTTCATTCTCAAAACAAGACGTTACATATGGTCATAAGTTCCGATCTCCCATCCGTTGGTCCAAGATTAGTGAAGCCCAAATCATTGGTCCCAAACTAATTCAAGAATACCGAAAAAAATCCATAAGATCCGCGATAACTTGATTGCTGCTAGAGATCATCAAAAGTAATATGCAAATAAAGGATGAAAACTCATGGAATACAATATGGTGATCTCGTACTCCTTAAGGTATCATCTTGGAAATGAGTGAAATCGTTTTTATAAATTAATAAACAAACTTACATATGTCATAAGCCTCTAACCCACCGGTTAACATATATATATATATATACATGTGTGTGTGAATCCAATGATCACAATCAGGAATAATTAGTGTTAATTCGGGGTTAAGTTAATGTTTGCGGAATCAACATCAACTTTGTTTAATTGTTTTTAATAATTTAATATCAACAATAATGATTAATGATTAAGATAAACACAATAAGAAAAACACAATTAATAATCAAACAAACAGATTAATTCAAATGTATTTCATTAAAACATGTTAATGATTAATGATGAATAAACAATGATTTGAATGTATTAACGTTGATGTGACGGCTGATAGGGTTTATGTTTGTGTGATTTGATGTGATGTTTGGTTGTCGTATTGATGCTTGGTTGTTTGTGATCGTGAGTCGTCTTGCCATCCATTCCCTTGATGTGAAACCAAAGATCCATATTTATAGGCACGTGTGTTTCAATTAAGGACATACGGGATCTCCTAGGATTCACACAGCTGTCTTGTTGACTTGTAACACTTGTATTATTAAATACAAGTGTTTGTACTCCGCAGGAATATGGTCTTCCATAGATGTTTGTTCTTCTGCAAGAGTCTTTTTCTTCCAAAGGTACCTTGTTCTTCCGAAGGAGTCTTGTTCTTCCAAAAGGATCTTCACTTCAACTTCAGAGCTGGTTGTTCATCCGCAGAAGATCTTCAGATGTATCACTTGTACCTTCGGAAGAACAAGACTCCTGCGGAAGAACAAAGATCTACAGAAGACCATATTCATGTGGAGTCCAAACACTTTTATTTAATAATACAAGTGTTACAAGTCAACAAGACAATTGTGTGAATCCTAAGAGATCCGGTGTTTCCTTAACTGAAACACAGGTGCCTATAAATATGGATCTTAGGTTTCACATCAAGGGTGTTAGAATCGTGTATTGAAAGAAATACTAACTGATATACGTGTATACCGAATCAAATAGTGCGGAATCCTATTTGATTGGCGATCCAATCAGTGAGAGCGCACGTAGAAACAATTATGGATTGAATCTAAACGTTAAGAACGATTAGGAATCGATCTAGTGCGATCTATGAACTTGGAACAGGTTCTTAGAGGTCTCTGGATGGTTAGGGTACGATTAGTATGTAGGTATTCGAAGTGCTACGTTTTTCCACGATTTAAGTGGTATTTTTAGGTTAGGGTTTCTCATTCGGGCAACTAAACCATTAGCATGGTTCAGTCGTGTGATTGAGTCATGCGGTTGATCCATTCGCATGACTGAGTGTTCAGTCGTGCGACTGAGTCAATCTCATGTTACAATCATGCGACTGATCCAGTCTCCTGGTTCATTCGTGCGACTGATTCATTAGCATGAAGTTGTTCATGCGTATGGTTCATTAGCATGGGCCAATCGCATGAGAACTTCATATGATTAAGTTTGAATATGTTTCACAATCATTATTTGAGTTAGATCTATTCAAACAACCACAAACCTATATAGTTAGTTCAATAAGCGTTATTACATACTAAACAATAAAATATTCAACATATAAGCACAACCACACATTGTATTTCATTAAGTACCCATTTAATTACATATGTGTAAGGAAATAAAGACATTTACATTAAGTTTAGAAACTAGGTACACATGTATCTACAAACTCCCTTTTGGACTAGTTTCATCTACTGTCTTACATTCTTCATAAGCTCCTCATACTTCTTGTACTTCTCCTCTCTCATGACTCCTGCATGTTTCAAAAGCAAAGCAGAGTCGTATCACATTTTGGAATTGGAGAGCTTGTACAATATCCTGCGAGTCATAGAACAGTGGCCACTTGTATAAGGTGTAAACATCATCAGACGACAAGTTAGTGAGCCACATAGGGTCAAACACCCTGATAGTTTCCATAATACCATTTCTGTTCAATACTATGACTACCTTTCCTGTTCTCCAATTGTAGTACCACCACTTGAAGTGTGAAGTGAAGTCCTATGGCATTCCCGTAAAGGGATTCTGGACATCGTGCGTGGAGGACTCCACTTCAGCACTATTTTAGGCTTCCTAGTTATGGCATCAACTTCAGATCTCCTAATATACCTCGTAGGTTGTTGAGGCTTGAAGGTGACCCACCGAGTGTGGTAATCTCTCTTTAACGCTGCTTCAAACTAGCCTAACATCTTACGAAGGTCAGCATATAGCAATTTCAATTTTGCTAGCTGGTTAAACTCAAAACCTGGAAGAGTCTTCAGATTGTGTGGGAATCTGAATTACTCAATTCCCTTCTCTCTTTTAATAGCGTAAACATTCAGATCTTCAAAATAGGCCCACGATATAATTTTGCCCGAACCGTGTGATGCTTCTTCACTTTATAGAGTGTGGTATAGATTTGACGTTGATGCACTGTGCTGGCTCTAACTTCTGCAAAGCACACTACCCATTCAGCCTTTTTGATATTTACTTCGACGTTTGAGGCTTGGGCCTTGTCTTCCTTCTTTTCAGACTCTTGCTCCATTTTATCCAGAGTTTCAAAAGTTTCACTAACAAAGGGGTCACCCAAATTGGGGACTACATTTCCCTCCTTGTCAGCGTACTTTGGATAATGTTAAACAGTGACGTCTTCAATCTCGATTTCATCGACATCCTTAAGCTCATCGTCATTGTCAATGTCCACCGTACGAGCATCCTTCATTATCTTATCAGGATTCAGTCTAAACATCTCAGCAAGCTGCTCATCAGTAAGGTCGTGGATGATTTCTCCTTCTTTAGGAGTGTAACTCACATACCTCCTGAGTATCCCTTCAGATCAAGTATCATTGTGAGTTTAGACTTGATCTGTTGAAGGGGAGCAACCTCATATTCATCTTGCTAAGATGTGTGATCTACTTGATTTAAACATATAAACACATCATACATCAGTCAATAATCAAAACAGAAACACATTAAAAATATAAACATTATGTACATTAATTTGATACAATATTCAAATACACATGATTTTAAATAACATAAACAACTATGCATTACTCTTGTCTTGAATCATGTGTTCCTCTGCTGACGGGGCTGATGTAAAGGCACCTTTGTCTTGAGCTTTCTTGGTCCTCCTTTCACTTGCTGATGTGGCACCCGTAGCAGATGTATCTCCTTCTCCTTCATCATCATCATCATCACCTGCATCATCACCTGCATCATCACCTCCCTCTGTATCTTCACCTTGATCATCACCACCATCATCATCATCATCATCACCATCATCTCCATCTCCTTCCTTGATCTTTAGTGGCTCATCCTTCGAGCCCTTTAGCTTGAGCCTGATGGTCTTGTTAGTAGCCTCCAACTCCTCTATCCTTTTTGCTGAGTAGACATTTTGCTCCTGGAGTTGGGACATCTCTAGGCTCTCAGCAGCCATCTGCTGTGCATGCTGCTCAATCAGCTGCGCCTGCTGAGATATCTGCTGAGATTATGCAGCAGTAAGCTCTACTAACTGACGAATCTGAGCAGTCTTCTTGTCATCGGCTGCCAACAACTTCAGGACAATACGGTTCAATGTTGAGAGCTGTTCCTCTACCCCACTAGGAGGTAGAGATGATCCAGAAGGAAATGAGGGGTAAGATGACGGTCCTGCTTGGTGGTTAGAGGTGGTGGTGGCAGTGGTAAAGATTGGGGGTGGTATAGATATGGGTGGTGGTGGATGGGCTGTAGTGGTGGTGGTTTGGATATGGGTAAGTGGTGGAGTGGGTGTGGTAGTGGTGTGTGAGGTAGCAAAGGTGGTGGCAGGTGGTGTGGTAGCAGTGGTAGTGGTAGTGGTGGAATGTGTGGCTGAGGTAGTGGTTGTGGTGGTGGATGAGGTCAGGGTGAACTTCAATCTCTTCCCCTTCTTGCCATAGGGGTGTGCCATCCTCTTCTTCCTCGAGCCTCTAGGCACAGAGGCTCCCCTTAGCTGCTGGGCGGGTCCGGGGCATATGTGGGATTTGAATCAGCAGCAGCATCCCCGGACTCCCCTAGGCGTCCACCAACCGCCCTCAAACCTCTCTCTGTGGCAACCACCCGGCTGCCCACAGTCCTCGTGAGAGGCTCCTCATCACTCTCTACCTCCTCATCTAGAGGATAAAAGTCCTGGTGAAAGCTGGCAATGGTGGCATCTGTAGAAGGTGGTGTAGTAACATGTGTAGTGGGGCCCCTAGTAGAAGCGGGCCCAGAGTCTCCGCCGGTGTCCCTGTCATCATCGGAGTCGTCAGATGGTCGAGCAATTTTCTCAACATCTAAGTCACTCTCCTCATGGTGCCACTTTCGCCTACCTGGCGCCACGTAATCAGCCTTGGCCAGATGCTCGAAGAGTCTCTTCACAGGGGGCTTTACTTGCTTCCCCCTGTAGACCTTCATGCGGCCCAAGGTCGTGTCATCCATAATCTCCAACAAAACAGCATCATGGCTCTCCTTGGGCAAGGCAGGTAGCTTCTCATCAATAATGATCTGTAAGAACCTTGGATACATGCAGAAACCCTCCTTGCCCTTGGCCTCAAGGTTCTTTATGAGGTAGGCAAATATCATACTTGAGAAACTGAAAGGGTGGTTGAGTACAAGTGCCACGTAGGCATTTTGGATCTGGTCTTAGAGGTCATCAAACCTACCCCTCCTCGACGCCAAGCACTTTAGTATAACATGTGACAAGTACTTAAACTAGGGACACAGGTTGCTTTTGTTTAGCACACCTACGTTTATGTCCCCAACGTACTTCATCCTAAGGAAGCACCCTCTAACTGTCAGAGGGTGTAGCCGGGTCGGGTGATCTGCATCGTCACCCTGGTCGAGTACTCGATGAATATCAGCTACAGTCACCTTGATATCATGCCCAAAAATGGAACTCAGGATGCAGTAGGGCTCTCGTGAACGATCAACCGATGACCCCTCCCAAAAGGCATGTTGTATAAACCGATAAGGAGTGCAATGATCCCCACAAACTCGGCACCGTTTCGAGTGGTGGCATCCAAATAGGCACAAATGTTGTGCTTAGGGTTGATGGACCACCTATCAGCCATCAATCTATAACACAAGACACATAGACATTAGATCACCACACAACAAAAATCAGTTCAAATTAACCTGGTTGAACTTAGTCTGCTTCAATCATGCGATTGAACCAAGCAACTATGTTCAGTCAGTTAATCTAGCATACGACTGAGGTCAATCAGGTGACTGAACATGCGATTGGGTTTAATCGGGTGACTGAACCTTCGATTGGTTCAGTCGGCCAACTGAGCTCATTCATGTCATTCATTCGATCGACTGAGTCATTCGACCAGCTCAGTCGGGCGATTGAAGTTCATCCTGGTGTCTAGTCGCATGACCCACTGTTCGTTCGAATGAAATTCAAATTATGACCAATTCATCAAATTAGACGTCGTGTTTTGGTTCATTAGACTCGCAATCACTTTACTAATAACCTAATAACCCTGATTTCAAATTTTACTTAGATTAGCTACGTTATTCATCCAATAACAGTTTTGGTTTTGTATGGGCCGAAATTCATAAATTAGGGCTCAAATCAACTGAACTTTGGTTAGATAGTGCCGCATTGTACCTATATAACAAGTAGAGATCGTTAGAATATCGAAATTAGGTGTCAAATTCGGTCAGAAGAAATTTTGGTAGAGTAACGGTACAAAATGCGATTTAGGAAGAATGAGGGGTGATGAGTTTATGCGATCGACTATGGCCCTATTTATACTGAATCCGATTTCAATCGGGCGACTGGACCCATTCGCTATGTTTATTCGGGTGATTGGACCTCAGTCGTGCGATTGGTTCAGTCGATCACATTCAGTCGGCTGACTGGGTTTCAGTCGGACGACTGACTCATTCGGTCAGCTCCATTCGGGCGACTGGCTCAATCTTGTAAGCCAATCATGTGAATGGTTCATACTCATGCTCCATTCGGTTGTCTAGAGCATAAGTATGGTCCAATCATACGATTGGTCCATACTCAAGGTCTAGTAGTGCGAATGGATAATACTCAGGATTTTGACTTTATGACCATTTGACCTTTTATCCCTTTTAACTTTTGATTTAAAGTTATGAGCATTCGATCATCTCAGACATGATCCTTTTAACTTGGAAAACTGTTGATCACCTCAAATGTGATCCTTTTAAAACAACTTGTCACCTCAAACGTGACTCATTTTACATTTGAAAACTTGTGTGGTCACCTTAGATGTGACCTTTTTAGGTGAGTAAATCCCTGATTGAATTTCATGGCATAGTCTGATGTTTAACAAACTAAATTGACGAATTTTAAACAAAATAAAAGAACTAGAAACTGAAATACAAAACTAAACTTGTTTTTGTGGTTTTGTGAGAGGTGTGAATCCTAAGATTGAAATCTAATAGATTCATTTTGTGAAAAGGCAGCTTCAATTCATTTTGACCATAAATGAACTAATTCAATTTGGAATCATACAGGTAAGTCAAATCATTTAGGACATGTTATAAACCTTTTGATGCTCGAATCTGTTCTTTCATCTAGAGTCGTTAGCAAGTTTAGGAAATCATACTAGTACTATTAGATCCACATATTGATTTGGACTTTCAAGAATTGTAGCCATGATGATTGTCAGTTTATTTGTCCTCTTAAATCCATACACAGACTTTTGACACAGATTGGTGACAGTTTAAGGTTTGATTATTTCAACAAGCATTTGTGGATCCCACACTTATCTGGTAATCAACATTCCTTAGGAGATTTTTGAGCGGTCTCGGGGTAGTATTCAAGAAGAGACTATTCTTAGAGCTTTCAAAGAGAAGCCAAGCCTCAGGTCAGTGCCACTGCACAACAGAGAGAAGGCAAACAACAATGAATTCTAGAATATATAGGTAATGCTTATCCTCAGGTCAGTGCTACCGCACAGCAGAGAGACACATAACCTATCTTCTTGTTTGAGCAATTTTATTCTTTTTGCACATATCTCACCAACAACATAGGTTATTAGTTTGATTGCTTTTGCATTTTTCATCTCGTGCTTTTGCTCATATTTTGGTCATACGCACACATTTGTGACGTTTATTTTGCTCTTCACCCCTTATTGGAATTTTGGTTGATTATGTTAACCAAGGATAAGATGATAACCCATAGCTTGTCAAACAACTTAGTTTAATCTTGAGGTCACCAACAAGGTCTAATCATCTATTGTGTTGAATCTACCGACATATCGTTAGTGGTCTAGCACCCTTTAGGTCTACTTTCTTTGTGTTACCTTAGTAGTAGCTAGTTTTACTATCATTTTTCCTTTTATATTGCTCAGACTACAAAGACTTATACTTTGACTTTCGCATCTTATTCAATTTAAACTTTTAAAGTCCCAAGTGGTTTGTTCCTGTGTACTATCATTTTCCAAAGTTTGAATCGGTATCACAAATACGATCTAAAGCTTACCTCTCCTCCTCCCTCGTATTTTATTTATATGAAATTACTTCCTAAACCTATTCTCCCCTTGAAATTCTAAAACCGTAAACGATTTACAATTTTAGGATTTTACTAGGCAAAGAAATAACATCAATTTAGTTAACTATTTAAAGTAAATTAGATAAATAAAGAAAATAAAATAAAAAAATTAAAAGAAAAATGGACTATACGCATCGGACTACACATGGTCATCTTCAGGAATTACACCACTTTTCTTTTTAATGCCGTTGACCTCTAATATAGAAAACATGGATTATCAAAAGCCTTTGTATAGAGGTCAGCGCGTTGAAAATCAGTATTTATTTTAACCACATCGATTAGGTTCTTTTCATAACAGTCACGTATAAAGTCATATTTTATTCCGATGTGTTTGGTCTTCGGATGTTGGACCGGATTTTTAGTTACTGCAATTGCAGTAGAGTTATCAACAAAAATAGGAGTAGAAGAGAAATTCAAACCATAGTCCCGCATTTGCTGTTGAATCCATATGATTTGTGAATAGCAACTTGCAGCAGCAACGTATTCGGCTTCACAGGTTGACAAAGCAACCGAGGTCTGCTTCTTACACTGCCATGTCACTAATCTCCTCCCAAATAATTGACATCCTGCTGATGTAGACTTGTAGTACATCTTGCAGCCGCCGTAATCCGAGTTATATGCCGTAAGCTCGAAGTCATTGTAATGAGGATACAACAACCCTAGTGTTGGGGTACCCTTCAGATAACGGAAGATCCTTTTGACCCCTATCAGATGGTTAACTTTTGGCTTTGCCTGATATCTTGAGCATAGACATGTAGCATACATGATATCAGGTCTTGAGGCAGTGAGGTACATTAGAGAGGCAATCATTCCTCGGTATATGGTGGCATCTACCAGATCACCATTCTCGTAGGGTGCTACATCATGTTTTGTAGCAAGTGGAGTCCCAGCTGCGAAAGCATTGTCCATGTCAAACCAACTGAGAATATCTCCTACATACTTGGTCTAATGTAGAAATATCCCATGTGGTGTTTGATTCACCTATAACCCGAGAAAGAACTTCATCTCTCCCATGGCACTCATTTCAAATTCAGCCCTCATTACTGCTTCAAACTCTTTACATAATTCTTCGTTCTTGGAACCGAAGATTATGTCATTGACATAAATTTGGACCAACAGTAAATCACCATCTTTTTCGTTGATAAACAGTGTGCAGTCAATAACACCTCTGCGAAACCCGTGTTTCACAAGGTGAGTGGAGAGTTTCTCATACCAAGCTCTAGGAGCTTGATGAAGCCCATATAAGGCCTTGTCAAGTTTGTAAACTCTGTCCCGATGATAAGGATCCTCAAATCCCTCGGGTTGATTGATGTACACTGTCTCTCAGATTTCACCATGAAGGAAAGCACTTTTCACATCTAGTTGATAGACTTTAATCTTCACGTAAGATGCATAGGCTAGGAAGATACGGATAGCTTCCATTCTTGCCACGGGTGCAAACACTTCATTGTAATCTATTCCATCAACTTGTCGAAATCCTTGAACTACAAGTCGAGCCTTGTTCCTGATGATGACATCTTGGTCATCTTTCTTACATTTCAAGACCCATTTGGTGCCAATGACCTTAGCACCTTAGGTTATATCTACCAATGTCCATACCCCTAACTTCTTCAACTGAAGAAGTTCTTATTGCATGGCACTGACCCATGCCTCATCATTCAGTGCTTCACTAACATACTTTGGCTCAAATTGAAACACAAAGCAGCGATATGCACCGTCGTGAAGGTATCCCTTTTCCATCACCGAGGCATAATCAGCTGAATAGAGCTGATTTCTAGTCTGAACTCCTGATCTGAAATCCCCAATGACATTGTCCAGAGGATGTTAGACATTTAGGCGTGATCCAGGAGTGGTGGGAACAACTACTTCAGAATCAAGATTATGATTGTTTGGTTCTGTATCTGAGGCAGTAGGAGTGTGAGGTTCTGAAGACTCAAAGGCATCAATGTCTGATGCTTATGGACTTGTAGTAACAGGAACCTGTTCCTCCTGATTGTTCTGATTATCCTCCACGGCTTCATAAGAGGAGGAGGAGTCACTAGCTTCAAGTGCTCCCCTGAGTTGGTAGATGAATCACCTTGTGAGCCAGATGATGTAGATTCCTGAGATGGTGTGTTTAGCACATCATACATCATCTTTGCTACTAACTCATCATCAGATGTGGAGAGCGGAATGTTGAAGGACTTGAAGAAGCCATCATAGTCGAAAAAGAAAGCGGGTCCTTTTCCAGCAGGTGGGGTGGTGTATCTCTGAACTTCCACGTTACACCACACTTCTACTTGACCCGTAGAGTTGTTGTAAACTCTCTTGTTCGGTATGTTGTATCCTAGAAAGATACCCACTTCAGCCTTCACGCTAAATTTTCCCTCTGAGTCTTCTTCAGTAGGGTTCACGGTGCGCCAAACGGCTCGAGATACTCTAGATTTGGTTTACGTCATTGTAGTAACTCGTAACATGTCTTGCCATGGCGTTTAACTACCAGAACTCGATTTAGCATGTAACACGCATTTGCAACTGCCTCATTCAAGAATTGGATAGGCAGTTTCGAGTCTGCTAGCATAGTCCGTGTAGTCTCTATCAAGCTCTGATTCTTTCTTTCAGCAACGCCGTTCATCTGAGGAGTGTAGGCAGAAGTGACTGGTGCATAAGTCCCTTTTCCTTGCAGTAAGCCTCCATCCATTGGTTCTTGAACTTGGTTCCGTTGTCTGAGCGTACTTGTCGCACGTTCAGCTTGTATAGGGACTCCAGTATAGTTACTAATTCCTTGAATGACTCAAATGTTTTAGATTTGGATTTCAGAAACATTACCCAAGAGAATCTGGAGTAGTCATCAGTAACTACATAGCAGTACAAGTCGCCTGCAATGCTTCTTGTACTGACTGGACCAAACAGATCCATATGAAGAAGCTTAAGAGGAAGTTCGATGGAATGAACTTCTTTTCCTTATGAGATTTCTTTGTCTGTTTGCCCTTCTTGCATGCAACATAGAATCAGGAAGTTGGAAGTTTTTACATTAACTCCTTTCACGAGATCATTCTGGATCAAGTAATTCATCTTTTGTGGATTAATGTGTCCCATTCTCCTATGCCAGGAGATGGAATCCTTCTTAGTAGCTTTTGACAAGAAGCACTAAACTTCACGATCCGTTGTTGAGGCCTTTGATAGATCCAAGACATAGAGGTCATTATATCTTGAGGCAGACATTAAGACTTGGTCCTCCGGGATCACATAGTTCTTTTTCAGGACATAGCACTTCTTGTTATCAAATACTACTTTAAACCCTTTATCACAAATTTGGGATATAGAAAGTAAGTTATTTTGAAGTTGTTGCAAGTAATTTACCTTATCAAACTTTACTTTCTGATTTCCTACTTCCCCTTGAGCTGTGATATACCCTCCTTTGTTACCAAAAAATGAAACTTGGCCTCCTTTTATATGTTTGACGTTTGATAAGAGAGCCATGTTCCCTGTCATGTGCCTGGATGCTCCGCTATCTATAATCCACGTGTTTGTTTCAGCACTATAGCGAACACCTTGCACAGTCAATTGAAAACATTAGTTCAGGTTGGGGACCCAAGCCTTTACTGGCTTGGGTGTTCCAGAGCCATCACACATCATAAATTCAACCCATTGACCATTAAAGGGTGAGGGAAGCTCACTTGTCTTCTTGTTCTCGTTATCAGACATTGAGGTTGATTTTTCCTTCCATAAACCAGCTTTGTGTAAGGTCTGTTTGTGATAAACAGACGACTGGCTAATGGGTTGAACTTTAGGTTCACTAGCCCTTCTAGGTGGAGTCACTGAGTTCCTCTTAGAAGAACTAGGTTTTGGGTCCTGAAAATCAACTTTCCTCCTGACGATCTGATAGTAAGGACAGTTAGACGCAATGTATCCATACTCTCTACAGTTGTAGCATGACCTGCTTTCGACTTTACAATTTAACTGTTTTTGTGGAGACGTGTGTGACACTCGTATGACATTAACCTTTTTGGGTTGACACTTTTCTTGTTTAGATGTTTTATTTTGTTTAACAAAGCACGTGGGTGGTTAACATGTTTGGTCTTTTTGGGTTCAGAATTAGACTTGATCGACCCAGACTTTACATTAACCTTTGCAAACTCTTTTTCTAGATTAACACAAGGCATTTTATCTTTTGCCTTTGAAATGGCCGCCTTTTGTTTAGTACCATATTCATTTGATTACATTTGGAATCTGGATCACTTACAAGAGGAGTGGACACCACATGATCCTTTATTGGATTGTTATTGATTGGTTTACTTTTAGTATTCATCAAGATCTCATGTGGTGGCGAAACCACTTTATAACCCAATCTCTCCCTGTTGTTACGCTCTCTCATTAAGTGTTGAACAATATGAGATGAACTTGTCCAACTATGCAGTTTTTGCTTTAATGAATTAACTTCTACTTCTAAAACTGCCTTTTGTTTCTTAGTGTCTTCTAGGGAGTTAAGATAGAACATAATGTCATTTGATTGGTTAAAGGAAACAACTTCGGTTTCCCTAAGCTGTTTGTTCAACAGTTCTATCTTTTCTTTATAACTGTGCTCATTTTGTTTAAGAATTCTGTTAGCTTCAGTGCACAATTACAAGTCCTTTACTAAGCTATCATTATGATCTAATAGCCTAGGAAATTTTAAATCTATGCTTTCCCTAAATTTATTACAGTCAGAACAAGCATGATTATCAAAAAGTTGGTCAGTAGTACTTACCTGAGAGGGTTTAGATGAATCAGCCATAAAAGCAGAGTCTGGTGTTTCTGATTCTGGTGATTCTGGTGCAATGTGATTCTGGTGCAATCCTTTACCGAGATTCTCGGTCTTCAGTTTTGCAGCATTTGCTTCAGGTGCAATGTATTGGGTAGCAGACGACCCTGACGTTTCTGACCCTGAAGTAGAGGCTTGAGAAGGACCAGCTGAACACAAAAGCCGTCTCAAGTGGTGCACCAGACGTTTTGGCTTGTGGATTCGCGTTGTACAGTGTCAGATTTTGATCATAGGAAGACTTTTGTGCTTTGTATTTCATCCTTAATTCTTCTTCTATCAGCTTTAGAATGAAATCATTTATATCTAACTTCGTTAGCATACCATTCTATCTAAGATTTGAGACAAAGGACACCCATTTCTCCGGCAACCCATCTGCAAAGTTTGACACTTTGTCTTCCATAGACATCATTACTCCATGAGTGTGCATCTCACTCATCAAGTGGTAGAATCTATCAATGACATCATCCAGGCTTTCTTTACCCATCGAAGAGAAGTTGTCAAATTCTTTCTTCAAAGCTTTAGCCTTTATCGCCGTTAATGATGCATTTCCGTCATACCTTTTCTCCAATGCATCCCATAGCTTCTTTGCTTGCGTATACTCAGAAAATTGGTGAAAATATCCTTGGGGATCGACTAAGTAAGCAGAGCATAGACTTTCTTCTCAGCATTTTATTTGACCTTTTGTCCATCAGCCATACCACCTAGTGTAAGTTTGACACCATCAGCACCTACTGGCATGCTGTACCCCGTCTCTATTGATTCCCACAGATTGGGATCTACTCCATTTAAGTAGATCTCGAAACGTTGCTTCCATTGTGGGTATTCGTCTAACGTGAGTAGCTTAGGGGGTTGTTGTGATTCCCCACTTCATTCTCCAGAAGCAGTAGGTTTTGAATCCTGGAGTCTCTCCCTGCTGTGAACATCGAGTATTGGTCCTCCATTGCTATCAACTTTAAACTTTTGAACAAACTGTTTCACTTGTTCGAATGAAGGTGAGCGATTGGGCTATTTGTGCGAATTAACAATGCAGATGGCTCAATCGTGTGACTGAACTAATGCGAATGGGTTAGTCGGGTGAATGAACTAATGCAGTTGGACAATGCGAATAAACTGCTCAGTCGTACGAATAGAGGTACGGATGAGTCCAATCGTGCGTATGAGGGACGCGGATGAATTAAGTTAGGCGATTGAGTCGATCGTGCGACTGAAGCTGCTGAAACTTTATAATTCATAGGTTTAAGGTATTTTGGACGCAAAAACTCGAACTTTCACTAACCCTAATTGTCGTATGTCGGAAAAACTAAACTTTACGATCAAGAGACGTCTAAGATACCATTTTACACAAAAAGATTGCGTTTTAGTGAAAAACACAATTTTTGTATCAAAATGATTGAATCACACGTAAATCAAGAGCAAAACAACTGATACCACTTGTTAGGAGCGTGTATTGAACAAAATACTAACTGATATACGTGTATACCGAATCAAATAGTGTGGAATCCTATTTGATTGGCGATCCAATCAGTAAGAGCGCACGTATAAACAATTATGGATTGAATCTAAACGTTAAGAACAACTGGGAATCAATCTAGTGCGATCTATGAACTTGGAACAGGTTCTTAGAGGTCTCTAGACGGCTAGGGTACGATTTAGTACGTAGGTATTCGAAGTGTTATGTTTTTCCACGATTTAAGTGGTATTTATAGGTTAGGGTTTCTCATTCGGGCGACTAAACCATTAGCATGGTTCAGTTGTGCTCTTGAGTCATGCGGTTGATCCATTCGGACGACTGAGTGTTCAATCATACGACTGAGTCAATCTCATGTTACAATCATGCGACTGATCCAGTCTCCTGGTTCAGTCGCACGACTGGTTCATTAGCATGAAGTTGTTAATGCGTATGGTCCATTAGCATGGGCCAATCACATGAGAACTTCATATAATTAAGTTTGAATATATTTCACAATCGTTATTTGACTTAGATCTATTCAAACAACCACAAACCTATATAGTTAGTTCAATAAGCGTTATTACATACTAAGCAATAAAATATTCAACATTATAAGCACAACCACATATTGTATTTTATTAAGTACCCATTCAATTACATATGTGTAAGACAATAAAGACATTTTACATTAAGTTCAGAAACTAGGTCCACATGTATCCATAAAGGGCACGGACGGAAAGACGACACACGATCATAAACAACCAAGCATCAATACGACAAACCAAACATCACATCAAATCACACAAACATAAACTCTAGCAGTTGTCACATCAACATCAATACATTCAAAGCCAGTATTATTCATTCATTGTTTATTCATATGTAATCATTAACATGTTTTAATAAAATACATTTGAATTAAATTGGTTTATTTGATTATTAATGGTGTTCTTCTCATTGTGTTCATCTTAATCATTAATCATTATTGTTGATACTGAATTTATTAAAAACAATTAAACAATGTTAATGTTCATTCCGCAAACATTAACTTAACCCCGAATTAACGCTGATAAATCTCAATTGTGATCCTTGAATTCACAGGTCGTATCAGAGCCAAATGCTCATTGATTTAGATCAATTGATCTATCAATGTTAATATCATTTAATTGTTCATCATTTAAACCCATTCCATACCATGAATGACCCTGGTTTACTGTTTACTCACTCACATCTTAAGCTTGGGGTCTCGGGTTCGACCCGGGCACCCTCAAACTATTTTTTTGGCTTTTTCAGTCTTTAAAAAATATATAAAATTTTGAAAAATTATTAAAATCATTTTTCAAACTTTGTTTAATTTTAAAATCACTTTATCAATTTCTGTAAATTTATTTCTTTAAATATTTTAATATTTTTATAAAACAAAGGTTATATTTAGTTTATTTTTTATAAGAATTCGACTTTAAATAATGATTTAAATCACTAAAATTATTATTGGTTCCAATGTTGTTATTTAAAATCATAATTTTAACAAATAAATATAAAATGTATTTACACTTTATATTTAAGCTTTGTCAAATATTATAGATGATTTAAAATTCATTGCTTTATAATAAACTACTTAATTGATATAACTCTTTTCATTAAATTAAAATAAAAGTGTTTTCATTATTAACTTTCATTTATCAAAACCCCAAATTTCCCTTTGAAACCCTAGATCATGCTTAAACGTTAATCTTATTATTAAACTTAAACTCGTAATATATACGTTTAGGTACCTTGTAAAGGAACTCGTTAAAACGTCATTTAATTCTTATTAATCATCTTGCATACATATACGTCATGTGAGTTTTTCATGTCCCTCTTTTACTTTATTTCACATCTTTTTGGGGTGAAACATGTTAACGTATAAACTACACTTGTAAACATCTTGATACTTGTAAATGCACATGCAATTTATTTGTACTTTTTGTCATGGCTATTGGTAATATTGTGAGTCTTATATGATGGACATTATATGTTGACAATCATTAACTATTGCTAGCCTTGCGACGTCATAGATCTATGGGCCTGACAAGCCTATTTGGTACTAAAGCCGAGGTTATTGCCGGTTCCTAATGACGTATGCTTGTTCATCATGGGAACCAAGGACACTTAGTTAATCGTTATATACTTGTAAATGATTCTTGGTCAAAGGTTTGATTTTAGCCATATGTATTCTAAAACTTGAATAATGTTGATACATTATGTTTCTAGTTTATGTTCTTAATGTAAAAGTCTTTCATTTCTTACACATGTGTACTGTAATTATTCAATGAAATATGATAAATGTTTGATGTTTAGTTATCTTTGATTATTTCATATTATTATTGTGTTTCATATAATTCATATGTATGAACATTTTATATAGGTTTGAGGTTGTTGTATATAGTTCTTAGTTAATAATAATTGAGTAATGTATTCAACTTAGTCGGGTGATTATTCATGCTAATTGTTAGGACCGTTTCGGTACGGAGTACTAACTGATTTACGTGTATACCAAACCAAACAGTGCGGAATCCTATTTGATTGGAGATCCAATCATTGAGAACGCAAGTATAATCAATCAAGAATGAATCTAAACATTAGGAAAGATGGTAGAATGATTAACTACAATCTATGAACTTGGAATAGGTTATCTTAGGTCTCTGGAAGGCTAGGGTATGATTTAGTGCGTAGGGATTCGAATTGTTACATTTTTCCATGAATTAAATGGTATTTATAGGTTAGGGTTTTCCATTCGTGTGACTGAACCACTTGCATGGTTCAGTCATGCGATTGAAGCATGCGGTTGATCCATCCGCACGACTGAAGATTCAATCGTGCGACTGAGTTAATCTCATGTTACAATCATGCAATTGATCCAGTCTCCTGGTTCAGTCGTGCGACTGGTTCATTAGCATTAAGTATTCATGCGTATGGTCCATTAGCATGGTCCATTCACATGATAACTTCATATGATTAAGTTTAAGCATGTTTCTCAATCATGATTGACTAAGAACTATGTAAACAACCACAAACCTATATAGTTAGTTCAATATGCATTATCAAACAATAATCAATGAAATATTAAACATTATAAGCATCACAACACATTATATTTCATTCATACCCATTCTGTTACATATATGTAAGACATGAAGACATTTTACATTTGAGCTCCTCGACTAGGTACACATGTATCTACAAATGATACCACTTGTTAGGATCGTTTCGGTACGAAGTACTAACTGATTTACGTGTATACCAAACCAAATAGTGCGGAATCCTATTTGATTGGTGATCCAATCAGTGAGAACGCAAGTATAATCAATCAAAGAATGAATCTAAATGTTAAGAACGATGGTAGAATGATTAACTACGATCTATGAACTTGGAACAGGTTATCTTAGGTCTCCGGAGGGCTAGGGTATGATTTAGTGCGTAGGAATTTGAATTGTTACGTTTGTCCATGAATTAAGTGGTATTTATAGGTTAGGGCTTTCCATTCATGCGACTGAACCATTTCCATGGTTCAGTCGTGCGATTGAAGCATGCAGTTGATCATCCGCACGACTGAGATTCAATCGTGCGACTGAGTCAATCTCATGTTGCAATCGTGTGACTGATCTAGTCTCCTGGTTTAGTCATGCAACTGGTTCATTAGCATGAAGTATTCATGCGTATGGTCCATTAGCATGGTCCATTCGTATGAGTACTTCATATGATTAAGTTTAAGCATGTTTCTCAATCATTATTGACTAAGAACTATGTAAAAAACCACAAACCTGTATAGTTAGTTCAATATGCATTATCACACAATAAGCAATGAAATATTAAACATTATAAGCATCACAAACACATTATATTTCATTCATACCCATTATGTTACATATATGTAGGACATGAAGACATTTTACATTTGAGCTCCTAAACTAGGTATACATGTATCTACAAACTCCCCCTTGGACCTAGTTTACTCTAATGTCTAACATTCTTCATCGGCTCTTCATACTTCTTGTACTTCTCCTCCCTTGTAACTCCTGCATGTATTTCGAATGCAAAGCAGAGTCTTATCACGTTTTGAAATTGGAGGGCTTGTACAATGTCTTGCGCATCATAGAACAGTGGCCACTTGTATAAAGTGTAGACATCGTTAGAAGACAAGTTAGTTAGCCACATTTGGTCAAATACCCTGATAGTTTCCATATTTCCATCTCTGTTCAGAACTATGACCGCCTCACCTATTCTCCAGTCATAGTACCACCACTTGAAGTGTGGAGTGAATTCCTGTGGCATTTCCCTTAGAGGGATTCTTGAAATCATGCGTGGAGGACTCCACTTCAACATTATTTTTGGCTTCCCAGTAATGGAATTAACTTCAAACCGTCTGATATACCTCATCGGTTATTGAGGTTTGAAGTTGATCCATCTGGTATGGTACTCTTTCTGTAAAGTAGCCTCAAACTAGCCTGACATATTTCTTGGGTCAACATATAATAGCTTTAGTTTGGCCAGCTTGTTGAGCTTAAAACCAGGGAGACTCTTCAGATCATGTGGGAATCTGAAGTACTCAATTCCTTTCTCCCTCTTGATAGCATATACATTTACATCTTCAAAATAGGCCCACGCGATAATCTTGCCTGACACCTTGGGATGCTTCTTCACTTTGTAGAGCTTGGTGTAGGCACTTGGCTTTGAAGTAGCGCGTTGGGCTCTGATCTCCGCAAAACACGCCACCCATTCAGCCTTTTTGATGTTGATATCGGCATCCGAGGCTTGGGCTTGATCCGGATTCTTCTCTGATTCTTGTTCCATCTTATCTAGTTTCTTGAACGTATCATTAACAAGAGTGTCACCCAAATTAGGGACAACATTACCCTCTTTATCAGCATACTATAGATAGTGTTGGGTTGTGACGTCTTCAATCTCTATCTCGTCCACCTCATTAAGCTCTTCGTCACTAACTACGTCAACAGTAGGGGCATCTTTGACTAGTTCATCTGGATTCAATCGGAACATCTCTGCCAGTTGCTCATCAGTAAGATCGTGAATTATTTCTCCTTCTTCAGGAGTATAACTCACGGATCTCCTAACAATCCCTTCCAAATCAAGTATCATAGTGAATTGAGACTTGATTTGTTGTAAGGGAGCAACATCGTACTGGTCTTGTTGAGATGGATGATCTGCTTGATTTAAACATTTAACACATCAATCATTTGTCAATAATCAAGAAAGTTAAATAGCAAATATATATATATATAATATATATATAATATATATATATATATATATAAACATTAAGTACATAACTGTAATACATGATTCAATTACACAAGATTTAAATTTACATAAGTGTCTAAATATTACTTTTATCTTGAATCATGTGCTCTGCTTCAGGCGGGGCTGAGGTAGAGGCACCCTGGTCCTGAGTCTTCTTGGTGCGCCTCTCTTTAGCATGTGTGGCCTCTGAAGCACCCGTATCGCCTCCTTCCTCATCATCATCCTTATCATCCTCATCCCTTCCTTCATCACCACCATCGTCTGTCTCATCCTCATCATCTTCATCCTCACCATTATCATCATCATCTTCTCTGATCTTCAAAGGCTCTTCTTTGGATCCCTTAAGCTTGAGCATGATAGACCTGTTAGATGTCGCCAACTCCTTAATCTTCTTTGCTGATTGGGCTTTATGCTCCTTGAGTTGGGCGATTTCCTGAGCCTGCTGAGAGATCTACTGTGATTGGGCAACAGTTAGCTCCATTAGCTGTCGTAGCTGAGCAGTCTTCTCGTCATCGGTAGCCAACAACTTTAGCACCATACGATTTAGTGCTAACAACTGTTCCTCTACCCCACTGGAAGGTAGAGATGATCTGAGGGGAATGATGGGTGAAATGATGGTCCTGCTTGGTGGCTAGTGGTGGAAGTGGTGAATATAGGTGGTGGTATGTGAGCGGGTGGAGTGGTAGTAGTGGTGGTGGGTGAGGTAGTGGTAGGTGGAGGTGTGGTAGTAACGATGGGTAGTGTAGTAGTAGTGGTGGTGGGTGAGGTAGTGGTGGTCGCAGTGGGGGAAGAGGCTGTGAGCATAGTGTACCTCTGTCTCTTTGGCTTCATCCCGTGGGGCTAAGGCATTCTCTTTTTCCTCGAACCCCTCAAGGAGGATGCTCCCCCTAGGATGTTGGACCAAGCTGGGGTGTAGGTAGGATCAGTCATAGTCTCCCCAGACTTGCCTGGGCATCCACCAACCGCCTGAATCCCTCTTTCGGTGGCAACAACCTTGCTGCCCACCATGCGAGTCAGTGGCTCCTCATCCTCTTCCTCCTCCTCAGGAGGACAAAAATCCTGATGGAAACCAACTGTGGTACCATCTCCATGAGTGGGTGGTGGAGGTGTAACATGTGCAGTGGTGGCCCTAGATGAAGCGGGGCCAGAGTCTCCACCATCACCACTATCATCATCATCTGACTCATCAGCAGGGAGCACAATCTGCTCCATATCTGAGTCGTTTTCGTTGTAGCGCCACTTCCTTCGTGATGGAGCCACATAGTCCTCATGGTCCAGATGCCCGAACAGCCTCCTGACTGGGGGTTTCACCTACTTCCCCCTATACACCTTCATCCTACCCAAGGTGGTATCATCCATCACCTCGAGCATCACTGCGTCCTCCTTCTCCTTTGGCAGTGAAAGGAGCTTTTGGTCTATAATCATATGCATGAAGCGAGGGTACATGCAAAATCCCTCCTTGCCCTTCGCCTCGATGTTCTCCACCAGATATGTGAAGATCATCCTGGAGAAGCTGAACGTATGGTTCAGCACCAACGCCACGTAGGCGTTCTGAATCTGATCTGAAAGCTCATCGAAGCCTCCCTTCCTAGAGACAATGAACTTGAGCAGCACGTGGGCCAAGTACTTGAATTGAAGGCATAGGTTGCTCTTGTTGAGCACCCCTGTGGTGATATCCCCCGCGTACTTGGCCCACAGAAAATAGCCCTGTACTGTCAGTGGGTGTAATCGGGTCGGGCAGTCAGCATCGTCCCCAAACTCTAATACAGTCCTGAGATCGTCCTTAGTGATCTCAATGGCCTTACCAAAGATAGAGCTCCTGATACGGTGAGGCTTTGAGGTCCTATCAACAACCGTGCCTTCCCAGAAGGCCTGCTAGATTGAACGGTATGGTTTGCAAGGAGTCGATATGGCTTGGAAGATCCTCGATCTCCATAGTAAAGTAATAATGCCCGAGAAGTCAACTGCATTCCTGGATGTCAGATCCAGATGAGCTTCATGCTTATGGTCCAGCGACTAGCCATCTGTTACATAATGCAGATAAATGTTAGTGTGTGTCGATGAGTAACAATCTGATTCATTTTAGCTTGAAGTTTTATGTTCTGTCATGCGAATGAACTGTGCGACTGAGATTTAGTCATGAGATTGAGCTCTGACGCACGACTGGGCATGCGACTTGGATCAGTCGTATGTTATCTCATGCGGTTACACCAGTCATTCGACTGAACTCATACGCATGGTACAGTCATGCGATTCAGCCATTCTCCCAGCTTATTCGTGCAATTGAAGTTCATCAGGGTGTCCATTCGCATGACAGACTGTCTGTTCAATTCAAATTCCAATTTTGAGCAAAACTTAATGTTAGATGCCGCAGTTTGGCTCATTAGTCTCGCAAGTGACCGATATAACACCTACTAGCCTATAATTTCACAATATACTTAGTTTTATTAGTTTATTAGTCAAACTAAGTCTCGGTTATATTTAGGGCTAAATTCAGTCATTTATGGCACAAATCGATTGACATTTGAGTAGATTGCACCGCATTGTACTTGTATAATCCCTGGCAATCGTCAGAACACAACAATTTGTAGTCTAGAAAGGTTAGATGAAAATCGGGCAGAGTAACGGTAGAGTTGTGCGATTTGGGGGCGATTTGGGAGTGATGAGCGACCGCGACTGACTCCTTCTCCTTTTATACTAGGTTTCCGTCAGTCGTGCGACTGAGCCTAGTTGCATACTTAATTTGTGCGACTGAGGATCAATCGTGCGACTGGCACAGTTAGTCACCTTTAGTCATGCGACTAGATGTCAGTCGTGCGACTGTGTCATTCGGTCACCACCATTCATGCGATTGGTTCATTTTGTGAACCAATCGTGTGAGATTACTCATGCTGATGGTCCAATCGCACGTTTGGGCCATGCGTGTGGTTTAGTCATGCAATTGGACTAATACAATGGTCCAATCGTATGCCTGGTCCATACTCATGGTCCAGTCGTGCGAATGGGCTCATACGGATGGTCCAACCGTACAACTGGTCCATACTCATGGTCTAGTCATGCGAATGGCCTCATACTTATGATTTTGACTTTATGACCATTTGACACTTATTCCTTTTTCTTATTGATACGACATTTTGCCCATTCGATCATCACAGACATGACCATTTCAACTTCGAAAACTTTTGATCACCTCAGACGTGATCCTTTTAACATTAGAAAACCCGTTTGGTCACCTTAGACGTGACCCTTTTTAGTGATTAAGTTCCAGACAAAATTCCAATACGTAGTCCGACTTTTAACAACTAAACTAACAAAATTTAAACAAATGAAACTACTAGAACTGAAAGACAGAATTAAAACATATTTTTGTAAGTTTTGTGTGAGGTGGAAATCCTAATATAGATATCTAACAGATTTATTTCTAGAACAGGCAGCTTCAAGTTATTTTGACCATAAGTGGAACGATTCATTATGGAATCATACAGGTATATCAAATCATTCGGGACATGCTACAAAACCCTTTGATGCTAGATTCTTGTTTTCATCGAGAGTCATTAGCAAATCTAGGAAGTCATACTAGTACCACAAGATGCACACAGTGGTGTTGACTTTCAAGAGTTGCAGCCACGATGATCGTCAGTATACTTGTCCTCTTAAATCCATACACAGACTTTTGACACAGATTGGTGATGATTTAAGGTTTAATTATTTCAACAAGCATTTGTAGATCCCATGCTTACATGGTAATCAACATTCCTCAAGAGATATTTGAGCGGTCTACGGGTAGTATTCAAGAAGAAACTATTCTAGAGCTTTCAAAGAGATGCTAAGCCTCAGGTCAGTGCCATCGCACAACAGAGAGGCGCAAACACCAATGAATTCTAGAATATTTAGGTTGTGCTTATCCTCAGGTCAGTGCCACTGCACAGCAAAGAGGCACACAACATATCTTATTATTTGAGCAATTTTATTCTATTTGCACAGATCGCACCAACAACATAGGTTATTAGCTTGATTGCTTTTTGCATTTTTCATCATGTGCTTTGATCATTTTATGGTCATCCGCACATATTTATGGCTTTTATTTTGCTCGTCACCCCTTATAGGAACTTTGTTGATTGTGTTAACCAGGGATAAGATGATAACCCACAGCTTGTTGAACAACTTAGTTTGAGCTTGACATCACCAACGACGTCTACTTATCTATTGTGTTGAATCTACCGACACATCATCTAATGGTCTAGCAACCTCTAGGTATACTTTCTTCGTGTTACCTTAGTAGTAACTAGCTTTACTATC
Source organism: Flaveria trinervia (assembly GCA_025506515.1). NCBI lineage: Eukaryota > Viridiplantae > Streptophyta > Magnoliopsida > Asterales > Asteraceae > Flaveria > Flaveria trinervia. The sequence goes on from CM046455.1 coordinate 63,039,783, forward strand.
ATTTTTCCATTTATTTTTGCTTAGACTACTCAGACTTATAATTCGAATTTTGCATTTTAAACAATTTCTTCTTTCAAAGTCCCAACCCTTTTGTCCTGTGTACAATCATTTTCCATAGTCATTGAATCAGTATCACAAATACGATCTTATTTCTTTTAGCTTTCATGTCCTCCTCCCTCCTCTTTTTTTTGAAATTAAATACTAACTTAACCTATTTAACTTAACCTATTCTCCCCCTAAAATTATAAAACTGAAAAAGTTCTTCTTTTAGGATTTTAATAGGCGAGGAAACAAAATAAAATTAAATTAAAGGAAAAATTAAAAGTAAAATGAAATCTACTTGTCGGACTAAGTACTCTCATCGTCGGAAATCACATCACTTTTCTTTTTAACATCGTTGACCTCTAACAGATATAGAAAACATGGTTTATCAAAGGCTTTTGTGTAGAGGTCAGCGCGTTGAAAATCCATATTAGTTTTAACAACATCAATTAAATTATTTTCAAAACAATCACGTATAAAGTGATATTTAATGCCGATGTGTTTGGTCTTTGGATGTTGGACCGGATTTTTAGTTACGGCTATTGCAGCAGAATTATCAACAAATATAGGAGTGTTAGAGAATTTCAAACCGTAGTCCCGCATTTGCTGTTGAATCCAAATGATTTGAGAACAGCAACTTCCCGTAGCAACATATTCAGCTTCACAGGTTAACAGTGAAACTAATGTCTGCTTCTTACACTGCCACGTGACTAATATTCTCCCAAAGAATTGGCATCCCGCTGATGTTGACTTGTAGTTTATTTTGCAACCGCCGTAATCCGAGTCACTATACGGTGTGAGCTCAAAATCATCATCATAAGGATACCACAACCCGAGTGTTAGGATACCCTTTAGATAACGAAATATCCTTTTGACTCCAATTAGATGGTTGGCTTTCGGTTTCTCCTGATATCTTGAGCAGAGACACGTTGTGTAGATGATGTCAGGTCGTGAGGCAGTGAGATACATGAGAGATCCAATCATGCCTTGGTACATGGTAGCATCCACCAGATCACCATTCTCGCCGGGCGCTATATCATGGTTTGTAGCAAGTGGAGTCCCAGTTGCGGAAGCATTCTCCATATCAAACCGACTGAGAATATCGCCTACATACTTTGTCTGATGTAGAAATATCCCTTGTGGTGTCTGATCCACCTATAACCCGAGAAAGAATTTCATCTCTCCCATGGCACTCATTTCAAATTCAGCCTTCATTATTGCTTCAAATTCTTTACATAGCTCTTCGTTTTTGGAACCGAAGATTATGTCATCAACATAGATCTGTACAAGAAGTAAGTCACCATCCTTCTCTTTGATAAAAAAAAGTACAATCAATCACTCCTCTTTGAAACCCGTGTTTCACAAGATGATTCGAGAGTTTCTCATACCAAGCTCTAGGGGCTTGATGAAGCCCGTATAGAGCCTTGTCCAGTTTGTAAACTCTGTCTCGATGATACGGATCCTCAAATCCCTCAGGTTGATTGACGTACACTTTTTCTCGGCTTTCACCACGAAAGAATGCACTTTTCATATCGAGCTGATAGACTTTGATCTTCATATATGATGCATAGGCTAGCAAGATACGGATGGCTTCCATTCTTGCAACGGGTGCAAACACTTTGTTGTAATCGATTCCTTCGACTTGTCGAAATCCTTGAACTACAAACCGAACCTTGTTTCTGATAATGACCCCTTGGTTAGCCTTCTGGCATTTTAAAACCCATTTAGTGCCAATGACCTTAGCACCTTTAGGTCTGTCCACTAGAGTCTATACACCTAACTTCTTGAATTGAAGAAGCTCTTCTTGCATGGAACTCACCCAAGCCTCATCATTTAAGGAATCACTTACATATTTTGGCTCATATTGAGACACAAAACATCGATAAGAACCGTCATGAAGATAGCCTTTTTCCATGACTGAGGCATAATCAGCTGAATATAGCTGATTTCTTGTTTGTACTCCCGATTGTACATCCCCTATGATATTGTCTAGATGATGATAAACATTTAGACGAGATCCAGGAGTGGTGGGTACAACTAAATCATTATCCAGATTGTGAACCACAGGTTCAGTATTTGAGGTAGTGGGAGTATTGGGTTTCGAAATGTCAGAGGCATCAACGTCTGATGTGTGTGTACTTGTAGTAGTTGGAACATGTTCCCCCTGATCTACCTGAGCATTTTCCACTTCTTCATCATCAGAAGAGGAGTCACTTACCTCCAGCGCTCCCCCTGAGTTACTAGAAGACTGGCCTTGGGAGCCGGATGTTGTTGAGTCTAGGGGCGGTGTGTTTAAGACCTCATACATCATCTTGGTTGCTAACTCATCTTCAGAAATGGAGAGAGGGATGTTGAAGGACTTAAAGAATCCATCATAATCGAAAAAGAATGCGGGTCCTTTTCCAGCTGGGGGGTGGTGTATCTCTGAACGTCCACATTACACCACACTTCTACTTGACCCGTTGAGTTATTGTAAACTCTCTTATTCGGTATGTTGTATCATAGGAAAATTCCTTCTTCAGCCTTCTCGCTGAACTTGCCTTCCTGAGTTTTCTTCAAAAGGGTGCAAGGTGCGCCAAATATTTCGAGCTACTCTAGATCTGGCTTACGTCATTGAAGTAGCTCGTAACACGTCTTACCATGACGTTTTACCACCAGGACTCGATTTAAAGTGTAACATGCATTGGCAACTGCCTTATTCCAAAATTGGATGGGTAGTTTTGAGTCAGCTAGCATTGTCCTTGCTGTCTCTATCAAGCTGCGACTCTTTCTTTCAGCAACTCCGTTCATTTGTGGAGTGTAGGCAGAAGTGAACTGGTGCACAATTCCCTTTTCTTTGTAGAAAGCCTCCATCCATTGATTCTTGAACTCGGTACCATTTTCTGAGCCTACTTGTCTTACCTTCAACTTGTAGAGAGACTCTAAAGTAGTTACTAAATCTTTGAATAACTCAAATGTTTCAGATATGGATTTCAGAAACATTACCCAAGAGAATCTTGAGTAGTCATCTGCAACTACATAATAGTACAAGTTGCCAGGGATGCTCCTTGTACTGACTGGACCAAACAGATCCATGTGAAGAAGCTCAAGAGGCAGGTTTATGTAATGAAATTTCTTTGCCTTATGAGACTTCTTAGTCTGTTTTCTTTTCTTGTTGGCAACACAAAAATCCGGTAGTTAGAAGTTTTTGATGTTTACTCGTCGCACTAGATCTGTTAGGATCAGTGATCTACGTTTGATTGATTAGAGAGTATAGCAGCGGAATTCTAACAAGGAATTAGCCAATTCACAAGAACGAAACGATATTCAATGAAGAACAAAGACGGTTATAGAGAGAGAATTCTGCAAATATATTTCATTCAATATTCGCTTTCGTGGTAACGAAATGTCACAATTACAATTATGTTGACACCTCTTATATAGAGATGTGACGTCTGCTGATGTCACTTGATAGTGACATCTAACAGAATTATTTCAACTGAAACACAACTACTGAAGATGTCAAAACAGCTGACATCTCCTTACAAAAATACTAAGTGTTATCAGTTATTATAACTACTGAAAAACATAAAACTACTGAAACTACAACGACTAAAGAACAAGCTCTTCAGTCGTTTTACAAAACTACTGAAAGTAAAAACATAAAACTACTGATATCACAACTACTGAAGAAGTACTCTTCAACTTTTGTGACAAACTACTGCAACTTCAGTACTTGATCTTCAGACTTGAACTTCAGACGTTTCATCAGCTGATGACTTCAGTAGATATCATCAGCTGATGTCTTCAGTCTTTGTCTTCAGACTTTGTACACCAGTTGTTGATCTTTAGCACTTGTAAACTCTTCAGCTGTTGTACTTCAGTACTTTGGTCTTCAGCTTCAGCACTTGTGTTCTTCAGCTGTTGAACTTCAGCACTTTAGTCTTCAGCTATTGAAGTCTTCAGCACTTGATCTTCAGCTGTTGGAGTTTTCAGCACTTTTCGAACTGCTGATGAAGCCTTCAGCAGTTGTTGTGATATCATGTGGGACTTAGAGGTTTTCTGATCTTGGCTCATTGGTTCTTTTGGTCCAACAAGATCATTCTGGATCAAGTGGTTCATCTTCTGTGGATTGATGTGTCCCATTCTCCTATGCTAGGAGATCGAGTCCTTCTCTGTAGCCTTGGACAAGAAGCACTGAACTTGATGATCCATTGTGGTGGCCTTTGATAGATCCAAGACATAAAGATTGTTATATCTTAAAGCTGACATTAAGACTTGGTCCTCGGGGATCACATAGTCCTTTTTCAGAACATAGCACTTCTTATTGTCGAATACTACTTTAAAGCCTTTGTCACATATTTGGGATACAGAAAGCAAATTGTTTTAAAGTTGTTGAACATAGTTTACCTTGTCAAACTTCACTTTCTGATTCCCAGCTTCTCCTTGAGCAGTAATGTAACCTCCTTTGTTTCCAGCAAATGAAACATGACCTCCTTTAATTTTTTTGACATTTGATAGGAGTGCCAGGTTCCCAGTCATGTGCCTAGATTCTCTGCTATCTACGATCTGGGTATTTGTGGCAGCGCTGTAGCGAACACCATGCACATTCAAAGGAAATCATTAGTTGAGGTTAGGGACCCAAGCCTTAATCGGCTTGGGTGTCCCAGGGCATCACACATTATAAATTCCACCTATTGTCCATTTAAGGGTGAGGGAAGATCATTCGTTTTCTTATTCTCATTATTAGACATTGAACTAGACTTTTCTTTCCATAAGCTAGTTTTGTGTAAGGCATGTTTGTGATAAACAGACGATTGGCTTATGGTTTGAACTTTATGTTCACCAAGTCTTCTTGGTGGAGTCAAGGTGCTCTTTTTAGAAGAACTAGGTTTAGGATCATGAAGTTCAACTTTCTTCCTAGGTGTCTGATAGTGAGGACAGTTAGACGTGATGTGTCCATACTTTCCACAGTTGTAGCAAGATCTACTTTCGACATGTTGGTATGGCTGTTTCTGTGGAGAAGTGTGTGACACTCGTGTGACTTTGACTTGTTTGGTTTTTGTTACCTTTTGTTTTGATGTTTTATCTTGTTTAACAGCGTTAATTGTTTGAACCTTTTTAACATATTTTCTCTGTTGTTTATCTGGACTTAGACATGATGAACGCGTTTGGTTAACTTGTTTGGTCTTTTTAGGTTCTGAATTAGACGTATTTGAACCAGACTTTACCTTAACTTTCTCAAATTGTTCATCAAGATTAACAATAGGCATTACGCTTTGACTTTAAAGTGGTCTCCTTTTGTTTAGTGACAGATTCAATGGGTTTACTTGTGGAATCTGGATCACTTACAAGAGGAGTGGACACCCCATGATCCTTGATTGGGCTGTTATTAATTGGTTTGCATTTAGCATTCAACAAGGTCTCATGTGGTGATGGTACCACTTTGTAACCCAAACCCTCCCTGTTGTTTCGTTCTCTCACTAAGTGTTGACTATGTGAGAAGAACTAGTCCAACTGTGCAGTTTTTGTTTTAATGAGTTTACTTCAACTTCCACAACTGCTTTTTGTTTCTTGGTTTCTTCAAGTGAGTTTAAATATAACTTAATATCATTAGCTTGGTTAAAATCCATAACTTCGGTTTCCCTTAATTGTTTTTTTAACAGTTCTAATTTTTCTTTGTAATTGTGCTCATTTTGTTTTAAAATCTTGTTTACTTCTGTGCACAGCTGCAAGTCCTTTACTAAGCTTTCCTTATGATCTAATAGCCTAGAAAATTTTGAATCTATGCTATCCCTAAATTTATTACATTCAGAATAGGCATGATTATCAAAAAGTTGGTTTGGGGAACTTACCTGAGAAGGTTCAGTTGAATCAGCAATCATAGCAGAGTTTGACTTTTCTAGTGCAGGTGATTATGAAAATTTTGTGCTTGAACCCTCTTTATTCAGGTGACTAGCCACATTTGCAGTTTCTTCGTTATTTGACATCGCGAGTTCAACTGCTATATCACCTTCGCTTGCAGAGTCGTCATCCAAACCTTAACACACGCAATGTTGGATTCTCCCGGAGATACAAATCGAAAGGTCCAATCTTGCCCTTCGTCATCTTGAGTAGTCAAGGCCTTAGGATCCTTGCTTGAGGATGTAAGACTACTTGTGGGTTTATCTTGATGATTGAAGGATGAGAATGGATTACCATTACTTGTCTTCTTAGGCTTCACACATTCATGTTTGAAGTGCCCCTTTTCTCTACAGTTAAAACATGTAACTTTGGTTTTGTCAAAACCAAAGGTTGTATTCTTTGTGGCAATCAGGTTCTGTCATGTCTTCTTAACAAACTTCTTTGCCCTCCGGACAGAACTTGCCAATGCCCACATGATATCCATTCTCTCCAGCTCAGTCTTGTCTACTTGCTCGTAGTCTCCATCTGATGGCAGTTTCCACTCTTCCCTGTGACTAGCCTATCATAGGAGTGAACGGCAGCTGGTAAGAGATCCATATGCTCCTTGCTACCTCTACAGTCACGTTACCAAGATTCTCGGTCTTCAATTTTGTATCATTGGCTTTATGTGCTATGTATTGGGTGCAAGACGACCCTGTCGTGTCAGATCCTAAAGTAACTGCTTGAGACGGAGCAGCTGAACTTGACACAAACGCCATTTTGAGTGGTGCTCCAGACGTTTTTGCTTAAGGAGTTGAGTTGTAAAGTGACGGGTTCTAATCATATGACGATTTTTGAGACCTGTACTTCATCCTCAACTCTTCCTCTCTCAGCTTCAGAATGATGTCGTTGATATCCAACTTCGCCAGCATATCATTCTGTCTGAGGTTTGACACAAAAGAAACCCACTTGTCTGGCAATCCATCTGTGAAATTCGACACCTTGTCTTCCATGGACGTAACAACCCCATGAGTGTGCAGCTCACTTATTAAGTGGTAGAAGCGGTCGATAACATCATCCAGACTCTCCTTACTCATTGACGAGAAGTTATCGAATTCCTTCTTCAAAGCTTTAGCCTTTAGAGCTTTTAGCGATGCATTCCCGTCATACCGCTTTTCCAGAGCATCCCATAGCTTCTTTGCTTGCTTGTTCTCAGAAAACTAAATATATCCTTAGGAATGGACTGGGTTAACAGAGCATACACCTTCTTCTCTATATTGTACTTTACCTTTTGTCCATCAGTCATGCCCCCTCAGGTAAGTTTAACTCCACCAGCTCCAACCGGCATGCTATACCCTGTCTCTATTGATTCCCACAGATTAGGGTCTACTCCATTTAGGTAGATCTCGAACCTTTGCTTCCATTATGGGTAATCATCTAACATTATCAGCTTAGGAGGCTTATTGTGATTCCCTACTTCATTTTCCAGAAGCAATAGATTCTGGATCCATGAATCTCTACATGCGGTGAATGTTGAATACTGATCTTTCATTGCTATTAACTTTTGATTTTAGAACAAACTTTTATACTTGTGCGAATGAAAGAATGCAATTGGGCTATTCGTGCGATTGAACAATGCGGATAGTTCAATCGTCTGACTAGACAGGTGCGTATGAACAATGCGAACAAAGATCTTCAGTCGTACGAATGGATGGACGACTAAGCCAATCGTGCGTATGAGTGGTGCGAAAGGGTTCAGTCATGCGATTGAGTCAATCGTGCGACTAGAGGCTACTGTTTTTGCAAAAACAAAGGTTTTGAATACTTTGACACAAAAGCACGAATTTGTCACTAACCCTAATTGTCGTATGCCGGAAAAACATTAACTTATTGACCTGGAGACGTCAAAAACACTATTTGACACAAAAAGATTACGTTTTTGAGTGAAAACATGATTTTTATATCAAAATCGATTGAATCACACGCAAATCAAGAGCCAAAGCTCTGATACACTTGTTAGGACCGTTTGGGTACGGAGTACTAACTGATTTACATGTATACCAAACCAAATAGTGCGGAATCCTATTTGATTGGTGATCCAATAAGTGAGAACGCAAGTATAATCAATCAAAGAATGAATCTAAATGTTAAGAACGATGGTAGAATGATTAACTATGATCTACGAACTTGGAACAGGTTACCTTAGGTCTCTGGATGGCTAGGGTACGATTTAGTGCGTAGGGATTCGAATTGTTACGTTTTTCCATGAATTAAGTGGTATTATAGGTTAGGGTTTTCCATTCGTGCGACTGAACCATTTGCATGGTCTAGTCGTGCGATTGAAGCATGCGGTTGATCCATCCGCACAACTGAAGATTCAATCGTGCGATTGAGTCAATCTCATGTTATAATCGTGTGACTGATCTAGTCTCCTGGTTCAGTCGTGCGACTGATCTAGTCTCGTGGTTCAGTCGTGCGACTGATCTAGTCTCCTGGTTTAGTCGTGCGACTGATCTAGTCTCCTGGTTCAGTCGTGCGACTGCTTCATTAGCATGAAGTATTCATGTGTATGGTCCATTAGCATGGACCATTCGCATGAGAACTTCATACGATTAAATTTAAGCATGTTTCTCAATCATTATTGACTAAGAACTATGTAAACAACCACAAACCTATATAGTTAGTTCAATATGCGTTATCACACAACAATCAATGAAATATTAAGCATTATAAGCATCACAAACACATTATATTTCATTCATACCCATTCAGTTACATATATGTAAGACATGAAAGACATTTTACATTTGACCTCCTAAACTAGGTACACATGTATCTACACTAATAGACCATACACATGAATGAGTCATACTAATGAACCAGTTGCATGACTAAACCAGGAGACTGGATCAGTCGTATGATTGAGATATAAGATTGACTCAGTCGCACGACTGAACCTTCAGTCGTACGTATGACTCAATCGCATGACTCAGTCGCACGACTGAACCATACTAATGGTTCAGTCGTACGAATGGCAGCTGCAAACCTATAAATACCACTTAATTCATGGAAAAACATAACACTTTGAGAGAAACATCGAATATACATAAACCCTAGCCGTCCAGAGTGTCCAGAACACTCAATCCAACTTCATAGTTCGTTCTTGATTGATCTCTACTCATTCTTAACGTTTATTTCATCGTTAGATCGATCGGGTTATCGTTCTGACTGATTGGATCGCCAGTCAAATAGGATTCCGCACTATTTGATCTGGTTTCATGCAGAATCTGTAAGTACTCTATACGTACACGGTCCTAACAAGTGGTATCAAAGCTTAGGCTCGTGATTTTGCATAGATTCAATTGGTTTTTGGTGTTAAAACTCATGTTTTCAATCAAAAGAGTCACCACTTTGCTTCAAAATGTGTTTTATACGTCTGCATGCATTAAAGTTTCAGTTTTTCATCATACGGAAAATTAGGGTTCTTGGGAAAGTCATATTTTGTGTCAAAGTGTCAAAATATTCAATTTTACAAACACACCAACCTTTGGTTGCACGATTAGCCCATTCATACGATTGAACTTATTCGTAGAAGGTTAAACATCTAAAAAGGAAGAGTCATCACCCAACCGAACATATCCCAAATTCCGACCAAAGTCAACCCCACATCAAAACTTTCGAAGAGAGATCATGCTACAGTTGTGGAAAACGAGGGCATATCTTTCCAAATTGTCCTTATTATCAGACACCTAAAAAGAAAATTGAACTTTTTAATGAAAAACCAAGTTTTTCTAAAATTAGATCTAATACTCCTCCAAGATACCAAAGGCTACACAGATTATTAGCTCAAAGCAAGAATGTGTCACCTAAGGTTACACCTAAGATTATTAGTGAACCTAAAGTTCAAACCATATGCCAGTCGTCTGTATACCTCAAACAGGCCTTACACAAAATTGGTTTATGGAAGATAAAATCAAGTAATGTGTCTGTTAATGAGAACAAGAAGGAGAATGATGTGTCCTCATCCCTTGAAGGACAGTGGGTTGAGTTCATGATGTGTGATACCTCTGGGACACCCAAGGCAGTTAAGGCTTGGGTCCCAAACCTGAACTAATCAATTCCTTTGTATGTGCAGGGTGTCCGCTACAGCACTATCACTAATACCTGGATTATTGATAGTGGGGCTTCCACGCACATGATGGGGAATTCGTCTCTCCTTTTCAACGCTAAGCAAATTAAAGGGGGACACGTATCGTTTGTTGTGAATAAAGGAGGTTACATCACCGGTCAAGGCGAAGTGGGAAACGAGAAAGTGAAGTTTGTGTTGGAGCTGTACAAGATAGTCTATATTATCAACACAGTCAAAGTCCACAATAGTCAACGTCACGGTCAAAGTCAACGCAAAAGTCAAACCCAACAAGTTCGAGATGAAGAACCAAGACAAGACGTTGAAGATAAGATTACTAGGATTTTTATTGTAATAAATATATTTTGTGTAAGCAAAATATATTTTATCTTGTTTTAGTCATTTTTATGTTTTATATGTAATTTTCATTAATTATCCTAAGTCTAGGGGGTTAAGTGCAATTATTGAATATTAGTCTAGGCTATAAATAGTTAATTGTCATTAGTGTTGGATGATGGTTGTATGACCAATAGATTGAGGGATTATTTGTAAACATATAATTTGCAATCTAATTGAAGATCAAAGGGGTTTTGATTGTGATTATCATATTTTGATCTAATTCTTCATGATTTGATTCAAGTGTGATTATCTTGGAGTTACAATTTGTTATCAAAGCCATTTTGGATCAAATTCACTAAAGATTTGAAGATTTTTTGAGAGAGAAATTGAGGTTTTGGTTGTTTTTGTTCAATATCAAGTTTTCATCAATTTTAGATCAAATTCGGGTGTATTTGATATAGAATGTGCTTGAATTTTGTTGGTTGTTGGTTGGGGAAGCTCTATTAATCATCAGATCTCAAATCCATTAAGTTTTTGATGATTTCAGATTGATTTCGTATTGAAAAAGCTTTTCAGCTTCGTTCAGCGAAATTATCAGTTCATCCAGCGAAACTACAAGTTCTTCCGGCGAAACTACATGGGTTATCCTCATTGAAGTTGTTTTCTGCTGTCCTGCGAAACTACTTTCATTAAACGAAAGTTCAACAGTACTTGGGGGTGATTTACAAGCGAAATTGCTGCCGAAAGTATCATTGAACGAAAGTTCAAGCTTGTTTCGTGCGAACTTGTCGGCGAAACTAAGTTGTTTTAGGGCATTTGGCTAGCGAAACTGCTGATGAAATTTCTAGCGAAACTACTTTCGGCTCAACATAACTAGAGTTCACAACGAAACTAGCTCTGTGAAACTATAATTTTGGCGAAGTTATCATTTCTTCAGCGAAATCGAATGTTAAAGATAACTTTTTCCCGGGGGAGAATATTCTAAATTTTTTGGGCAAAATATTTTTGTGGTGTTTATTTGTTAAAATTTTTTATATTATCTTCAGAAGACTTTAATTCAGATAATCTCACAACGGCACAAAGCTGGTTTGACTCTTTTGCATGTACAAAGAAAGACAAATTGTCAGATTTAATTGATCGATTTTTGAAAGTAGCAAATAATCTAAAGAAGCATGTGCCTGATCTCAGTAATCAATCATGAACAAATTCAAAAGCTTCTCGACTCTCTTCCATCTGTATGGAATCATAAAGTTAAAATGCTAAAGCAAGAAAGAGGTTATGTCGACACAAAACTTATGGATATGATCAACAGACTAAAATCTCTCGAGCTGGATATCCAAAGAAATGAATTTCAGCAAGCCGTGTTCCCACATCAAACCCACGCGCTTAATACTGATCTTGTTTCTTCTGTAACAAGCATACTTGATTACAAAATAGAGATGACTGAAAAGTTGAAGTTATTAAGAACTTATTCAAATTTAAATTTTGAATTCAGAGAAACAATTGAAGAGAACTGTGAAACTTTGAGAGTTGACAATGATAATAACCCAGAGTCTGTGAGAACTGTTGATGATCAGGCTAGAACAGCTAATAACAGAAAGAAGAATCTGAGGCTAACGAGATGCTGAAGGTCAAAGAAGAGGAACAACAAAGAATTACAAGGATTTGCAACTGTGAACAGAGCTTAGCTGCAGAACAAACTATCATGGGTCTTCCTTATGAGACTGTTCAGGATATGTGTTCTTCATCTTGCAGAATCCATTATTAGGGATTTATAAGGCAAACATAATGTTATTGGAAAATGAAAAAGAATTAAAAATAATCAATCAGGAATTAAAGAAAAATAAAATTGCTTTTTCAAGGAAACTTAATGAAGCATTGGCTGAAAATAATCTTTTACGAAGAACAATTTTGGAGCGTAACGTTGAATTTAATATTTTAAGAGAGGGTTGTTTTAGCTTAATTTGAAACAACTCAACTTCAAACAAAGCTTGATAAATGGACCCTTTCACATATGAAAAAGGATGAGCTTATTGCTAAACAACAAGGGGTGCGGGTAAAACATAGGATTGGATATAAATCTGATGGTGAAACTGTATTTAATTCAGTTCCACCTTTTCTACTTTATGTTATTCACCAATCCCCAAACCTCATTCAACAAATGACTTAAATTGCACTTAACCCCCTAGACTTAAGCTAATTAATGGAAATTACATATAAAACATAAAAATGACTAAAACAAGATAAAATTATTTTGTTCATACAAAATATATTTATTACAATAAAAATCCTAGTCATCTTAATTTATGTAAAAACAAATAGATTTTTTTAACGATACTCTTGATAGACTCAACATGATGAATAAAGTAGACAGCAGTATATTGATTTAAATTAAAATATATGCTTAAGGATGTCTAGATTTACTTAATCATTTTGGCCTGCACGAAAACTGAGTCCCAACAAAAATTGGAATGAGAATTGATCTTTCACACACCATGATACAAATATTATAAGTCATATCTTTGAATCATGTCTGGTGTATTTATATGTCTTGTACTTGTGCTTATCTCTTCTACTGTACAGTAGTACTGACCTGGAGTGATGATCTCATTTGTGGTATGGTAGTACCGACCTGGAGCTCTTATCGGCACATGATTAAATGGTCATCTCCTTTTTTATACGTGAGTATAGACCTGGAGCTCCCACCATTTTGGTCTAAGTAGTGTCAAACCATCTAAACGATGAATTCATCACGGAATGCAATATTTTGTTGATAATCACTTGCACACTAATGCACAAGCCTTGTTCTCTAAAGATCACCACAAATTCAAGAAATCCTGAGGTTGGGTGAGGGTTTTTGCCAGATGATTGTGGCGTCCTAGTATTCTAAAGTATTTAATCGAACCTTAACGAATCATCTGCTGCTTGTTGAAAAAGATAGGGCATGGATTTAAGTGGACAAACATATCAGCAATCGTTATTGATATGTTTGAGAATTTCATATTCATTCAAAGACTGTGATTAGATTTAGTTATTAGTGTGATCTCATTTCTTGTCGATGATTAAATTCATCTTTATGCTAAAGAATATCTTGAGGATGTGATCTTATGATCGATTCAGTTCTCGGTTATTAAAAAAACTATAATAGAATTTCATTTCAATTTCTTTTAGGTCTTCCATATTATGCTCTTACAATTTTATCATTTTTCATGCATTTCGTAGAAATTGTGTACAAACGAACACGGGTTCACTTGTTTTTCACACACAGATAAACATGTGTTTATTTTGTTAAAATAAAATGATCTATTAGAAATGTCGAGATTGTGTTTGAGAATGTGTTTCAGATTTTTGCTTTAAGTGATGGCCGATCATCAGTTAAGCAGTATGCCTGATTAGAGAACTTGTTCCTTAAGTTTGTAGAAGATAGCAAGCTAGGAATCCTCCTCCTACATCTTCTGAAGCACTCAAGATTAGAGATTCGGGAAAGTTGTTCCAATATCCTTGCAAAGGTTGCATTCAAAAAGGGGGAGCACATAAATAGGGGCGCTTATAAGATGAATAATCTTTCTCAATAGATTTAGAAAGATTCAAAGGGAAGATCTTTCTACAGCTGACTTCTCGGTGCTAATTTCGTTTGAAGATGTTGATAATGATAGACTAAGGGGGAGTATTGTTGGAGTTGTACAAGATAGTCTATATTATCAACACAGTCAAAGTCAACAATAGTCAACGTCACGGTCAAAGTCAACGCAAAAGTCAAGCCTGACAAGTTTGAGACGAAGAACCAAGATGAGACGTTGAAGATTAAGATGACTAGGATTTTTATTGTAATAAATATATTTTGTGTGAACAAAATATATTTTATCTTGTTTTAGTCATTTTTATGTTTTATATGTAATTTCCATTAATTAGCCTAAGTCTAGGGGTTAAGTGCAATTAGTGAATATTAGTCTAGGCTATAAATAGGTTAATTTTCATTAGTGTTAGATGATGGTTGTATGACTAATAGATTGAAGGATTATTTGTAAACACATATTTTGCAATCTAATTGAAGATCAAAGGGGTTTGATTGTGATTATCATATTTTGATCTAATTCTTCATGATTTGATTCAAGTGTGATTATCTGGAGTTATTGTTTGACAAGGTCAACTACATTCAACAACTACAAAACAACTTCCTTTCTGTCTCCCAAATCTGTGATAAGGGATTCAAGGTTGTGTTTGACAACAAGAAGAGTTACATATTGAAGAAGGAGTATGTTATCGAGGAGGATCAAATTCTAATGTCAGCTTCAAGATATAACGATCTGTATGTCTTGGATCTATCAAAAGCCTCCATAACTGAGTCTACTGTCCAGTGCTTCTTGTCAAACGTAACAGAGAGGGATTCAGTCTCCTGGCATAGGAGAATGGGACACATTAATCCTAGGAAGATGAATCATTTGGTTCAAAATGATTTGGTGAATGGAGTTACAGTCAAGAATTTCCAGCTCCCAGATTTCTGCGTAGCATGTAAGAAAGGGAAACAGACCAAAAAGTCTCACAAAGCAAAGAAAGTTAATTCTATCGACATCCCTTGAGCTTCTACACATGGATCTGTTTGGCCCAGTCAGCACAAAGAGCATTGCTGGAGATCGGTACTGCTTTGTAGTAACTGATGATTACTCAAGATTCTCTTAGGTGATGTTTCTGAAATCCAAGTCAGAGACATTTGAATCATTCAAGCATCTAGTCACTACATTGGAATCACTCTACAGTTGAAAGTAAGAAAGATTCGATCAAATAACGGAACAAAGTGCAAGAATCAGTGGATGGAGGCATTATCTCGAGAAAAAGGATTTGTTCATCAATTTACTTCTGCCTACACTCCACAGATGAATGGGGTTGCTGAAAGAAAGAATCAAAGCTTGATAGAGACAGCAAGGACTATGTTAGCCAACTCTAAACTGCCTATTCAATTCTGGAATGAAGCAATGGATAATGCATGCTACACTCTCAATCGAGTCTTAGTGGTCAAACGTCATGGAAAAAAGTGTTAAGAATTGCTCCAGCGACGTAAACCTAACTTGGAGTATCTAGAACCATTTGGAGCACCGTACATGTTGTTAAAGAAAACTCAGACTTCGAAGTTTTGTGAGAAGGCAGAAGAAGGTATCTTTCTTGGATATAGTATACTAGACAAGAGAGTTTATAACAACTCAACAGGTCAGGTAGAAGTGTGGCATAATGTTGATGTCCAAAGATACACCAACCCCCTGCTGGCAAAGGACCTTCCTTCTTCATTTACTATGATGGATTTTTCAAGTCCTTCAATCTACCATTCTCATCCTGATGATGAGTTATCTGCTCGAATGATGTATGATGTTCTGAATACTCCTACACTAGACTCGACATCATCGGTTCTATTAGACGATACTTCTATCCCTTCAGGGGGAGAGCTTGAAGTAAGTGAGTCTTCCTCTGATGATGAAGCAGTTGAGACTACAAATGTGGACTAGGAGGAACAAGTTCCTACTACCGAAAGTACACAAGCATCTGATCTGGATGCCTTTGGAACTTCTGACCTCATACTCCAATAGCCATAGAAACTGAACCTGTGATTCAAAATCTGGATGATGAGGTAGTTTTTCCCACCACTCCTGGAACTCGAGTTAATATGCATCATCCCCTGGAGAATATCATCAGGGATATTCTATCGGGAGTTCAGACACGAAATCAGCTATACTCAGCTGATTATGCCGCAGTCATGGAAAAAGGATATCTTCACGATGGTGCTTGTCAATGTTTTGTGTCTCAATTTGATCCAAAATATGTAAGTGAAACCTTGAATGGTGAGGCATGGGTTATTGCTATTCAAGAAGAACTCTTTTAGATTAAAAAGTTAGGAGTATGGACTCTTGTGGATAGACCTAAAGGTGTTAAGCTGATTGGCACTAAATGGGTTCTTATGTGCAAGAAAGATGACTAATGGGTCATAATCAGAAACAAGGCTCGGTTTGTCATTCAAGGGTTTAGACAAGTAGAGGGCATTGACAACAAAGTGTTTGCACATATGGCAAGGATGGAAGCAATACGTATATTCTAAGCCTATGCATCCTACATGAAGATAAAGTTTATCAATTGGATGTGAAAAGTGTCCTTCATGGTGAAATCCATGAAATGGTGTACGATAGTCAACCCGAAGGATTTGAGAATCCTATCATTGGGATAGAGTTTACAAACTAGACAAGGCTCTCTACGGGCTTCATCAAGCTCCACAAGCCTGGTATGAGAAACTCTCTACTCATCTGGTGAAACATGGATTTCACAGAGGGGTTATTGACTGCACGCTATTCATCAAAGAAAAAGATGGTGATTTACTACTGGTACAGAAATATGTGGATGATATAATTTTCGGTTCCAAAAATGAAGAATTGTGTAAAGAATTTGAATCGGTGATGAAAGCTGAGTTTGAGATGAGTGCTATGGGAGAGATGAAGTTCTTCTTGGGTTACAGGTGGATCAGACACCAAACAAAATTTTCCTACATCAGTCCAAATATGTAGGGGATATCCTCAGTCAGTTTGACATAGAAAATGCAACTGCTGCTGGAACTCCACTTGCCACGAACCACGATGTGATACCCGATGAAAATGATGACCTAGTAGATGCCACTATGTTGAGAGGAATGATCGGATCTCTAATGTACCTCACAGCCTCTCATCCTGATATTATGTATGCCACGTGTCTTTTTTCCAGATATCAGGCTAAACCGAAAGTAAATCATCTAATTGGGGTTAAAAAGATTTTCGTTATCTGAAGGGTACTCTAACACCCGGGTTGTGGTATCCTCATGATGATGACTTTGAGCTTATAGTGTATAGTGACTCGGACTATGGTGGTTGCAAGATGAATTATAAGTCAACATCAGCGGGATGTCAGTTCTTTGGAAGACGACTAGTCACCTGCCAGTGTAAGAAGCAGACATATATTGCTTTGTCAACATGTGAAGCTAAATATGTTGCTGGTGCAAGCTACTGCTCCCAAATCATTTGGATTCAACAGCAAATGCGAGACAATGGTTTGCAATTTTGTAACACCCCTATCTTTGTTGCTAATTCTGCTGCAATTTTTGTCACTAAAAATCCAGTACAACACCCAAAAACTAAATAAATCGGTATTAAATATCACTTTATACGTGACTGTTTGAAAAAAATTAATCGATGTTTTATTAAAATTATACGGATTTTCAACGCACACCGACCTCTACACAAAAGTGTTTGACAAACCTCGGTTTTATATCTTTTAGAGGTTAATGGCGTGCAAAAGAAAAGTGATGTGATTCAAGAAGAATATATTTCTTAGTCCGATAAGTTTTTTTATTTATATTTTATTTTTATTTTATTTTCCTGTCATTTCAAAAAATCCAAAAAATAAAAAGATTTCGATTTAGAATTTTAGGGGGAGAATAGTTCAGTATTTAATTACTTAAAAAATGAGGGGGAAGGGTAGATAAGTTGAAGCAAAGAAATCATGTATGTAATTTTGATTCAAATTTTATGGAAAATGATAGTACACAGGAACAAATTGTTTGGGACATCAAAAGGATTTAAATGTTCAAAATCCTATGTTCAAATTACAAGTCTGAGAAGTCTAAGAAACATTAAGGAAAAATGATAGTACACTGGTATGCTACTGAGGTAACACAAAAAGTAGACCTAGGGATTGCTAGTTCATTATATGATGTGTTGGTTGATTTAACACAATAGACGAGTAGACTTCGTTGGTGAATCAAATTCAAAAAAATTGTTCAACTTGCTATGGGTTCTCATCTTATCCTGGTTAACACAATCAACGCATTTCCAATAATGGGTGATGAGCAAGATAAACGCCACAAATGTGTGCAGATGACCATAAAAATGAGCAAAGCACATGAAAAAAATGATTAAGCGCAATCAAGCTAATGACTAAAGTTGTTGGTCCGTTATGTGCTAAAAGAAAAAAATGCTCTAACAAGAAGATAGGTTGTGTGCCTCTCTGTTGTTCGATGGCACTAACCTGGGGCTTGGCATCTCTTTGAAAGCTCTTAGAATAGTTTCTTCTTGTCAATACCTGTAGACCGCTCAAAAATCTCCTGAGCAATGTTGATTACCATATAAGTGTGGGACCCACAAATGCTTGTTGAAATAATATAACCTAACTCATCACCAATGTAAGCCAAAAATCTATGTATGGATTTAAGTGTACAAACATATTGAAAATCATCGTGGCTACAACTCTCGACAGTCAAAATCATTGTGTGCATCTTATAGCTCTAGTATGATTTCCTGAAAGTGCTATTGACTCTTAGACAAATAAGAATCTAGTATCAAAGTACTTATAAAAGGGTCCCAAATGATTATGATATACCTATATGATTCCATAAGAATTTTCTAGAAATGATAAAATTCATTGAAGTTGTTCTGCTCAGGAGGAAAAATCTGTTAGATGATGTCTGAAAGGTTTCAATCCACCTCAAACCAAAAACAAAAATTATGTCTTCTTTTGTTTTTATTAAAGTTGTTTTTTCTATTTTTGTTTTCTGCTTTGTGTAAATGTCGGACTATGTAACTAGATGAACATTGTGAATCACAAGTTAAAAGGATCACGTCTGAGGTGATCAAATGATGTTCAGTTAAAAAAGTCATGTCTGAGATGATTGTTGTTCATAATGTTATATATCAAAGGTAAAATTTTAAGTGTTTGAAAGTGTATGATGTCAAACTCATAAGTATGAGCCAATCGTATGATTGAATCATAAGTATGAGCCAATCATATGTATGAACCATAAGTATGAACCAATCACACGATTGGACCATGAGTATGGATCATCTATGCGATTGGATCCCAAGAATGAACTAATCGTACGACTGGATGAAGAATTATGAGTCAGTCGCACGACTGAACCCCAGTCGCATGAATAAATCATGCGTATGGGTCTAGTTGCACGACTAAAACTCAAAACAATATAAATAAGGGGGTTAGTCGGGTGTATTCTCTACCACCCTTCAAAACTCTCAAAAACCGTCCATACACAGACACTCTGCTAAAAATTCTGATTACTGTGATTACCCCGTGATTGTGATACTAAGTGATTTCCTGCCCATCTACAGGTACTTTGCAAATGAAATCGGTTCAAATGAATGGTTTAATCAAACCCTAAATGACCGAAAATGTTAAGATCATTAACCAGGACTAAACTCTTAAAATAGACCACTTAAATGGACATTAATGTTGTTTTAAATGAAACTAAGTGCTATTTCGAGTCTCTGCGGTCCAAATGAATCTAAACACGAAATGTAATGTCAGGTTTTGACAAAGATTCAAATCTATGGTGTTCAACAGTGAAAGATGCGAATGGACATGCTGATGAACTTTAGTTTCACGATTGAGCCAGGCGCATGATTCAATCGCATGAATGAATCATGCGTATCGTTCATGTCGCACGACTGACTCAACCGCATGGCATAGCACACGACTAAGCTCAGTCGCAGGCTCAATCGCACGACTGAACTCAATCGTACGACTGAACTCAGTACGTACGACTAAGTTCAGTCACAGGCTCAGCCAAAATTAAATATTTCCCTTACAAACAATCTAATGTATATGTTTCTCTGTTGCAGCAATATGGTTGATAGATGGCCATGAGCACCAAGCACAACATATGTGCTCATCTTGATGCTACATTCAGGAACGCGTCTAAGTTCACAGGGATTATTGCCATTTTGCACAGATCAAGGATCTTCAACGCCATCTATGTCCCCATGCACACCTTACAGGTCCATACAGCAAGCTTTCTGGGAAAGCGTTGTGGTTGACAGATTTGTTGAGCCCCACCGTATTTGGAGCTCCATCTTTGTACAAGAGATTGAGATTAGTGAAGATGATTTGAGGCATGTCTTAGATCTGGGTGAAGACGGAGCCTACCCAACCAAGCTGCATCCTCTAACGGTTCGGGGATGCTTTCTAAGGATCAAGTACGTCGGTGACATCAATGCCGATGTGCTGAACAAGAGCAACATGTATCCACAATTCAAGTATTTGGCATAAGTGATCCTAAAATGTATAGCCTCCAGACGTGGAGGATTTGACAAGATGTCCGACCAAATCCAGAATGCATATGTTGCACTAGTGGTGAACCACCCATTCAGTTTCTCTCACATGCTCTTCTCCTATCTGATCGAGAACCTTAAGGCCAAAGGCAAGGAAGGCTTCTATATGTATCCATGATTCCTGCAGATGATCATAGATGAGAAGCTTCCTATGCTGCATATGGAGAAGATGATGCAGCGTGCTTGAGGTGATGGATGATACCACCTTGGGCAGGATGAAGGTATACCGAGGGAAGCAGGTGAAGTGCCCAGTCAGGAGACTTTTTGGGCATCTGGCCAATGAAGACTATGTGGCGCCTTCTCACAAGAAATGGCGTCATGATGATAGTGATTCAGGTGTGGAGCCCATTATGGTCCCTGCATGAATACAACGACGATGATGACGACCTTGATGATGGTCAAGGTGGGGGAGATGTAGGTCCCAGTTCTTCATAGGCCACCGACACTTCTACCATATCATCACCACCTCCACACAGTACTTCTTCTGCTCCAGGTGGATCTGAGTAGGCTGCTATGATGAGCCTCTTGTCATATGATGAGCCTCTTGTCAGGCAAGTCGGGAGCCATGTTGTGGCTACTGAGAAAAGGAAGGAGGTGGTTGATGGACGCCTAGCTGGTACTACAGGTGATGACCCTGATGTCACGGATCCCACTTACACACCTGACCAGCCTATTAGCCCAGGGGAGCCCCAATTGCCAAGGGTTCAAGGAGGAAGAGGATGGCTCAACCCCATGGAAAGAAGAGTAAGAGACCAAGGTTTACATTGATTACATCTACCACCACCACTACCACAACCATCACCACACCCACTAACATCTCCACTGCCACCGATACTCCCACAACCACTCTTACACCTACATCCACCTCACCCATAATACCTAACACAATTCCACCACAAGCCACTTCCATTCCTCCTCCTATCTTCACCACATCCACCACTACACCCTCTACTCACCGAGCAAGAACATCCACTCAATTCCACTTACACCTGGCTCTACTCTACCCACTGTCGGGTTAGAGGAACAGTTGGCAAGCCTAAACCAACTCGTGTTAAAGCTTCTTGCAACAAATGATCTGAGAGCTAATCAGATCAACCAGCTGATGGCGGTCAATACCGCCCAAGCCAAGCAGATAGCTCAGCTCACTGAGAAGAACTTTCCTACGAGAGAGCATTAGGTCGAGCTCACCATGCACTGAAGAGTCAGAATGATTTGGTGATGGCTTCTGTGAAAAAGATTGAAGGATTGGGGAAGAAAAACAAGAAGATTATGCTAAAGTTGAAGGGGATAAAGGGTGAGCCCCTAAAGATCAAGGGTAATGGTGATGATGAAGGAGATGATGATGATGAGATTTCTGATGATGAATCAGAAGAAGATGATGATGATGAGGAAGTTGGAGGTAATGGCAAAGATAAAAAAAGATGATGATGATGATAAGGAAGATTAGGAAGGGGATGCATCTGCATCAACCTCAAGTCAAGCTGCACGGGAGCGGCGCTCAAAACGAGCCTCGTCATCAGCAGCTCCAGTTGAAGAAACTCAGGAACAGGGAAAGAGTGATGCTTAACAGCCTGGGACTATGATGTTATACCCCTTCAGCAAGTCAAGACTCAACTCACTATGATTTTTGACTTGCAAGGGATTGTAAGAAGGTTTGTGAGCTATACACCTGAAAAAAGAGAGATCATCCATGATCTGATAGATGAGTAGCTGGCTGATATTTTCAGATTAAATCTAGATGAAATTGTCAAAGATGCTCGGGAAGTTAATGTCCTAAGTGATGAGGAGCTGCAGGATGTGGATGAGATAGAAATTGCTGACCACTATCCTGAGTACACTGACCCTGAGGTAATGTTATCCCCAACTTGGGTGAAACTTTTGGCAGTGATACTTTTGATAAGTTGGAGGAGATGGAGAAAGAAAAAGAGAAAGATGAAAGTAAAGCCCAAGCTTAAGATGCAAATGTTGATATTAAGAAAGCTGAATAGGCAGCTTGTTTTGCTGAAATGAAAGCCCAACACGCACCCCCAAAGCAAAATGCCTACACCAAACTTTACAGAATCAAGAGACATCACATAGTTCCAGGTAAGATCATCGCGTGGGCCTATTTTGAAGACTTGGATGTCTATGTTGTGAAGAGAGAGAAGGGGATTGAGTACTTCAGATATCCATATGATCCGAAGACTCTTCCTAGTTTTGAGCTAAACAGATTGGCATTTTTAAACCTATTGTACGCCAACCCAAGGAAGATATCGGGAAGGTTTGAGATGGCGCTGAAGAAAGAATACCACACGAGATGGGTCAACTTCAGGCCTCAACAACCTAAACGGTTCATATATAAGACTGAAGTTGATCCTATATCTGGAAGGCCTAACGTAGTGTTGAAGTGGAGTCCCCCACGCACAATAAGTTCTAAGCCCTTACGGGAAACGCCTCAAGACTTCACTCCATACTTCAAATGTTAGTATTATGATTTGAGGACGGGTGAAGCGGTCATAGTTTTGAACATAGATGGGAAGATAGAGATTATCAGGGTATTTGACCCAATGTGGCTTACTAACTTGTCTGCTAACGATGTTTACACCTTATACAAGTGGCCACTATTCTATGACACAAGATATTATAGAAGCTCTACAGTTCCAACATGTTATACGACTCTGCTTTGCATTTAAGATACACGCAGGAGTCACCAGAGAAAAGAAGTACAAGAAGTTTCAAGAGAGTGTAAAGAATGTTAGAAAATAGGCTAAACGTATTGGCTTCAGAGGAAGATCTCCAAGCTTATAAACAATAGATTGATCCACAACAAAGCCAAAAGCTTGCTATAGAAGTACTAAAGATCCTAGAAGAAGGTGATGACCGTGAAGTTGAAACTAAGCTTCTAGTGCATGTGCAGTTTGATAAATTCAGCCTGATTTGGTTTCAATATTGGAGCAATTGCATGCTACGAGAGCAACAGTAAAAGAGAGACAGAAGAACTGGAGAGAAAAGCATGTCATACAATAGGATAAACTAGATCCAAGGAGGAGTTTGTTGATACATTATGTTCCTAGTTTATGTTCTTAATGTAAAAGTCTTTCATTTCTTACACATGTGTAGTGCAATTATTCAATGAAATATGATATGCGTTTAATGTTTACTTATCTTTGATTATTTCATATTATCATTGTGTTTGATATAATTCATATGTATGAACATTTTATATAGGTTTGAGGTTGTTGTACATAGTTCTTAGTCAATAATGATTGAGTAATGTGTTCAACTTAGTCGGATGATTATTAATGATAAGGACCATACTTATGGACCATACGCATGAATGAGTCATACTAATGAACCAGTCGCATGACTGAACCAGGAGACTAGATCAGTCGTATGATTGAGACATAAGATTGACTTAGTCGCACGACTGAACCTTCAATCGTACGTATGACTTAATCGCATGACTCAGTCGCATGACTAAACCATACTAATGGTTCAGTCATACGAATGGCAGCTGCAAACCTATAAATACCACTTAATTCGTGGAAAAACATAACACTTTGAGAGAAACTTTGAATATACATAAACCCTAGCTGTCCAGAGCGTCCAGAACACTCAATCCAACTTCATCTTTTGTTCTTGATCGATCTCTACTCATTCTTATGTTTGTTTCATCGTTAGATCGATCGGGTTATCGTTCTCACTGATTGGATCACCAATCAAATAGGATTCCGCACTATTTGCTCCGGTTTCACGCAGAATCCGTTAGTACTCCATACGTACACGGTCCTAACAATAATTCATAACCATTGATATGAACTACTACTTGTAGACTTATATTATAATAATATAATATATATATATGTATGTATGTATGTATGTATGTATGTATGTATGTATGTATGTATGTATGTATGTATGTATGTGTATGTATGTTGTATGTATGTATGTATGTATGTATGTATATATGTATGTATGTATGTATGCTTAACCCATGGAAACTCACCAACTTTCATAGTTGACCTCTTATTTTTAACATGTTCAGGAAATGCACATGGTTGATGTCTATCTTTGAAGCATGCTCACACCTAGAATTTGGACCTAGGAAATAATAAATTATCTTGAAATTTGGAATGTCGAACATTTGTTTGCTTTGTTTCATTAAGACTTATGGTTGTAACATTTATTTGAACTTATGATAATAAATCTATTTTAATGGTAGTGTGTGGCTGTGAACAATCTTAACCCTCACATCTCGATGATTCCACCTTTAAGGTTGGGGTGTGACAGATGGCATCAGAGCCCATAACTATAGGGATTTAGGTTATTAGAAATGGTGACCTAGACTATAGTTGATGCATGAATCTCATAAGGCAAATCTTTATGATCTTGTAAATATATATTGTTGCATGCTAAATGATGCTACCTATTTAGGAATGCCTCTTAATGTGCAATTTTATACCTTAGCTAGGATTGCCTTATAATTTAGAACTTTGGTTGCCTTGTCTCCACTAAACTTATTCTTACTTCTTAATTCTCTCGACGAATGAAATTTCTTAAACTTATTTTCGACGACATGTGGGATCGTACGCTTTATATCAAAGGTTCAAATCTTTAGACTTTATGTCTAATCTATGAAAATCTCATCAAGGTTTTAATTCCATGAATCTAAAGAAATATTGTGTGACACATAGACACCAGCATTCGGGATTTCCTGGCAAAAAGCCTTGGGTTAGTAACATCTCATAATTTTTGTTAACTACAAGTTAACTTCGTTTATTCTTATAAGGGCCATTCTTTCAATTATGAAAATCATGGGTTATTTATGCTTATCTTCTTGTCATTAATCTTTGATATATAAAAGTTAATAATCAAGCTATTAAATTATATAATAATAATTATAATAATAATAACTCTAATAATATTTTCAATATAATAATAATAATAATAACAATAGTAGTGGTAACAATAATAATAATATTAGTAATAATAATAATAATTTTACCAAATTATAAAGTTAGCAAACTTAAAATGTTTGAAACTTAAAGAAAATAATGTTTAAGGGGTTCCATTGCCAATTTAGAAATTTGATATTGAAGTTGAAACATAAAATGTTAACTATTGAAACAACAGGGACCATTTGTGTAAATTAATCAAAACCCAAACCTCTTTCTTCCCCTCTCTCTGTTTTTCCGGCAAACTCGCTGGCCACCTCCGGCCAACTCCAGCGAGTCCAAAAACAGTTAAAATTGATCGATTCATGACCCAAAATCGATCCTTAATCTTTCTAGAACATGTGTCGAACTTGAATGCATCATTTAATCGGGTTAAAACATCGGTTACAAAGCTCAATCAATTGAAGAACCGATACCTATAGTTTCATAGCCGTTCGAGCATTAACCCTTATCCTAAGTGGTCACAACAATCAATTTCACCTGAAAAACACCATTTCATCGAAATTGATTCACCCTTCATCGCGAATCTGCAACACACTCAAAACCCACCTCTCGAACGATTTAAACCAAAATCAACATAGGGCTTTGCATGAAGAACATCATTCGAAGCTGTCCACGAGTTTAATTTGATTTCCATCATCGTTTGCATATCAATTGTATCCCGTTGTAGTCACGTCATGTTCTTCATTTGCTCATATCAAATTAAACTACAACACATGTAATTAAACATATATACATACTCGATTTTAGTCAAGGAATGAAAGCCCTAACCATAATTGGATTAACAACATTGATTGGTGTTTCAGTTTGGAATCATTCGAAATTAGGGCTCATGTGATTTGGGGGAACTTTTCATTTTGGTTTAAAAGAGTTTGAAACCAAAGTAAACCAAGGCCTCGGCCCTGGTTCACTGGTTAAGACATTACTCCTACATTCATGAGGTCTCGGGTTCGAACCCGGACACCCTCATGTAATTTTTTTGAAGCCTTTTGGCTTTGATTTTATTATGAAAAATTTATAATAAATATAAAAATAACTTTTATAAATTTCAAAAATTTTTAAAGTCATCTAAATATTTCTCAAAAAGTTATTCTTCTAAAACATTTTAATATTTTAATATAAAAATTATTTACAAATGTTATAACTAAATATTTTTAAAAAATTAGATTGTTATATAATACTTTAAGATATTAGATTAATATTAGACCTTATGTTATCTTTGTTTAAGGATTTATCATGATAACTATAGAATTTAAATATATTTTATAAATAAAATCACAAGTATTCACAAAGGATCAATTTCCTTAAAAATAAATTTTATAAATTTTATGAATGGTATTTTTATAAGAATTTATTAACTTTATAAAGATCCCCAAATTTTAAATACTTAGTTCGTGTTAAATCTTTAACCTTATTATTAACCAAAATCTTATAAATGTATATAAATTTAGGTACTTTGTGAAGGATTACCTTGGAACGTCACTAATTATTTTATTTAGCCACCAATTATGTGACATCCGTCACCTTAAGGTCCGTCGAACAACATAATTAACCATCAAATTATTTTAGTTAATCTTCCTCTTCTTCATTAACTCCTGTTTTAAAGAATCATATTTGCTTTATTACCCTTGTGCCTGTACTTCCTCCGTGAATGTGTGCTAAGCATAAACCTTTTATAAATTTCATCACCATTATCACCAAATATATCATTTTTAATTATAACCATTGTCATTAATAAAACCATTTTAAGCCATCAATTACCATTAAACACACTTTTAACATTAATAGAACCAATACGCTTAAAGCGTTTTCAACCGAAGCAAACTTTGGGAACTCGGGGGCTAAGTGCAGGGACTAAAGTTGACATTTTGTAAACCTGGGATGGGTATAAAAACCCCATTCCCAGCCTTTTTTTCTCCATCTTCTCCATTTCTTCTTCACTTCCTCTTCTTCACCTATCTTCTTCACTTTTGCACCAAAATCGCTCCATTTGGTCTCGTTTTCTTCGTCTAGGCTTCATCTACAACCTAGTCTACTCCATCCTTACAGGTAGACGACCTTGGTTGTCCATTTCTTGCTCGTTTTACTGCTGTCCATTTCTATGGTGTTTGGGTCAACTCAAACACAAGAGGTCGTGTGGGTGCGTGTGATGACTTTCTGCGTGTGCTTCTTGTTTATGTTTGTTTGTTGTGTGATTCTGAAAGTCCTTGTTGTGTAAAACCCGTTCTTGGGACAGTCGAAGGCTGCTCTGCACTTTAGCAGTCCTGAACCAACAGTTCAGGCGACTGGGTCTGTCATGCGACTGAGCCGTGCGACTGGGTGAGTCGTGCGACTGATTCATGCGACTGTGTCTTTCGAGCGACTGAATCGTGTGACTAGGGATGTCATGCGACTGAGTTGTGCGATCGAATGAGTATGAGTGCGATTGAGTCAATGCGGATGAGTGTGTGTGCGATTGAGTCAATGCGGATGAATGAATGCATGCGACTATGCGTGTATCGCACGACTGAAGGCCAATCGTACGAATGAAGGTTCAGCCATACGAATGAAGCTGATTCGTACGAATGAAGGTTGATTCGTGCGTATGGAGGTTAAGTCGCGCGATTGGGTGTTGTGTGGTATGACTGAATGCCAGTCGTACGAATGAAGGTCCAATCGTGCCAATGAAGCTGATTTGTACGATTGAAGGTTGATTCGTACGAATGAAGTGTTAAGTCGAGCGTTTGGTCTTGTTGTGTGACTGATGACGCTTGAGTGTGAATTTCCTTCCTGAATGTCCTGTGATAATAAGGTAACATCAGTAAAAGTGTCATTGCTTGATCACAAAGATTAAAGTCAATGCTATCAACATGCACATACTATTTCAATTGAAATCAACCTAACATTTTACAATTATCGACAACCCACTTGGAACTGCAAATACTTAACAAGTGATATCTTTTATAACAATGAGATCTTTATACGGATGTCACTAGCAATGACGCCTACTCTTAGTACTTGGATCTACATAAGATCTGATACGTGTGTCCGCTTGTGTGTGTGTTACCCACGACCGAACCGATACAACCCAAACTGACCAAACATTATTATACGCTTTACACATATCATTTATGCTTAACAATAACTGTCAATAGGTGTTGAGTGTTCATTGCATTCAACTGTTGGGAATCTTGATCATTCATATTTACCACTAAACATGTGAGTTTCGTGGCCCCTTTTTATGCTTATACTACTTACAAACATTTACAAACATGGGGGAAAAGTATGCTCACCCATTTTCATGTTGTACAACATACATACAATTTACATACTTGGAATCAACGTGCTACTGTTTTGTGGGTACTTATCTGATACATGCTTGAGTCTGCTTTGTGGTTCTTTCTTACAACTATTTAATTCCAGTGTGGGAACCGATGGATAGGTATTGGTAGTACTATTTGGGTTGACACCCCCACCCTCGTGTTGGTATACTAGTTAGTACCAACAGATGCCAGGAACGGGCCTTGGGTGAATATATTCTGACAAGATTCTTTGTGTACGTCGTTAGGTTTGGTTGTAAAGCTCTTGTCATGTGATTTTGCTTACTTATATCTGTATGCATGGTATTCTGCAACAACTTTATACAGCATCAATTACTTACTTACTTTTAAACCTGCGAGCTCACCAATAATTTTGTTGACCATTTTGAGCATATCTTTTCAGGTGATCATGCTAGCTGAGGTTCTAGGTGTGCTGCCTTAGTGGAGACCCTAGGATGCATTTTCGGGCTAAACTTGTCATTTTGAAAACAATTGTTGTATCTGTTTCAAACAACATTATACTTTGTAACTTGTTCCGGGTTGTGGGAATTGCATACAATGTTATTATCTATGTTTATCTTATATCATGTTTATGCTTATGGCTATGTTGTCGTGATTACTGACTAAACACGACACAAGTCCCATTGTTGTCGGGTGTCGTCATGACACGCTTGTCATCATTATTATTATTGCATCTCTATCGCTTACCATGCGTTATGACGATTCCCGTCTCGTTACATCCCCGTGTTTCCGCTCCTAGCGGGGGTGTGACAAATTATATACTTATAAATCATGTGAGTTTTCTCGCCCTTTTTACATTTTCACACTATTTTGGGGTGAAACATGATACTTATTCAACATACACTTGTAAATGTTTAGACTTGTAAATGTTTAGACTTGTAAAGCACTTGCAATTCATCTCTTACATTTTGTCAATGGTTATTTGTGTTTTTGTAAGTGTTATATGAGATACATATTTTGTTTGCAATCATTAACTATTGCTAGCCTGGCAACATCTTAGATCTTTGGGCCTGACAAGCCTATTTGGTGCTAAAGCCGATGTATTGCCCACTCCTGATGACGTATGCTTGTTCATCATGGGAACCAAATACACTTAGCCAATCATATATACTTGTAATCAAGTCGAGGTTTGGTTTTGACGATATGTGTTCTGTAAACTTGCTAACTCATAACCTATGACATGAATTGCTACTTGTAAACTTTGATATATTATGTATGTAAACCTTGGAAACTCACCAACTTTATAGTTGACCTTTTATTATTATCATGTTTCAGGAAATGCTCAAGTTTAAAGTCGTCATTTTAAGCTTGCAATAAACTAGGATTTGGACCTAGTTAAATAAACAAAAGGATTATGTTATGCTTTATCTTGGTTGGAAACTATTTCATGTTTGAGACATATGTTTGTATTTTCCTTTGAAACGTATAATTTTAATATTGACATTTAAATTTAGCGTTATGTGGCTGTGAACAATCTTATCCCTCACATCTCGACGATTCTGCCGTCAAGGTTGGGGTGTGACAGATTGGTATCAGAGCCCATAACTATAGGGATTTAGGTTATTAGAATTGGTGGCCTAGACTATAGTTTATGCATGAACCTCGTAGAATAATATTTATATTCTTGTAAAAATACATTGTTTGCATGCTACATAATGTTATGCCATTCTTATGTGCAACTTGATGCCTTAGCATAGGATTGCCTTGTAAATGTTTAGACTTTGTTGCTTGTCTCCCTAAACTTATCTTTGAATCTTAATTCTACCCGACAAATGAAACTTTCCTAAACTTATTCTTGAAGAATGTGGAATCGACACTTATTGTGACATTTGATAATTTTACGTTACCAAACTCCGTTAGTTCTGTTAAGTCTTGCATACACGTGTCATGAGCACACACTAGTTATCGTTTAACGTGGCGACCCGATAATAGTTAATAATTTTAAATTAATGATAATTTAACTGGTTATGTGATTGTTGTGTTATGCTTATGTGTTTACGCGATTTAAATGTTAACGGTGAATTTTATCTCGTAACGTGGAAACGTGTGTATTAATTCGTATCTTTTGTTTTTAGTAAAGATAAAATATGTAATTATTATTATTAGTCTATATGTTTATTAATCTAGTTAGAAACACTTTTAAAAAGAGTTTAAAGCTTAATCTTTATAAAAAAAATACAAATGCAAGGGTTAAAGAGTAATTATTGTAAATTAATTAAAACAAAATCCCAACCCTAATCCCCACCCCCCATTCGGCCATGACTTCATCCCCATACCCCCTCCCTCACGAAATTCGACCAAAAGCAAGCAAAGAAACCTTGGTTTGGATCGATTTCAAGCATTAGAAGGCAATAGAAGCATCAAATCTTGTTCCTTTGCAAGAATTAAGGTTAGTTTTGATGTTTATGTGGGGTTTTTCAAGTTGGCCAAAACCCTAGGTTCGAAAATCTGAGATTTGATGTTGATCGTTGTTGTTTGATGATGTTATCATGTTAGTTAGATTGTATACATGTTAGTTAACGTTGATTATGCAAGAAAGTTACGTTTTTGACATGTTGTTCATAGGTTACTAAGAATAGTAACTTTATTTTTCATGATATGATGATTTGATGATGAATTGATGTTGTTGAAGGGTTTATGATGATGTATGTATGATAGATTGATTATATGGATGGTAGAAAACTAAGAATGAATGTTGTAGTTTATAGATTTCCAAAAGTAGAAACTTTTGATCATGAAGGTTAGTGAATTATGATGTTTGGATGTTGTTGATCATGCTTAGATGTTGATATGAACTTGAATTGGTGTATTATTAATGAATTCATGAATACATTGGGTGTTTGATAGATTTTGGGATGTGCTTTCCCAAAAGGGAAACTTTATTTGCACAAAGTTTGAAAAATGATAGTTTGAGCATGTTTGGGATATTAGGAGCATGTTAGTATGTTCATGGATGATTTCTAATGTGATAGAATATGTTAATTTAGTTGTATGGAATGCTTGGATGATCATGTATGATGTATGGACTTTGATGATCATGTATGATGTTGAAGGTTGATTAGTAATTAAGGCATCATGTTTGGGACTGAAAATTGATTACTGTGGTGTATGTTGAATGCAGTGAACATGGTTAATGAATATGATTGTGATCATCATACACGCGTGCGAATCTAAGGCCCCTACTTAGTAGGATTGGCAGGGTTTAGGATGTGAAGTCGTGAGTGGCTTCACATGGCATGTAGTGCGTGATTTGATCTTTGTGTGGCGTGTTAGTTATGTTATAACTGGTGGGCATGTTAATGTTTTAGATTCGTATAACTTGTATGATATTTAGTGGTATGATGATCTAAGTAATGCATTGGGTAATGTAGCACCTCATGTGATCCATTTGAATGTTAACCATGTATGTTATATGTTCACGTTTGCTTAATTGAATTATAACTCATGATGTCACCAACGGATCAAACGAGTCAACTGGGTCAAACGCGTCTGTTTTCTGAAACCTTGAGTCTTCGGTTGTGGTATGATTAGGGTTCCACATGTTCTCTGTTTACATGTACTTATGTACTTACATGATCTAGGTAACCTCTGAAGGTTGTATGTCCACTCTTTCTTCCAAGTAAACCCTAAGTATTTGTTACACATATCAGGTGAGTTCATGCCCCACTCTTTACTTAATCTCTTTTGGGGGAGATAGCATACTGGTAATTTACAAACGCTTTATATATTTAAGTTGTGTATAATATTAATATAGTGTTGTTTATCATGGAAAAGTCCTCACACTTTCGAATTGTTAATATTTAATAGCTGGGAAACTTGGGTAGTACTACTGGGTCTGACGAGCCCCACCTGTGTGACTCGAGGTCAACCGGGTGCAATTTGTCCTAATGAACATTGTCACGACCTGATAAGTCGTGACAGGAGGCAACAACTTATCACAGTCAGCTTCAATTACGAAATCACTATGAATTAATATTTATTGTTCATAGATTAGCTATCTGTTACAATACACTACTAATATATCACAACTGTTAAATTGTTTATATTTGAACGTCAACTCTTGAACTCACCAATCATTGTGTTGACATTTTTAGTATGCTATTCTCAGGTCGTTAACTCGGCTCTCCATTAGGAGCACAACACGGGTCCAGCATGCATCCTAAGGCTTTAATTCGTAGATACATTTGTTGTCTCTTATTCATGGGTTTTTAAACATTGGGATGGCACGTGTTTTGCCATATTATGCATTTTTATATACTTTGGATTTTTCATATTTACAAAACGCTTCTGCATAGTTTTCAAGTTTGAACTTTGGTTAATTTTATTCTAATGTTGGCATATAGAGTCGTTCTAGGTAACTATTGACTGTGATCATGGTTTGTTCACATGCCTCGCGGTAAAACTCCGCACGTGGATTCCAAGGGTGTGACACTTATTATCGTGGGTTTAATTTCTTAGACTCTATGTCTAATCTATAAATCTCATCAAGGTTTGATTTCATGATCCTACGAAATTTGTGTGACTCATAGACACCTGTATCCTGGTTTTCCTGGCAGAAGGCCTTCGGGCTAAGGCAAGTATTTCGCATAAATCCTATGGGACTACTTATGCTTACCTGGGGATTTCTAGGATGAGTGATAAACTATGGTCAACATACACAAATTCCTAAGGCAAATAGGTCAATTTACCTTGACGTGTCAATGTTTCCAAATGGTAATGCATTACCAAATGGGACCCTTCCATGTGTCTTACAACTTTGGACTTATCCTTGTTTACATTATCCTTGTTATTCTCTTCCCCGTGCCTACTCATTTTGTATATTATAGCATGTCTCGTCATCATGGAAAGTGTGGAAGTTCCGATTGTAAGTTAGCCGCCATGATTGCCCGGCAAATAGCTGCTATCATCCCGACCATGGTTGCTGAACTCAATAGCACTTTGATGACCAATTCTAGCAACAATGGAAATGGTCAACGAGAGAATAGTGCTAACCAAGAGCGTAACAATCAAAATTGTACCTTCAAGCACTTTAGTTCTTGCAAGCCCACTAGTTATACTGGCAAGGAAGGAGCCACTGGTCTTCTTGAGTGGTTCGAGGGCATGGAGAACACTTTTGTCAATTGTGAGTGTCCCAAGGCACTCAAAGTTCGTTATGCCACTAGTATGTTCCAGCAAAGGGCACTTACTTGGTGGAATAGCGAGAAGAGAAATCGAGGAGCTGAT
Source organism: Flaveria trinervia (assembly GCA_025506515.1). NCBI lineage: Eukaryota > Viridiplantae > Streptophyta > Magnoliopsida > Asterales > Asteraceae > Flaveria > Flaveria trinervia. Next base: position 63,073,759 of record CM046455.1, read on the forward strand.
GTTTTTTGGCCCTCTCTTTGGATGAGTTCAAGAACATCGCCATCGCAAAGTTCTGCCCAAGGAGTGAACTACAAAAACTAGAGGAGGAATTCTGGAACTTAAAACAAGATGGTGGTGGCCATTTGGCCTACTCAACTAGGCATCATGAGTTGAGTATACTACTTCCCCATATGGTCGACATTGTCCCCCGCAACATCGAGAAGTTCATCAAGGGTGTACCACCGCAAATTCAAGATGCTGTGGTAGGTAGCCGACCCACAACTTTAGAGAAAGTCATCACTATCACCGCTCAACTCACTGAGAATCATATACGAGCAGGCACCATGTCTGTGAAGGGTGCAAAGAAGGTGGAAAAGACGGCTCCTGAAGCTGTTAAGGAGACCGAAGCTGAACCATCATACAAAAACAACAACAAGAAGCACAAGTTCACACCGGCGCGTAACTATGTTGTAGTTGCACCCAAACAATCTCAAAGACAACTTTTACATGCGGCTACACCTATGGCACAAGTGTTTGGGGCTAGGGCCTATGTTGGTCCTTAACCTATGTGCAACACCTATAGGTACCATCATCCGGGAAACCAACCGTTCCATATCTGTACCTTATGCGGTAAATATGGTCACTTGGTGGCGACTTGTCACCGAGCACCTAATAATGTCGTGATGGTCACGAACTGTGTTTGCTATAACTATGGGGAAGCTAGTCATTTTCACCCATAATGCCCTCGTCTTGTGGGTAATGTTCCACAAGCCCGAGGACGTGCTTTCAACATAAATTCAAATCAAGCACAAGCAAATAACGATATGGTAAATGGTATGTTAACTTACCCTTAACTTTTATGATCTAAGTCTTTTCATGCGTTACCGGTATCGTTAAATACCTTTAAAACTTCCCAGGTATGTTCCTTATTAATAACACTTATGCCTACGTCTTATTTGATTCTGGAGCCAATAAGAGTTTTGTATCATTAGAGTTTGAACCCATTCTTGCTAAGCCACATACGAAACTAGAAAGACCTCTCACCATTGAAGTCGCCGATGGAGAACCGATCACCATTGATATCGTTATCTGTGATTGTATTTTGAGTCTCGACGCACATGATTTCCTTATCGATCTTATTCCTATGAAACTTGGAAGCTTTGACCTTATCATTGGTATGGATTGGTTAGCCAAACACCATGCCTAGATCATCTTTTGGGGATACATTGAAAGTGTTCGATGAAAAATCCTCCAAATGGCTCAAAATCATGTCGTGCACCCAAGCCCAAAAGTGCCTAAGCAAGAACTATATGGCTTTCTTGGCTTATGTGGTCAACAAGAAAGTCAAAGGGAAAGATCTTAAGGATGTCCCGATTGTACGAGACTTTGCTGAAGTATTTCCCGATGACCTTAGTGGCTTACCTCCGTGCGTGAAGTCAAGTTTAAAATGGATTTGATTCCGGGAGCAAACCCAGTGGCTAAGTCACCATATCGACTTGCACCATCGGAAATGCAGGAACTCTCTAGTCAACTTCAAGAGCTATCCTAGAAGGGCTTCATTCACCCTAGCTCTTCGCCTTGGGGTGCACCTGTTCTTTTCGTGAAGAAGAAAGATGGATCGTTTCATATGTGCATCGACTATCGTGAACTTAACAAGTTTACCATCAAGAACCGCTATCCTCTTCCTCGTATCGATGACTTGTTTGATCAACTTCAAGCAGCCACTATTTTCTCGAAGATCGATTTACGTTTTGGTTATCATCAATTACGAGTCCATGACGATGATATCCCAAAGACTGCGTTCCGTACTCGATATGGGCATTATGAGTTCGAGGTTATGCCTTTTGGTTTAACAAATGCTCCTGATGTCTTCATGGATCTCAAGAACCGAGTATGCAAGCCTTATCTAGACAAGTTTGTGATCATCTTCATTGATGACATACTTATCTATTCCAAGTCCCACACCGATCATGAGCTACATCTGCGACAAGTTCTTGAGTTGTTGAAGAAAGCAATTGTATGCGAAGTTCTCGAAGTGTGAATTTTGACTTGAGGAAGTTCAATTTCTGGGACACGTGGTGAATAGCCAAGGAATTCACGTTGACCCTGCAAAGGTGGAAGCTGTGAAGAATTGGTGTGTTCCCACAACTCCAACCAAAGTTCGTTCTTTCCTTGGTCTTGCTGGATATTACCGGCGATTCATTGCCAATTTTTCAAGGATCGCGAAGCCGCTCACTTCTTTGACACAAAAGAATAAACAGTTCGAGTGGGGGTCTGAGCAAGAAGAAGCTTTTGAAGTGTTAAAGCACAAGTTATGCAATGCTCCTATCTTGACCCTACCTGATGGGAACGATGATTTCACCGTGTATTGTGATGCATCTAAACAAGGCCTTGGTTGTGTTCTCATGCAACGAGGAAATGTCATAGCTTATGCATCGAGACAATTGAAGGTCCACGAGGTGAATTACACAACACACGATCTCGAGCTTGGTGCAGTTGTTTTTGCTTTGAAGATTTGGAGACACTAACACAATGCATAGTCGACACCAATCACAAAAGCCTTCAACATGTTTTTAATCAAAAATATCTCAATATGAGACAACGTCATTGGGTGGAGTTGATTAGTGATTATGATTTTGACATTCGTTATCATCCTGGTAAAGCCAATGTAGTGGCCGATGCACTAAGTCGAAAGGTTCATAACAAGATGATCTCGTTCCAAGAAATTTGCGATCGAAGACAATGGTTTGACACTTTGGGAGAGTTCGATACTGAGATCCGACTAGATGTCAACGAGGACAATTAGAGACGAAACCCAATAGATTGATGTATTTCGTGAATCGAATTTTGGTTCCAAATCGTGATAATCTTCGTACCTTTATCATGAATGAAGCCCATCAAACTCGTTATTCTGTTCATCCTAGCTCCGATAAGATGTATATGGATCTACGTGGTCAATATTGGTGGCCTAGAATGAAGAAAGACATAGCAACTTATGTAGCTAAGTGTGCGTGTACGAAGGTTAAAGCCGAACATCAACGTTCAAGTGGATTACTTGAACAACCCGAGATTCCTATGTGGAAATGGGAACACATATCCATGGATTTTATAACTAAACTACCCCGCACCTCTTGTGGTCATGATAGTTTATGGGTGATCGTTGACCGATTGACCAAGTTGGCACATTTTATAACCATACGTGACACTTACAAAACATCAAGGTTAGCTCGTATATACATTGATGAGATTGTGAGTCATCATGGCGTACCTTTGCATATCATATCCGACCAAGACACTCGTTTCACTTCATACTTTTGATTGTCGATGCAAGAAATCTTAGGTACTCAACTGGATCTAAGCATGGCTTACCATCCTCAAAGGGAAGATCAAACCGAGCGAACCATCCAAACCCTGGAGGATTTGCTATGTCTTTGTGTCCTTGACTTTGGTGGTGACTAGGATACGCATCTACCTCTCGCGGAATTTTTGTATAATAATAGTTACCACTCAAATATCAAGATGGCACCTTTTGAAGCGCTTTATGGTCATAAATGTTGTTCCTCGATTTGTTGGACTGACATTGGTGAAAATTTCATCAATGGTCCTGAGCTTATACAAGAAACGACCGATAAAGTCTTCATAATTCGCAAGAACCTTGAAGTGGCTAGAAGTGGACAAAATAGTTATGCCGATAAACGACGCAAGCCATTAGAATTTCAAGTTGGGAATATGGTTCTTCTTAAGGTCTCACCATGGAAGGGAGGTGTTCGCTTTAAGAAGTAGGGTAAACTAGTTCCATGTTTTATAGTACCTTTCAAGATTCTTAAAAGGACCGGGAAAGTATCTTACAAACTGGAACTACCTTCCAACCTTAATGGAGTTCATAATGTTTTCCATGTCTCAAATTTGAGGAAATATTTGGCTGACAAAAGTCTGCATGTCCCGTTGGATGACATCCAGATCGACGAGTCATTACATTTTGTCAAGAAACCTGTTAAAGTAATGGATCGCATTATAAAGAAGACTAGGACCACAACCACCCCAATCGTCAAGGTTCGTTAGGATAATAAGTGTGGACCTGAGTTTACTTGGGAGCGTGAGGAGCATATGAAAAAGAAATTTCGTATTTGTTCGTCTAGTTTCATTCTTAATTTCGGGACGAAATTCTTATAAGTTGGGAAGACTGTAACCTTTCGTATTTTCGTTAAATAGAAATTATACTGTTGGTTCTTATATGCCCAAGACACATACAATATTGATGTGGTTAGTACGTTATGATCCAAGTCGGGTCATACCAATAACAAGCTATACAAACACCAATAAATAATTATTTGTTGATAAGATCATACAAAAATATTGACACCTATTTAGAAAATTGGTTTTCTAAATATTGCTTTTGTGATAGAACAACATTATATGGATAATTTGTTCATGAGATTTTTATTTGTTTCATTATTTAAGTTGGTTAAATAATGTCAAATAAAAGTGTGTCATGTTATAAAATTAGACTATGTTTTAATTTTATAACCTAAATGCATGGAAGAGTGTTTCATTTTAACAAAATATCTAATGGGTGGGAAACCAATTTTGAAAGGAGATTCGGCCGCCCAAGGGGGCCTTGGAAACACCATATTATGTCTTGTTTCATGCAAGACTTGATGACTTACACACTCTTCCATCATTTACACTTCTTCTCTCTTCCTTTCACTCAATCAAGAACACTCAAAAACCTCTTGAAAAATTCGGATTTGTGGCTGAAAATTTGGGCTGAATTTTGGATTTAGATAGTAGCTTTGGAAGATTGTTTTGGTGTAAAGCTCCCTAACAAAGCAAGGTGTTTGGAAGAAGCTTGTGGGTATTACAACTTGAGGTTTTCTCCTTTGAAGGCTAGCAACTCAAGAACATTATCATCTTCTTCATTCCTTTCATCCAAACATTGTGTCCTGAAAGGTAGATTTCTATGAACACCCTATGGGTGTTCTTGTTCATTTTGTATGCTAGTTTTTCACATGATAAAGATCCTTTTGTCTATGGGTTTGTTGTTTTACACATGATAATGGTAATTTTTCAGAAACTTTAACATGATAAAGTAGTATTTTCCGCTGTGTTTCATATGTTTAAATGGTTAAACATCTTGTAAATGGTATGACAAACCCCAACAATGGCATCTATAGCCGGTTATGTGGAAACTAGCATCTTTATCCTTGTAAAATCAGTTTTAAAGGATGTTTATCAAATCATTAGAGGCTGATTTTGGTTAATATAATAAATCCCATGTCCTTCAAAGATATATCTTCATGCTTATGATTAAACTTTGAAAGATAGGAATGTCAATTGGTTGACATGTTTTGGTTGTTGTTTGTGTGGACAAACAAACCCTAATTTTCAGTTTATGTTGGCTGAAAATTTGGGGTTTGATGGGTTTTATTTTGTTTGTTGAATGATGTTTATGATTGTTCATTTGATGGTGCATGACCTAGCTTAGACCTGTTGTTTTGGTTTGGTTGAATGTTTGGTTTTGGTTATTTTCGTTCAATTAGGTTTTAAGTTTTGTGCTTGTAATTTATCTATTATCATTGGATGTAATAATAGATTAGGAGTATTTCTCTTTTACTAGAAAATATGTATTAGGATATATATTATGTAAGAGAAGATGCTCAGGAAGGAAGCACAAAAGGAAGACACAAAGTGGACTTGAAGCATACGGATGCGACATCAAGTGGAGGTCCATTGCGATCTCATTTTGTGTTGTTGGTAACCCTTAAGAAAAACCAAATGACCACACTTGTGATGGCAAACAAGTGTGGTCACAATAGTAGCTATGGTTATGCACATGTTGTTGCTTATATTATGCTTGTTGATTGTTTTTGTGAATGATTGTGTGATATTTGGATATGATAAACAATCTTTATAAAAATGATCTTAACAAGCTTATATAAAAATGGTTCTTAATCATTAAAAGGAAATAAATGGTTATTAAAATGATTTAATGATTTAAAGATTAAAATGGGTTTTAATCAAAGGACCATAGGGTATCTTGTATTTGAAAGCATGCAAATACAAGTACATAGAGTTTTCTAAAACTTAAATTATGAAATCTCTAATGTCTTAAAAACAAGATCAACGCCATCCTTTTACACAACACTTAAGTCACTTGGGAACTCTTAGTGGGATAAAGGTCACCTAACCATTTTGAGGGAACTTGTGATTTTAGGTGAGAATGCCATAATTGTGGGATAAAGGTCACCTAACCGCTTATTTTGGCAAACTCACACATGTGTGTAAGTAGGGTGTCTTGATTTGCAAACCATGTCAAATGGATCACCTATGATGTGGTTTCCAAATGGTGTTGATGGGATTAACATGTCGACTCTACATATGATGTTTCAAGTCGATCCCATCCTCTAGAAGTTGCAAATGGTTGCAACCGTCAATCGTTGACCACCTTATTAATTTAAATCGTGGGATAAAGATCACCTAACCACTCTTTAAATGTAATATTGGATTCTAGATTTTAATATTAAATTGACCTTAAAAGGTATTAATTATTAAAATATCAATATCGAAAATACTAAAATTGATCTTTGTTAAATTTTGTAGATGGCCACCAATAATAGTGATAATTATGATAACTCATCCGCGTCCGCCCAATCTTTACGAGCGATTCTCCAAAAGGAGCGTCTAAATCATAATAATTTTATTTATTGGTATCGAAACTTGAGAATCGTTCTCAAGCAAGAGAAACGATCATATGTTTTAGACGACCCTATCCCCGATCAACCTGCTGAGGATGATGAGGAGGCCTATAACGATTGGCTGAAGTACATTGAGGACTCCGTCCAAGTGTCTTGCCTCATGCTAGCAAGCATGACTCGGATCTCCAAAAGGAGTATGAACATCATGGAGCTTATGACATGATAACCCAGCTAAAGGAAACGTTCCAACAGCAAGCAAGGGTTGAGCGCTTCAAACGGTTCGAGCACTCCATGCATGTCGTATGGATGACAACCAATCGGTTTCATCTTATGTACTTAAGATGAAAAGCCACATTGAACGCCTCGAAAGGCTTAATTGTCCCGTCTCGAAGGAATTTGCCACGGATTTGATCCTCAATGACCTTACCAAGAGGTTCGAAATGTTCGTGTTGAACTACAACATGAATGCTTGGGACAAAAGCATTGGTGAGCTTCACTTAATGCTCAAAACGGCCGAGGCGGCCATGGGTAAAAGGGTTTTACCCATTCTCACCATCAATGAAGGTGGGAACAAGAAAAGGCCTCATCCCGCACCCAAGGCAAGAGTTGCCAAGGGCAAGGGACCCATATGGGGGAAAGGGAAAGGGGTGGAAAGGGTGCCACCCAAAGCACCAGAAAAGAAGCAAAAGGTTGCTTCCAATGACCCATGCTTCAAGTGTGGGGAGATTGGACATTAGGCAAGAAATTATCCCGTCCATCTCCAAGAGTTGAAAGCAAAGAGGGATGTCGGGCAGACCTCAGGTACAACATACATGATCCATATTGATTTAAACTTAATATCCTCTAACACATGGGTATTGGATACCGGATGTGGAACTCACATTTGCAATTTGTTGCAGGGGTTCAAAAGAAATAGTGATTTCAAGAAAGGGGATGTTAGCCTCTACATGGGCAATGGGGCAAAAGTTCAAGTTGAAGCCCGTGGTGACTACATCTTGAAACTTCCAAATGGTTTGGAAGTAATTTTGTATAATGTTTTGTATGCTCCTAGTTTGACTAGGATCATTATCTATGTAGCCCTATTAAAACAATTTGGATATGTATTATCATTTATTGGAAATGAAATTCATGTTGCTTTGAATGACATGTTTTACTTTAAAGCTATTCCCATCAATGGTATTTATGAATTGGTTCGTGAAATCACATTGAATGATAGCTTGTTGTACCAAACTAGTACCAAGAAACTTAAATCGGATTTGAGTGACTCTTACCTTTAGCATTGTCGACTTGGTCATATAAACAAGAAAAGAATTCAAACACTACAAAAGAATGGTCTTTTAAAAACAAGTGAATGTGATTCATTGATGTGTGTGAGTCTTGTTTACAAGGTAAAATGACTAAGGCACCTTTTAGTGGCAAAGCCGAAAGGGCAAAAGATTTATTAGGAATCATACATTCGGATGTATGTGTCCTTTTAAGCCAATGACTAGGAATGGTGAAAGATACTTCATTACCTTTACCGACGATTATAGTCGCTATGGGTATGTGTACCTATTAAGACACAAAGATGAAGCTTTTGAAATGTTCAAGATCTTCAAAATGAAGTACAAAATCAACTCAACAGTCGATTAAAGTTCTCCGCACCGATAGAGGGGGTGAATACCTAAGCGATGCTTTTCAAGATCATCTTAGGAATTGTGGGATTGTCTCACAACTCACTCCACCTGGAAAACCACAACATAATGGTGTGTCTGAGAGGAGGAATCGAACCTTATTGGATATGGTCCGATCTATGATGGCTAGAAGCACATTGTCTCTATCATTTTGGGGTTTCGCTTTGCTCTCTGCGGCCCGTATTCTAAATATGGCCCCAACCAAAAAGGTGGAAAGGACACCCTTTGAGATATGGCATGGAAGAGTTCCATCCCTATCATACTTAAGGGTCTGGGGTTGTGAGGCTTATGTTAAGACTCCCACCCCAAACAAATTGGAAATCCGATCCACCAAGTGCATCTTTGTTGGATATCCTCGAGATTCTATGGATATTATTTCTATGATCCACTGGAACAAAAGGTGTTTGTTGCCAGAAAGGGTGAGTTCTTAGAAGCAAAGTTCCTTATGGAAGGAACTAGCAGTAGAACAGTGGATCTTGAGGTTGATCAAGTGGTTGATCAATACACACAAAACGTTCGCAGAAGTGGTAGAACTAGTAATCCACCTGAAAGATATGGATTTTTCATGGATGGATGCTATGTGGTAGATTCAGATGAACCAACCACATACCATGATGCAGTGTCTAATTCGGATTGTGACAAATGGCTCGAGGCCATGAGCGTTGAGATGCAATCCATGCATGACAATCAAGTATGGGACTTGGTTGTACCACCTCTTAACTCCAAAGTAGTTGGAAGCAAGTGGGTTTTCAAGAAGAAAACCGATATGCATGGAAACTTTGATACTTATAAGGCTAGAATTGTAGCAAAGGGTTTTACTCAAACTCAAGGGGTTGATTATGATGAAACCTTCTCACCTGTTGCGATGCTAAAGTCTATAAGGATATTGTTTGCCATAGCTTCTCATTATGATTATGAGATTTGGCAAATGGATGTCAAAACCGCTTTCCTAAATGGATATCTTGAGGAAGATGTCTATATGGTTCAGCCTGAAGGTTTTGTCGATCCAAAACATCCTAATAAAGTATGCAAGTTAAAGAGATCATCTATGGATTGAAACAAGCATCGAGAAGTTGGAATCACCGTTTTGATGAAGAAATAACCAAATTTGGGTTCATCAAAAACGTTGATGAAGCATGTGTATATAAGAAAGCTAGTGGGAGCATCATCATTTTCCTAGTATTATATGTCGATGACATCCTACTATTTGGAAATGACATTCCAACCATGGAGGATGTAAAAGCCTGGCTTGGAAGTTGTTTCTCCATTAAGGGTCTTGGTGAAGCCGCCTATATTTTGGGAATAAAGATCTATAGGGATAGATCAAGGCGGTTGATTGGTTTGAATCAAAGTGCATACATTGATAAGATCTTGAAAAGGTTCAAGATGGAGAACTCTAAGAAAGGTACGGTACCTATTCAAAGAGGAACGATATTGAGTACCACTCAATGTCCTAGCTCAAAGGATGAGCAAGATAAAATGAAGGCAATCCCATACGCATCTGCTATTGGATCCATCATGTATGCAATGATATGCACTCGACCGGACGTGTCATGCGCCTTAAGCATGACAAGTTGATACCAGCAAAATCCTAGAAACAGTCATTGGATGGCTGTTAAGAACATACTTAAGTACCTAAGGAGGACAAAAGATGTGTTCCTAATCTATGGACCTGGTGAAGAGGAACTCGTTGTAAAAGGTTACACGGATGCGAGTTTCCAAACCAATCGTGATGATTCACGGTCACAATCAGGATATATTTTCATTCTGAATGGAGGAGCGGTCTCTTGGAAATGCTCCAAACAGGATGCGGTGGCTCTATCAACTACAGAATCAGAATATGTCGCCACCTCATTGGCAGCTCAAGAAGCTACATGGTTGAAGAAATTCATTGTTGATCTAGGGGTTCTCCTTCCATTCAGGACCCCCTAGAGATCTTTTGTGATAACGAGGGTGCGATTGCCCAAATCAAGGAACCTCGTGCTCATCAAAAGACTAGGCACATTGAGCGGAGATTCAACTACAGACGAGATGAAGTTGAAAAGGGAAAGATATGTATTCGCAAAGTTCACACGGATCAAAACATTGCGGATCCTCTCACGAAGCTCCTTGAAAAGGCAAATCATGAAGGTCATACTTGTACCATGGGACTTCGATATTCTAGTGATTGGATTTGATCTGTAATTTTGTATTTGGATATGTGGAACCTTTTATTATTTGAATAAAATTATTTAGTTATAATGTTTCAATTAATATTACAATTTAGCATGTTTAATCCATGAATAAATTATTTACTTTAAATGTACGTAGTCGTTCAGACTTGTGGGAACAAGTGTGAGGGTAAGATTATTATGAACTTGGATTGGTTGATATTCATAAGGATTAATATAGAGCAATGGGTTGCTACCAAGGTTCATAGATATTTATGGGATACAAATATTGGACTAACCCGCATCTCAAATTTTACTACATGGAATCTTATTGATTGATCATAAGTAAATTTGAGTAAAGGCGAATATCATTTGGTATCCTCAGACCTGAGATACATATTGGGTTTTGATATTCACCAAGTGTCATACCTTGATCTAGTTATCCGTTGTTCTGAAATAATGGACAGTACATGAGATTATGTTCAGGTGTGACACAAGGTGATTGTGAGAAACGTATGTAGTCAAGATGGGATTTGTTCCACTTATTCGTTGAGAGATAGATGTCTAAGGCCTGATAAAGTTAAATCAATGGAGAATGATCACTCTGTATCTCTAGGATTTAACATGACATCTGTGACAAAGGGATAGATGATTGATTCACCTAAAACATTTCAAGTATGGTACTTGAAAAAGATGATGTTATTGAATGGCACTTAGTCATACGTATTAAGGGTAGTAAACCGTTGTTAGGCGGTATTTACTGCTTGCATCAATCTTCTATGAATCTTGTGCAAGTGGGATTTGTCATACCATTTACAAGATGTTTAACCATTTAAACATATGAAACGCAGCGGAAATACTACTTTAATCATGTTAAAGTTTCTGAAAAATTACCATTATCAGTGTAAAACAACAAACCCATAGACAAAAGGATCTTTATCATGTGAAAAACTAGCATACAAAATGAACAAGAACACCCATAGGGTGTTCATAGAAATCTACCTTTCAGGACACAATGTTGTGGATGAAAGGAATGAAGAAGATGATAATGTTCTTGAGTTGCTAGCCTTCAAAGGAGAAAACCTCAAGTTGTAATACCCACAAGCTTCTTCCAAACACCTTGCTTTGTTAGGGAGCTTTACACCAAAACAATCTTCCAAAGCTACTATCTAAATCTGAAATTCAGCCTAAATTTCAGCCACAAATCCGAATTTTTCAAGAGGTTTTTGAGTGTTCGTGCTTGAGTGAAAGGAAGAGAGAAGAAGTGTAAATGATGGAAGAGTGTGTAAGTCATCAAGTCTTGCATGAAACAAGACATAATATGGTGTTTCCAAGGCCCCCTTGGGCAGCCGAATCTCCTTTCAAAATTGGTTTCCCACCCATTAGATATTTTGTTAAAAGTAAACACTCTTCCATGCATTTAGGTTATAAAATTAAAACATAGTCTAATTTTATAACATGACACACTTTTATTTGACATTATTTAACCAAATTAAATAATGAAACAAATAAAAATCTCATGAACAAATTATCCATATAATGTTGTTCTATCACAAAAGCAATATTTGGAAAACCAATTTTCTAAATAGGTGTCAATATTTTTGAATGATCTTATCAACAAATAATTATTTATTGGTGTTTGTATAGCTTGTTATTGGGTATGACCCGACTTGGATCATAACGTACTAACCACATCAATCTTGTATGTGTCTTGGGCATATAAGAACCAACATATACGTCGTTATATACTTGTAAGGACCATTGTTGTCGGTTATGAAACTTGTTGACTATTTGTGCTTGCTTCTTTATTTTACATTATTTCTTTAATTTTAAAGTTAAAATTTTAAACAATTAATTGTATACAATAATAACAATAACAATAATAATAATAATAATAACAATAATAATAACTGTAATATTAATAATTATAATAATAATAATAATAAGTTATAAAAGTTATTAAATTTAAAATAAAAATTTGATTAAAACTTAAAGTTTATTTATATCCAGGGGTTGTTTTGCTAATTTTGAAACTTTAAATGAAAGTTTTAAGCATAAAATAATACAAATCAAACTACAGGGATCATTTCTGTAAAATTATTAAACCCAAACCCCATTTCCCTTCTCTCTCCCCGATTTCCCGGTCACAACTCCGGCCACCCTCCGGCCGGAGTCTGGCGGCCCTAAAACCACCGAATCACTCCAAATCGTACCCCCAAAACCATTCCAACTGTTCATGGACTCGATTCGAACTCAGATATTACTTTAATTGTGTTAAACACCAGTTACAATGCTCATTCGATCAAATAACCGGAGGCCTTTAATCTCATAGTCGTTCGAACATTATAGCAAATAATAATCCAATTAATTCAACATAATCGATCATCTATCTATTCCTAAACCATTAAAACTTCCAATTTCACCGGAAAACACACAAACTTCGCATTCGATCACCACTTTCATCACGAACCTGCAACTTATTCGAACTTCATCATCCGGACATCAAAAACCAAAATTGATGAGGGCTTTTGATCTTGTACACCGTTAGAAGCTACTACTACCATGAATTTGGTTTAATCATCACCAGTTTCTTGAACCCAAACTCATCACTGTCACGATTGTTCTTCATATGTTCTTAACATCAAATCGATTCAAACCGGGTAATTAAACACACCTATACACTCGTTTTTACATGGGAAACAAAAGCGCTATGGTTATCAACGTTTATAGAATCGATTGGTGCTTTAATTTGGGTCCAATCGAATCTAGGGTTCTTTGGATTTGGAGAATTCTTTGAAACTATGTTTTTAAAATTTAAAACCCATTTCATACCACGGCCACAACCCTGGTTGACTAGTTACTCACTCACATCCTAAGCTTGAGGTCTCGGGTTCGAACCCGGGCACCCTCAAACTATTTTTTTGGCTTTTTCAGGCTTTAAAAGATATATAAAACTTCTAAAAATTATTAAAAATAATGTTGTAAACTTTATTTATTTTTAAAGTCACTTTATCAATTGCTGTAAATTTATTTCTTTAAATATTTTAATATTTTTATAAAACAAAGGTTATATTTAGTTTATTTTTATAAAAAAATAGACTTTAAATAATTATTTAAATCGCTAAAATTATTATTGGTTCCATCGTTAAATAAATATAAAAATGTATTTACACTTTATATTTAAGCTTTGTCAAATATTATAGACGATTTAAAATTCATTTCTTAATGATAAACTACTTAATTGGTCTAATTTTTTTCATTAAATTAAAAAAAAGTGTTTTCATTATTAACTTTTATTTATCAAAATCCCAAATTTCCCCTTGAAACCCTAGATCATGTTTAAACGTTAATCTTATTATTAAACTTAAACTTGTAATATATACGTTTAGGTACCTTGTAAAGAAACTCATTGGAAAATCGTTTAATTCTTATTAATCATCTTATATACATATACATCATGTGAGTTTTTCATGTCCCTCTTTTACTTTATTTCACATCTTTTTGGGGTGAAACATGTTATGTATAAACTTACACTTGTAAAAATCTTGATACTTGTTAATGCACATGCAATTCATCTTTACCTTTTTGTCATGGTTATTTGTAATATTGTGAGTCTTATATGATGGACATTATATCTTGACAATCATTACTATTTCTAGCCTGGTGACATCATAGATCTATGGGCTGAGAAGCCTATTTGGTACTAAAGCTGAGGTTATTGCCAGCTCCTGATGACATATGCTTTTTCATCATGGGAACCAAGGACACTTAGCTAATCGTTATATACTTGAAACTGATTCTTGGTCAAGGTTTGATTGTAGCTATAAGTATTCTATAAACTTGCATAATTTTTAACCATTGATATGAATTGCTACTTGTAAACTTTATATATATATATATATATATATATATATATATATTATATATATATATATATATATCTGTGTGTGTGTGTATGCTTAACCCATGAAAACTCACTAACTTTCATAGTTGACCTTTTATTTTTAACATGTTTAAGGAAATGCACAGGTTGATGTTAATCTTAAAGCATGCTCACACCTAGGATTTGGACCTAGGAAATAATAAATTATCTTGAAATTTGGAATGTTGAACATATGTTTGCTTTGTTTCATTAAGACTTATGGTTATAACATTTATTTGAACTTATGATAATAATATTTTTATTTAATGATAGCGTTATGTGGCTGTGAACAATCTTAACCCTCACATCTCGACGATTACGCCGTTAAGGTTGGGGTGTGACACGAATGACTGCCTTGATGTCACTAACATGTTGCTGTAAGGTCTTCTCAGACATGGGACCCACCTGCCTGCCAGAGAAGCCATGAGCCCGGAGATAGTCCTTCATCCAGGCCTTATCATCTATCTTCTTGACAGCAGCGTGTCATGCTTCTTCTTCCTTCTTCTTCTTCACCCTCAGTTTCTCTTTTGCTACTTTCTTCCTCTCCTTCTCTATTTGATCTTGCTCTTTGTTGAAGAGCCATAAGATCGTATCATTATTATGTGGAGACAATTCTTCCAGAGAGAAACCCCTAGAGATCAGGAAATTTATCCTTTCCCTCCTTTGCTGCAAATCAGCATCCCTTTTTTTCTTCTCCCTATCTTCTTATAAGGCCAACCTTGCTTCTTCTTCTCTTTGTTTAATTTGCAGTAGGGTTGCCTTCTCAAACTCAATTAGCTCCTCTAATAGTAGCAGAAGCACTTTTTCACTACAGCTCCAAGCATGATAAGCCTGTCAATGATTTCCACCCTTCTCCGGTTGTTGACAACCTCCTGGTTGGCTGCAGTTGCTTTACTGCTTGCAGCTAATAGCTTCCCAGTTAGAAGTCTACCTTTCCTTTAAAGCTTCTCTAACCTTTCTTCCTCTTGACGCTCGTCCCCGGTCATCTTCCTTTTTCCTTTTACATCTTCGGAAGTGCTAGAATGTGAGGGTTCTTGGATGGAAGTTTCAGGTTGACAGATGGTGGTTGGAGCTTGTTGTAGTGAAGTTGTTTAAGTGAAAGGTTGGCTGAGAAAATCCTCACTGTTTACCTCATATGCTAGTTCTAGGATTGCATCTATGATAACCAAATCCTCTGATAAGGACAACAGTCCTTCTGCAACTTCCATCTCAGCTTCGGAAGATTGAAATTGTTCTTTCGATGCTTTGACTTCTGTTTCGGAAGTCTGTGGCAATGCACTCTCTATCCCAACTGTTTTAGTTGTTGGGCCATCAGTTTCCATTTCCCATTCAAAATTAAATTCAGGTTCCATGTAGAAGTTAGGTTGATCAACTTCTTTGACAACAGTAGAAGGTGCATTCATGCTCTGAAGCTCTTTAGCTCGAAAGTATGCCACAACAACATCAAGGCTTGGTTGTTCAATGGAAGATCCAAGCAGAAACTTGGAGAAGAACCTATTTAGATGTTAAAGCTTGACCATGTGGCTCCACATGTATTTGCCTCTTGACACTCTCCCCCTTTTTGGTAGCATCATCTTGAAAGCTAGATAAGCTAGAGGAAGAGGTCAATAAGACCTGAATGGGTACGTGCCTACAGATCTCTTAATATGTTTCTCAGCTAGTTAAGCCTTGAGATTGTCAATCTCAAGTTGTTGAGTGGCAGACCTATCCTATAAAGTCTTAGCCTTAGATTCAAGGTTTGAAACTTTAGAAACTAGGTCTTGAATTATGAGTTCAGACTTCCCTCATCTTCTTTTGAAAAATCACGGAGAGATGAGGTAGCATACCTAGTATGTTCATCCTCACCACCAGATGTGGTTTCTTGGAACCCTTGTTTCCTATGCTTAATGATGTCTCTATCATAGGCATCAAAGCGCATAGTTGTCATAGATTCAAACTCAAAAATGTTACCACTGCCCTGAGGATCCAATAAGGCTCCTTAAGTAGTGGCAGCTTAATCTACATGAGTCCCCTCCATACTAGTGGGATTCACCTCAGTAGGTATTTGCTTATGGGGACTAGAGATAAGAAGTCCCTCTAGGCTCTGTTGATCCTTAAGAGGGTGTTGTGGATCAACTTCATTGCCATGAAGAGACATAATATCCTTATCAGTTCTTACAAATAGGTCAATAAAGGATAAGGAAGTTATACCTAATGACCCAGGACTTTGATCAATGTCTATTGCCATTAAGCCTATGGTAGGGCTGTCCCTTTTTGGCTTCTCAGGGGAGTATAGAAACTCACCTTGAGGGCTATCAGCTTGGGTTTCGGGCTTGTGGGATTGAGACTGAGGAAACTCAAATCCCATATTGAGGTCAATTGTGAAGGATGGTGAGACCTCAGCCTGAGTGGAAGCTCATGTTTCCACTCTCGTCTTTTCAGGCTATGTGTATTTGATGGGGTGAGAAGGTAGAATTGGAAATATGAGGGTGGTTGCTGATGTGGGTTCATCACCTGTTGGGTTAATAAGGATGTCACCAGGAGCTATACATTCAATCATACCTGGAAGAAGTGGAGTTTCTCTTCCGGTGAAGTTGGTGGACATCCTCTTCATAATCTTGAAGATGACCGGCCTCATATGAGGGACTCGAAGAGTAACTGCACACACAAGCTTGCTCTGATCCAACTCATAGTTAATTAGGTGTTGACTGAACCTAGGATACATGTAGAATTTCTCCCTTTAAAGGTTGCCCATCAAATTGGTAAGCACAAATCTGGAGTAGGTAAAGCGTAGGCCTTTTACCAACCCATGAACTAGACAACCTAGTTCATATGGGATTTGACCCCATTCTCCTAACTTGTTGGAGGGGCAATGTAGGACAATGTGTAACAGGAATTTCCACTGGTATGAAAAGTTGAACTTGTAAACAGTGGATCTGCTAACATCACCGCCGTATCCCATTCGGATATAAGTTTCATCAACATCAGTCTTGGGAAACTCCGTCGGAGAACCATCATCATAGAGCTCAAGATGCTCCCTGATGAGCTTTTCGGATATGATCAAATCTTGTTCACAAATGCTCGAGATGCTCCCTCATAAGGGGTTTTTCCATGTGGCTTAACTACAAGCACCATGTTCTACATATAGCATGCAGTGCTGACTGCCTCTGCCCAGAATGTTAGAGGTAGCTTTGAATCAGCTAACATGGTTCGAGCAGCCTCAATCAGTGTCATGTTCCTCCTCTCAGTAACACTATTTTGTTGAGGATTTATGGGAGCACTTATTGTCTTGCAATCCCTTTTGAGTTATAGAATGAGTCAAGAACGTGATTCTTAAACTCAATCCCTTAATCACTTCTAATTATCTTAACCTTATGTTCAATTTGATTTTCAATTTTAAGAATAAAGATTTAATGTTTTAGCAGTTTCATCCTTAGTTCTTAAAAAAATGCCCATGTAAATCTTGTAAAATCATCAACAATCACAAGGCAGTATGATTTCCTTCCAATTCTCATTATACTTATGGGACCAAATAGATCTATGTGCAATAAGTGTAATGGAATGGTGATAGAGTTAACAACTTTGGATTTATGAGATGCTCTATGTTGCTTCCCTTTCAGGCCTGCAGCATAGTTATCTTTGTAGAAAAAAATCCTTTTTAGGCAAACCATGTACCAAGTTATCTTTAACCAATTTGTTCATGGTTTTAAAATTTACATGACACATACGTTTATTCCATAGTGTTGACTCATCACCATCAGCTTTGGAAAGAAAGCATGATACTTCACCAGTGAGGAAGCATTGTTCATATCTAGCTTATACATATCCCCTAATCTGGGAGATCTTAGAAGCACCAATTCCTAAGGAATGGTCATCCCTAGTCTAGGATGATGCACTCATGTTCTATGAAAAGCATTTAATGCTTTTGATCATAGAATTGCGAAACACTTATAGGTTGTGTTCAAGTTGTTTGACAAAGTGTACTTTGTCAACTTTTAACTTATCGTTAGATACACTTCCTCTGCCAGAAATGTATCCTCCAACCTCACCTCCAAATTGAACAGGACCTCCATCAAAATGTTGAAATTGTTAAAGGAGAGATCTCTTCCCTGTCATGTGCCTAGAGCATCCACTGTCTACAATCCACTTGTAACACCCGGTTATTTATTTATTTTGAAGCCGACGAATAAGAAGAAAAGAAATAAAGTCCAAAGCCGAGGGACCAAACTCGCCAACGAGAGAAAGTTGGGCATGTGGTGATATTTGTAGGGAGAGGGCAGCCATAACCCTCTCCCCACACTCACATTTTCAGCAAACAATAGAGGAGAAGAGAGAAAGAAGAGAAAAGGGGGGAAGTGTTGGTTCGGGTTGATTCAGGTGAGCAAAATCGTTGAGAAGCGGGTCAAATCGAAGCTCTTCTCGTTTTGGTCATTTGTGTGAGTTCTAGGACCCCTCTTTTACATGTTTTTGAATGATTTAGGGCTGGAACACATCTAAAAATCGGGTTTTTGAAGTGTGTGTGTGTGTGTGTGTTTGACCCGTTTATGTATGTGTGGGTATGTGTATGATTCGTTTGGGTCTTGCTTTGAGCTTGTGTGTGCTTGAATGGTGTTGTGATATGCATCTTAAGATTTAGGATCGTTAATTTAGGCTTAGAATGGGTTTGGATGAGCTTGGAGGTCGAAAATGGCACATTGGTTCCGGTTGAACTGCATTCTGCATTAGTTAGGGCTAGGCGACCGAATAGAGGCCATACGGCCGATTGAAGTGCGATTGAGGTTCATTCGCACGACTGAGAGTTCACTCGCATGATTGGGAGCCCAATCGCATAAATGCTCATCCGCATTAGTTCCATCCGCATTACGTCCATTCGCATGGGACTCATCCGCATGGAGTCCATCCGCACTAGTTTTATTCGCACGAATGGGTGTTCATCCGCATGGATGTTCATCCGCATTGGTCCATCCGCATGATGCTCAGTCACATGGAGGCCATGCGACTAAAGGGTGTCCATACCCCCGAATAGGGTTGTTGCACCGAGGAAAAGTGTAGTTTAGCTTCCGACTTTCGGGGAAAGTGCAAATGTAGGTTTGACGTGGAAGTTCCCGTAAGTTCATGTAAGATGACTTTTGAGGCCTTAGACAGCATGTTGGGCATGATGATGATGATGTTGCATGATTATGCATGTTATGTATGTATGATGTTGCCTTGTATGATGCTGATGACTGTGTATGTTACGTTCCTTATTATGATGTATGCTTATCTTTCCTATGGATTTACATGTTACGTTAATGAACGAAATGAAAGTAGTATGTAACGTAAAGTGAAAGATAAATAGAAGAGGAACATGAAGTAAGAATGCATGCATTAATGAATAATGAAATTAAAGAAAGTCTTGCAAGCATAGTATGTCGGGACACGCCATTAAAAGGTGTTAGCCCAACGGTGTGCGGGTTCGCTACCCCGGGAGGATGCATATTGGGGTCTTTCTTTATGATTGACCATTTGTATGGAACCATTGTTTCTAGCCTTAGGTACTGTGGCCAGAGGTGCTGGGCACCGTGAATGAAGGTCTATGATAGGCTTAGGTCCAGTACCATAAGCATGAAGGGTATAGCACATGATAATGGTATACCTGAACTTTATCTTAGGTACTGTGGCCAGAGGTGCTGGGCATCGTGAATGAAGGTCTATGATAGGCTTAAGCCCAGTACCATGAGCATGAAGGGTAAAGTTCATGGTGTTGATGAAAGGAAAAGATGTAATGACGAAAGAACAAATAATGAAGATAATAATGCTATTATCTATGTGTACGTATGATGTATGATCGCATCAGAGTAAAGAACGGTTTTAACCAAAGAAAAGTATGTTTTATTTTATAAAACTAGAACTCACTTAGCAACACTGACTTTGATGTGTTTCTAGTTGGCAGGTAGTGATTGCTGAGGATGGCACGAGGTGGCTACTCAGCTCTTTTGGGATGGCATCCATTTATTTAATGCTTTTGTGATGTAATGCAACAATGTATTTTACAACTGATTAACGATGTATTATTTTGCAAAAGTCTTTATAATAAAAGAATGAGATGTCATTTTCAATGTTCCGCTGCAATATTTATGTAAGAAAAATGAAAATGTATGTTTTATGTGCAATGATTTACCAGTGTAAGCGTCCCGGGAACGGAGCCTTACACCACATATTATTGTTCTTGTCATATGGATTTTCCTACACATAAGGTGAAAAATTTAGTTCTTATTAGAAACCCAAGCCTTGTTAGTCTTGGGCTTTCCAATGATAAGGATGACATTGAACCAAATTTTTGCATAGGGTTCAATAGGTGTTTGTGAAGAAGAGGCTTGGGCTACTACATCTTCTTTGATCTTCCATTCCAACCCATGGTTGATCATTAAGGATGAGCTTGATGAAGCTTGAGCAGCATGACATCTTCTAAAGCTTTTTTATTTTTGGAAGAAGCCTTCACCAGCTTTTCTTCAGAAGTAGTCTTCTTTTGGGATGGTTTCAAGGGGACTCTTTTGTTCTTTTGAGTCTTAACAGGTTTAACTTCCGAAGCCATTTTCCCTTCGGAAGAAGGACTTTCTTCCGAAAGCAACCTTGCTTTAGAAACAAGCTTTCCATTTTTCATCACTTGAATCAGATAATAAGGTCCAAATAAGCTTGACCCCATGTAAACCTTACATCCTTTCGGGTCAGCTTGGTCAGTGGAGAAGCGATCTTGGAAAAGTCTTGAATGAATCTCCTAGTAAACCGAATGTGACCGACATGCTCAATCTCACTCTTTGAATAAATCAGGATATCATCAATAAACACAATCACTGATTTATCTAACATTGGCCGACACACTCAATTCATCAGATCCATAAAAGCCGCTAGTGTATTGGTCAATCCAAACGACATAACGAGGAACTCATAGTGACCGTAGCGCGTGCGAAAAGCTATTTTAGGAATGTCCTGCTCCTTCACTTTCAATTCATGGTAACCAGATCGAAGATCTATCCTCGAAAACCAACTGGCACCTTGGAGCTGATCAAACAGATCGTCTATTCTTGGTAGGGGGTATCGGTTTTTCACTGTCAACTTGTTCGGCTCTCGGTAGTCAATACACATCCTCATACTACCGTCTTTCTTCTTCACAAATAATACCAAAGCACCCCATGGAGAGATACTCGGTCTAATGAACCCCTTATCCAGTAGTTCATGCAACTGCTCCATTAACTCTTTCATCTCAGTCGGAGCCAACCGGTACGGTGCCATGGCAACGGGTAGAGCACCGGGTATCAAGTCAATTTGGAACTCAACCTCGCGATCTGGTGGCACACCGGGTAAGTCTTCCGGGAATACGTCCGGAAAGTCGCACACCACTGGTACTCCGGATAATTGCGGTACCGACGCGTCCACATATTTTATGTATGCCAAGTAGGCACTACATCCACGTCTCATGCACTTTCCCGCCACCGCCATCGAAATCACCCTCGGGATTGTCGTGACGCGATCACCATACACCGTCACCTCATTTCCGTCAGGCGTTGTCAATCGGATCATCTTATTGCGACACACGATGTTTGCCTTATAGGTTGCTAACCAGTCCATCCCTAGTAGTACATCAAATCCACCCAGGGGTATCACATGTAACCTAGCAGCAAACCTATGGCCTTCTAGTTCTATGGCACAGTCCTCTATCACCTCAGTAATTCTAGTGGACTTACCAATAGCAGTTTCTACATCGAGTGGCTTACCAATACATCTACACTTATTGGGAAACTTAGCACCAAAGGCAGCAGAAATGAAACTCCTACTAGCACCAAAATCAAACAACATAGATGCAAGAGTTTGGTTTACTAGAAACATACCTGACACCATATCGGGATCTATCCTAGCCTCCTCCCAAGTCATCATGAAAGCTCAGGCGCTTTCCTTCTGCCCTTCTCCTCCAGCCTTCTTCACCCCTGAACTCTCGGCCCTTGGCTTCTTACACTCCCGACTCATGTGACCACTTCCCCCATAGTTGAAACACTTAACACCTCCACAGTCTCTAGCCATATGACCAGGCTTCCCACACTTGAAACAAATATTCGACCCCCATCTGCACTCGCCACCATGCTCCTTCCCGCACTTGCCACACTTCTCCAACCCAGCACCAGCTGTGACCACACGTCGGTCACCTACCCTCGCCACCTTATTGTTTGGGGCGGCTCTACCACATCCAAACCGTTTCCCATTCCAGTTTCTCCCATCCCTGCTCGTCTTCTTCTCCTCAGCCACTACCACCTCACGCTCATCATATAGTCTACCAGCCAAATCAACCATCGACCTAAAAGTGCTTGGCCGGGCAGCGATCATACGCCTACGGATATCCGTCGGCAGCCCCTGGATATATCTCTTAATCTTTCGAGACAGTAGTGTCACCTGATCGAGCACCAGTCGTGCCATTTCATTGAACCTTGTGGTGTACTCTTGGTGTGTCATAGTTCCCGCCTCCAGTTGCAGAAACTCTCTGTCGACCTTGTCCATTTCCCGGTGAGGACAAAACTCCTCGATCACCAATTTCTTCAACTCTGACCATCCCATTCTCCCGATCGCCCGACTACCCTCGGCTTGGACTATATTGTCCCACCAGCACAGAGCCGAGTCTACGAATGAGTGGGTAGCGAACTTAACCTTCTGATCTTCTCGGCACTCACTGATATCAAGTATCGCCTCCATTTCCCTCACCCACCGGTGAGCAGCAGCGGCAGTGCCATTTCCATCAAAGGTAGGGGGTTTGCATCTCCTAATCATCGAACCCATCTGTTCTAAGCATAATGTGGCTATTCTAAACACGGGTAGTCTACAAACCATCAAGAACTAACATCCAACATACACAATACATACTGGTATTCACACATAAACTTGTGAAATCATTTTAATACGTTTTCAGCCCCAAAGATAATTTAAAACATGTAAAAACAGGGGTCTAGAACTCACCTGGTGCAACTTGGGTGTTCTTCCTTTTAACCCGCTTGCAAAGAGTTCAAAACACCTAAAAACAACATCCAAACACAAACACACGAGCACAAACACAACACATAAGCACATAATCACATAACCGGGCTAAAACCCGTCATAAACACATAAAAACCGCAAATTCTTACCTTGAATTTGATTTCTTCTTCTTCTTCTTCTACAATACCGAGAGTTTCTGCTCTCCTCTTGTCTTTCTCTTTCTAAAGACGAAGAAGATGTTGATGTGAAGTGAGGGTGGGTGGGTGGCCATGCCCACCATTACACCAACTTTCCAAAGATTTTTGTCCTTTTTAAATTTTTCGTCCCTCCACTTGGACCTTATTGCCTTTCTTGCTTTTATTCTTCATATCTTGACTTTTAAAATAACCGAGTGTTACAAGTCCACCCCCTTATATAGGTTTCGTCCCCGAAACATGTTATTTCTCAAACAGACGAGGATAATGCTGCCTCATCTCCTCCCCAGTCTCCCATGTAGATTCGGATCCCTTCCTGTGCTTCCACTGTACACGCACAAGAGGAACCACTTTATTTCTCAGCCTCTTCTCTCTAAGATCGATGATTGCCAGTGGTTGCTCCATATAATTGAGCGTTTCATCAATTTCAATGTCCTCCAATGGAACACTCATGGCTTCATCAGCTAAGCAATTCCTCAAATGAGATACATGGAATGTCAGGTGAATCCCATTTAACTCATCTGGCAGCTCAAATTTATAGGCCACCTCCCCTACTCGAGCAATGATTCAGAAAGGTCCTATGTATCTCGGGCCTAGCTTACCTCGTTTTCTGAATCGGATGATACCCTTCCAAGGTGAGACCTTCAACATAACCCGGTCACCCACCTAGAACTCGATTAGTCTGCGTCGTCTATCGGCATACGACTTCTGTCTATCTTTAGCTGCCTTCATGAAGGCTTTAATCTTTTCAAGCTTCTCAGTCATAGCCTCGATTACCTCGATGCTTCCCAATTCCTTTTGACCAATATCACACCAACATACGGGTGTTCTGCATCTCCTACCGTATAGCATCTCGTATGGCGGCATACCAATGCTGGCATGATAACTATTGTTGTATGAGAATTCAGCTAACGGTAAGTGGTCATCCCAACTTCCACTAAAATCAATTACACATGCCTGAAGCATGTCCTCCAACGTCTGGATGGTCCTTTCTGACTGACCATCAGTTTGGGGATGATAAGCCGTGCTAATATGTAACCTTGTCCCCATGGCATCGTGGAATTTTTTCCAGAATTTAGATGTAAACCGGGTGTCGCGATCAGACAGATAGACACCGGCACACCATGACGAGTCACAATCTCCTTGATGAATAGGTCAGCCAACCTCTCAGATGAATATGTCTCACGGATCAGTAGGAAGTAAGCACTCTTCGTCAAGCGATCAACAATCACCCATATGGCATCGTACCCCTTCGGAGTACGTGGCAGTTTCGTAATGAAATCCATGGTGAGGTGCTCCCACTTCTATTCCAGTATATCTAAAGGTTGGATCTTCCCATATGGCTTTTGATGTTCCGCCTTCACTTACAAACAAGTAAGGCACTTGCTCACATATTCCACCACGTCACGCTTCATACCCGGCCACCAATAATCCTTCTTCATGTCTTGGTACATCTTTGTGGCACCGGGATGGATAGAGTATCGGGTCTTGTGAGTTTCGTCCATAATCTTCATACGTAGATCCCCGAGACGAGGAATCCATACCCGTCCAAATCGAGTTTTAACACCAAGTGTGTTTTCACTCAATTCCCTAACCAGACCTCTCATTCTTTCAGAGTTTAGATGATCTTCTTTCAGTGCCTCATCCTGAAACTCCTTGACTTGCTTCATTACATCAGAGGTCATGATTAGTTGGTATGCTTTCACCCGAATCGGCTCGGGCCTCTCCTTCCGGCTAAGAGCATCAGCCACCACGTTAGCTTTGCCCGGATGGTAATGGATCTCACAATCATAATCCTTTATGAGCTCCAACCATCACCTCTGCCTCATATTCAGGTCCTTCTGCTCAAAGAAGTACTTTAAACTCTTGTGGTCGGTGAAGATGGTGCACTTCGTTCCATACAGTTAGTGCCTCCAAATCTTTAGTGCAAAGACCACGGCTGCTAGCTCCAAGTCATGAGTAGGGTAGTTGACCTCATTAACCTTTAGTTGTCGGGATGCGTAGGCTATAACTCTTCCTCTTTGCATTAACACACACCCCAACCCCGAGTAAGAAGCATCTGAATACACCACCAAATCTTCGCTTCCATCGGGTAACGACAAGACAGGAGCTTGAGTCAACCTTGCCTTTAATTCTTCGAATGCCTTCTCTTGAGCTTGACCCCATGTAAACCTTACATCCTTCCGGGTCAGCTTGGTCAGTGGAGAAGCGATCTTGGAAAAGTCTTGAATGAATCTCCTATAGTAGCCCGCCAAACCCAAGAAACTATGAATCTCGGATGGCATCTTTGGAGACTTCCATTGCATCACTGCCTCTACCTTAGCTGGGTCCACCATAATCCCATCGGGATTCACCACATGACCCAAGAACTGAAATTCATGTAACCAAAACGCGTACTTGGAGAACTTTGCATACAATTTCTCCTTCTTAACGTCTCCAGAACCTCCCGAATGTGACCGGCATGCTCAATCTCACCCTTTGAATAAATCAGGATATCATCAATAAACACAATCACCGATTTATCTAACATTGGCCGACATACTCGATTCATCAGATCCATAAAAGCCGCTGGCGTATTGGTCAATCCAAACGACATAACGAGGAACTCATAATGACCGTAGCGCGTGCGAAAAGCTATTTTAGGAATGTCCTGCTCCTTCACTTTCAGCTGATGGTAACCAGATCGAAGATCTATCCTCGAAAACCAACTGGCACCTTGGAGCTGATCAAACAGATCGTCTATTCTTGGTAGGGGGTATCGGTTTTTCACTGTCAACTTGTTCAGCTCTCGGTAGTCAATACACATCCTCATACTACCGTCTTTCTTCTTCACAAATAATACCGGAGCACCCCAAGGAGAGATACTCGGTCTATTGAACCCCTTATCCAGCAGTTCTTGCAACTGCTCCATTAACTCTTTCATCTCAGTCGGAGCCAACCGGTACGGTGCCTTGGCAACGGGTTGAGCACCAGGTATCAAGTCAATTTGGAACTCAACCTCGCGATCTGGTGGCACACCGGGTAAGTCTTCCGGGAATACGTCCGGAAAGTCGCGCACCACTGGTACTTCTGATAATTGCGGTACCGACGCGTCCACATCTTTTATGTATGCCAAGTAGGCACTACATCCGCGTCTCATGCACTTTCCCGCCACCGCCATCGAAATCACCCTCGGGATTGTTGTGACGCGATCACCATAAACCGTCACCTCATTTTCGTCAGGCCTTGTCAATCGGATCATCTTCTTACGACACACGATGTTTGCCTCATAGGTTGCTAACCAGTCCATCCCTAGTACTACATCAAATCCATCCAAGGGTATCACGTGTAACCTAGCAGCAAACCTATGGCCTTCTAGTTCTATGGCACAATCCTCTATCACCTCAGTAATTCTAGTGGACTTACCAACAGCAGTTTCTACATCGAGTGGCTCACCAATACATCTACTCTTATTGGGAAACTTAGCACCAAAGGCAACAGAAATGAAACTCCTACTAGCACCAGAATCAAATAACACAGATGAAAGAGTTTGGTTTACTAGAAACATACCTGACACCACGTCGGGATCTGTCCTAGCCTTCTCTCGAGTCATCGTGAAAGCTCGGGCGCTTGCCTTCTGCCCTTCTCCTCCGGCCTTCTTCACCCCGGAACTCTCGGCCCTTGGCTTCTTACACTCCCTACTCATGTGACCATTTCCCCCACAGTTAAAACACTTAACACCTCCATAGTCTCTAGCCATATGACCAGGCTTCCCACACTTAAAACAAATATTCGACCTCTATCTGCACTCGCCACCATGCTCCTTCCCGCACTTTCCACACTTCTCCAACCCAGCACCAGCTGTGACCACACGTCGGTCACCTACCCTCGCCACCTTATTGTTTGGAGCGGCTCTACCACATCCAAACTGTTTCCCATTCCAGTTTCTCCCATCCCTGCTCGTCTTCTTCTCCTCAGCCACTACCACCTCGCGCTCATCATATATTGTACCAGCCAAATCAACCACCGACCTAAAAGTGCTTGGCCGGGCAGCGATCATATGCCTACGGATATCCGCCGGCAGCCCCTGGATATATCTCTTAATCTTTCGTGACAGTGGTGTCACCTGATCGGGCACTAGTCATGCCATTTCATTGAACCTTGTGGTGTACTCTTGGTGTGTCATAGTTCCCGCCTCCAGTTGCAGAAACTCTCTCTCAACCTTATCCATTTCCCGGTGAGGACAAAACTCCTCGATCACCAACTTCTTCAACTCCGACCATCTCATTCTCCCGATTGCCCGACTACCCTCGGCTTGAACTATATTGTCCCACCAGCACAGAGCCAAGTCTACAAATGAGTGGGTAGCGAACTTAACCTTCTGATCTTCTCGGCACTCGTTGATATCAAGTACCGCCTCCATTTCCCTCACCCACCGGTGAGCAGCAGTGGCAGTGTCGTTTCCATCGAAGGTAGGGGTTTGCATCTCATAAACACCCCGTAGTTTCAGCCTCGGGTCGCCTCCGGAGCAGGCTCTTCCTCCTCGTCCTCATCATCAGACAGAACCGTCTCAGTCTCGGGCTGTCTTCTTTCGCTCGTAGTCCACTCCTTTCCTTTCTCTCTCCTTCTCTAACTGCCTTTATCACTTTGGTCACCACAGACGGTAGGATCGTCTGCATGACTTGGTACACTTCTTCCGCCACAGCCTCATTCACTGAGGCTCTCAGGTTAGCACTCTCATCTCCACCCTCCGGATGAGGGGTTTCTGGTTCTTCATGAACCACTTTCTCGACTCTGGGTCTCCCCCTCTTGGGTCGCGGTTCAGCACCGTGACCTCCACCACGAGAGGCCTTCGAAGATCTGCCACCAGCCATCAACTAACACACGGAAAGATTCAAACACCAGCATGGTCATTCAAGGGAACAACTTAGTTCATGTCAAGTATAGTAAGTCCCTAATTACAGTGGCCAGTTGTGATTAGCCACTTACTTTACTCTTCATACCCCGAGCACTACCTGTCCTGACTACATCAGTATTTAAATCTACATACAACACATAACCACATACCATGCGCACATAAACCGGTTAACATTATGCACGAAGCTGACTCCAGTACCTGGGGCAAGCGGTAAGGATCCCATACATATGGTCAATCATAAGGATTGGACCCCAGTGTGCATCCTTCTGGGGTAGCTAACCCGCACATAGTTATGCTAACACCCTTCATTGGGTGTGGACCTCCATACATTTTCTTGTAATACTCTTTACGTTCATTCATTCGTTAATGCATGCATTCATTCATCATGTTCCTCTTTCATTATCTTTCACTTTACGTTACATAATACTTTCGGTTCATTCATTAACATAACACGTAAAGCCATGGAAAGATAAACATTCATCATCATAGGAACATAACATAACATACCATTCATACATCATCACACAGGGCATCATACATACATAACATACATCATGCATAGTCATGCAACATCATCATCATCATCATTCATAACATGCCCATCATACTACCTATGACCCTAAAAGTCAACCTTTGTAGTCCCCCAGGAATCTCCTAAGTCAAAGCCTACTTTACACATTTTCCCCAAAATCAAAAAAATATTCTAAGTCCTAGGCGCATGGGCACTATGTAGGCGCATGGACACTATTCAGGCGCATGGGGAACACTTCGGCGCATGGGCCACTTTCAGGCGCATGGGCCACTTTCAGGCGCATGGGTACTGTTCAGGCGCATGGGGACTTCTGGACGTCTGAACACTTAGTAAATTCTAGCCCAATCTAGGCGCATGGATACTATTCAGACGTATGAACACTATTCAGACGCATGAACACTTAGGCGCATGGGCCACTTGGG
This sequence comes from Flaveria trinervia, assembly GCA_025506515.1. Classification (NCBI taxonomy): domain Eukaryota; kingdom Viridiplantae; phylum Streptophyta; class Magnoliopsida; order Asterales; family Asteraceae; genus Flaveria; species Flaveria trinervia. Next base: position 63,103,202 of record CM046455.1, read on the forward strand.
CACATGGACACTATTGGGGCCCATGGCCCTACCCTTAGTCGTCCGACTAACATTTTTAGGCGCATGGGCCACTGTTCAAGCGCATGGGCTGAACTTAAACATTTCTAAGGCAAATTTGGGCGCATGAGCTACTATTCAAGCGCATGAGCTACTATTCAAGCGCATGGCTTACACTTAATTCTTTCTAAGGCACTCTCAGACGTATGAACACTTATCAAGGCGTATGAGCATTCTGTAAAATATGTTTCTAGGATATTTTCAATCCTAATCATCGAACCGATCTGTTCTAAGCATAATGTGGCTATTCTAAACACGGGTAGTCTACAAACCATCAAGAACTAACATCCAACATACACAATACATACTGGTATTCACACATAAACTTGTGAAATCATTTTAATACGTTTTCAGCCCCAAAGATAATTTAAAACATGTAAAAACAGGGGTCTAGAACTCACCTGGTGCAACTTGGGTGTTCTTCCTTTTAACCCGCTTTCAAAGAGTTCAAAACACCTAAAAACAACATCCAAACACAAACACACGAGCACAAACACAACACATAAGCACATAATCACATAACGGGGCTAAAACTCGTCATAAACACATAAAAACCGCGAATTCTTACCTTGAATTCGATTTCTTCTTCTTATTCTTCTTCTACAAAACCGAGAGTTTCTGCTCTCCTCTTGTCTTTCTCTCTCTAAAGCCGAAGAAGATGTTGATGTGAAGTGAGGGTGGGCGGCCATGCCCACCTTTACTCCAACTTTCCAAATATTTTTGTCCTTTTTACATTTTTAGTCTCTCCACTTGGACCTTATTGCCTTTCTTGCTTTTATTCTTCATATCTTGACTATTAAAATAACCGGGTGTTACATCTTATCTTCATCAACAATCTTTCCTTTTTTTCTTTGATCCTTTTGTTGGATAGGTATGCTAGTATTACACACTTTTCCAGGATCAGAAGTTTCCACCACCTGGAATCCAGCTGAGATGAACACACCTTTTTATTTTGGGTCAATCTTTAATTTATATTCAACCACTTTCTTGGCAGTTTTTCCAACTGCCTTACCCCGACTTCTTCTAGCTTTGGTGGTTAGGGGTTGTGTTGGATTAAGAAGAAGGCTGGTGCAACCAAAACCAAATCACTTAGACAAATTTTGGTGCTACTTACAAAGGCTTCCGAAGCCAAGTGTGGAATTTCCAAAGGAAGTAGATTTCTTCCGAAAACAGAATGAAAGTTTTACTTCCGAAGCCAAAACTCTACTACCAAGAAAAAGTGTTCACTTTCGAAGATCAAGTCTCAAAAGAAGAAATCAGGAGACTACTTATTGAAGTATGAAGAAAGAAGTCCTCAAGCCTCAGAAGAAGTAGCCTCTTCCGAAGTGTAAGTGGCTTCGGAAGTATTTGTTCTTCCAAATACATTTGACCTTTGGAAGACACTGCTATGAACCAGTGGACATATGTATGGTCTCTGACACTCCGCTGTAGACCTCTGATACTGCATGGTGTTTTCTCAAAGAGCCATGTAGTTGACCTTACTTTATTCCATTATTTACCTTTTTATGTTAGTTAAGTTACCAACTTTAGTTGGTGATAAAAGGTAAGTCAGGGACATGTCCTGACTACCATATCTCAGATAAAGTCTTATCTAAGATACCTTAAACTATAACATTGTAGTATTTGCTCTAGTTAGAGGATTCCAGCAGGTATCAAAGTATATCTGGCTGTAGGTAGTATTATATATAGTTTCTCATTGTAACTCATAACAACATGCTTGTAAGAGTCTTGTAATACTTGAGTTAAGAAGCAATATATTCAAGTACCTTGAAAATTACTTCTTGTGTTTGATTACTACTTATTATATTGTTATCAACTCTTAGATACTTTGCTTTCATCTGAGTGTTGTTTAAGTGAGTTTGAGAGAAAAACCAAGTGTTTAGTGACATAAACCAATCCTGCAGGTTGGTCATCACTAGTAAGAGGGGTTTGGTTTACCTGATTCTTCCTTGTGATGGTCTCCAAAGTTGCATCACTTTTTGAGTTATAGGAAGGTGGGTCAGCAGATGGAACCTTTTGCTTTTCAGTACCACACCTGGTTGTCTAATAGAGTCATAAGAGTGTGGTAGAGAAATTTCATTGGTTCCCAACCCACCTTTATTTTGATAACAAAGTTTGGAGTGAGAGGATGATGCAAGAATGGATTGGAAGTTTTGCTCTTAAATAGCATGCTTCCTGGCTTGAGCATCAGCCGTGACAAGTTGGGCTTGAGCCTCAAACAATTTGGATATTAAATCCTTGATTTGAGTCTTGTAGTTTGTATGTTCATGTTTTAACAACAAAACAGTTTTCTCTAACTCATTAATTTTCTTTTGATAGTTAGTTTCAGCCATTTTAATAATAGATTTTAAGATATATAAAGACTCAATATCATATTTAATTTCCACATTGTAGTCCTCATATAACTTAACCTTAGCAATACTAGAGTACAAAGATATTCATATACCTTGGTATCATTTGTTCCGGCCATGAGTGCTTGAGCAAGAGTCACATTGTGTACCATGAAGCTCTAGTCAACTTCTTGAGCTACAGCTGTTGTTTCAGTTGACTTCCCAGTGGCTTTAGGTGTAGAGGGATGTGAGGAGGCTTGTGAGGTTCCCGGATTTGACTTGGGAGCCTTACATTCTCTTGCAAAGTGACCAAGTTGGTTACAGTTGTAACATTTGGCCTTTGTTTTGTCAAACCCAAACTTGCTGCTAGTTGGGTTTTGAGGGAACTGCCTTCCAGATGTTTTGAAGAACTTCTTAGCTCAGTAAGTCAGCAAAGCCTTTGTTGGACTATGTCCACATACTCCATAGCATCTTGACTGAAGCACTCTAGATCATCAAAGCAATATTGATGATCACTAGAGTACCCACTTCCCGAGACAAAGGCACAGCTATCCTAAAAAGAACCTTGTTGATCCTGTTGAGACCTTCGAGTCACAGGGAATGTGATGTAAGGTCCTGAAGAACATGATGATTGTTGAGAATATGTTAGGTACTGCTAATGTTGGGGGGGTCCTAAGCCTTCAACAACTATTAAAGCGTTGCTAGCAGGAAGGCTTGAAGGTCTGCTCATCTCAAGGCCTTTTTATTGTCCATCTCTACACGGTATCCATCAAGGATACCATATAGTTCAGTCATGGTGAGGGAATTCAAGTTTTTTGTCCTCTTGATAGAGACACGGTAGAACGTCCCCTTATTTGGAGTGAACTCATGAATTCGAGTGAGATCTCTCAATTCAAGGGCAATTCCCACATACTGAAAGGAAAAGATAAGATCCATGTACCTAAAGTATTGCTGGTTGAGGGTCTCTCCAGCAATGTAAGTGAAGTTCTCGAACTGCTGCTTTAGTGAATATTTCTTTGAGTCATTGGAGCTAGAGTACATTTGAGATAATCCATCAAACATTTCTTTTGCTGACTTGGTCTTGACCTTCTTAGAGACTTGCCAAGATAGGGGTCTGCTCTTATATTATAGATATTATAGACGATATTAGAAAAGGAACCCCTCTCTCTTTCCTTTCTGTGCGCTCCCTCTTCTGTCATGTGCTTAAATAATTGAAAGTCCAGTGCTCAAATCCCACCATTATGGAGTTGGGTATAACATTCATAAGAACAGTCATGGCATTACTATCAATGTCCATCTTCTTCCGGTCTTCATCAGAGTAATCTTCAATGGCTTTTTCTATCATGGCAATGTTTCCACCTAGTGCAGCCACCTTTGGTTTGTAAGGACCATTAACAATAAATTGCCACATTTTTCCATCTTAATACCTGATGAAGCCTTCTATGCGTCTGCTCCATGATCTAAAGTTTTTAGGGGTGATGATAGGTGCTTTAGTCATCATCCCCATCTCAATTTTAGACTTTTGGTTGAGGGCCATTTTTGAGTGTGGTAAAATGAGTAATGAAAACAATTTGATTTGGGTGGTAAGATCTCATAATCAAGAGCCTACAAAGCTTTTTTGCCAATTGCAAGATCGATATTTATCACTTAACACTTAGGTTTTCTCTCAAATTCACTTAATCACACACTCGGCTTTAGATGAAGCAGAATCTCTTCCCAGAATCTCTTCTAAGAGTTGATAATAATATAATAAGTAACAAAGAACATAAGGAAATAATTTTCAAGGTATTTGTATATATTGTTTCTCAACTCAAAGTATTACAAGACTCTTACAAGCATATTACAAGAGTTACAATGAGAAACTATATATACTATCACCTACAACCAGATATACTTTGATACCAACTGGAAACTTATAACTAAAATAAATACTACAAAGCTAAAGTTAAGGTATCTTAGATAATGTCTTATCTAAGATTTGGTAGTCATGACATGTCCATGACTTACCTTTTGTCACCAACTAAAGTTAGTAACTGTACTAACTGATAAAGGTGAACAGTGGAATAAAGTATGGTCAACTACATGGGCTTTTGAGAAAGCATCATGCAGTATATCAGAGGTCTATAGTGGAGTGTCAGAAGAACCATACTTATGTCCACTAGTTTATAGCAGTGTCTTTCGAAGGTGAATTGACTTCGAAAGAACAAGTTCTTCTGATGTCAATTATACTTCGGAAAAGACTAACTTCTTTCGAGGCTTGGGGACTTCTACTTCAGAAGTCATCATCTTGAAACCTTCTAAGTCTTGAACTTCGGAAGAGAAGACTTTGTCTTCGAAAGTTGGAGTTTTCCTTTGGAAGTTGTTCTTGAACTTTGTCTTCAGAAGAACTCCATTTGCCTTCGGAAGTTCCACACTTAGCTTCAGAAGTCTTTTATTAGCAAAACCAAAATTCTCTAAGTGTTTGGTTTTGGTTGCACCAACCATTCTAGATCCAACAAAAATATTATGTAATATTAAGTTTATTAATATATTTTTAAAATGTCATTGTTTAAACAAATTAAAAAATAGAATAATTAAAAAACATTTTTTTAAAACAATTTTTTTTAAATATGATAGTTCAAAAAGATATTGTTATTATTTTAATACTTAGATAGCTAATTTATATAATACTAATTTGCAAGTTTATATGCATCATAGGTGGTACATCAAGCTTAAATAGGTTGTACCCATCCTTTTTCTTTTTATATTAATATATAAATTTTTTTGTTTTAACCCATTACTTTTACATATTTGACAATTTACTCCCAACAATTTTTACTTTCACGTTTCGTCAACTTACTTATGTTTTTATGTTTTATGTTTTGTCTGTGTGGTTAATATTTTTATGTCTACTTTTCGTTCAGTTTATTTTTTGTCTTTTATTTCTTTTTTTATACGAGTTTTGGGTATTGGTGATCGCCGACAGTAGTGTGTCATTGGTGCTACTTAGCACGGTTTTACGCCCCCACCGCAATGCGGGGACTTAATACTAGTTATACTTAATTTTCAGTTATGTTTTAACTTAAAAATTATTTATAGTTATTGATTTTTAACTATTAATTTATAATTTTCACTTAACACGTGTAGGATATGACTTTGTAAACAAGTTAGATAAGAATTTAATAAATACAATCAATTTGACTTTCTTTTTATTAATACAATCAATTTTATTTTTATATAAAACTAGTATAAGCCTCTCGCATTACGACGGGAGAATAATCATGCCAAGTAGCACCAATGTCACATCACCATTAGTGACCACCAACTAGTGGTGGAACCAGGAAAATTTTTAAGTGGGGTCACTATTTTTTGGTGATTCATTTTGTAATAAGATAATATAAAGTTTTTCGGGTTGTCGGGTCGGGTTAGTTCGGTTCGGTTCGGAATGTAATTAAATTGTATACAAAATGTTAACAAAAATATAATATCAAAAGAAATCAATACAACTTTATTTTATAGTTTTTCTCTACACGTTTTCATTTTTTGAAATCATTCCATTACATCTTCAATCAACACCTTTGCAAAAAGTTCATTTTCAATGTAACAAATACACAAGTCATTCATATATTCATCACCCATACGATTGCGCAAATCCATCTTCGCATGCTTCATTGAAGAAAAACACATCTCAACACTTATCGATGAAACGGATAAGACAAGTTAGAATTTCAGCATACGATAAACCAAATGATAATCAATATCCTTGTCTCCAACATTTTTTTACAAGAGCAGATATATCATTAATGTCGACAAACCTTATATCTTCTTTGATGCTTATATCCTGAGTTTATATTTAAGCTTGTTTTTTTCTTCATAATCAAAATCATAGGATACATTTCCGCCAATCTTAGTATTTTTGTAATATCAAAGTAACAAAAATTGTTAGACGGGCTCAAAGAACTCATACAAGTAAGCAATTCGGTGGTCACTTCGTTGAAACATTTACTAAGCTCTTGGATTTGCATATTTAAAATCATATTAAAGTTATCAAACTCGTAATAATGTATATTGGTCATGTTAGTCTTTCTTCTTCGATATTTCGGGTCAATGTAATCTTCTTCGATATTAACCACCTCCATGTCATGTTTTTGACAAAATGATATGACATCTTCTAAAAGCGAATTAAAACCATCAAGTCTATACGTTTGTAGTTCTTTTTTTATCGCCTTAATCATTCCGATGGCATTTAATATATCTTGATCCTTTCTTTGAAGGGCTACACATAATATATTAGTAATCCCCAATATGTATTTCATCAAGTGTAAATAATACACAAAATCAAAGGTTTTCACATATATATATTTGAACTTCATATGCTTGTTTTTGGCTAGCATTAACAACTCCCGAATTTTCAATATGTTCAAGCACGTCAATAATATTTGGATATAATTCGAGCAAACGAACGTGTGTCTTATGGTGAGAACTCCAACGTGTGTCTCCAGCTCTTGCAAGTGAGATTTCTTGATTCTTCCCGCTTCCATTGTCAACTTCTAAATGACCAATTTTCTCTTTCATCCTTTTCCTTTTGACTCTCTTGAATCATATTTATTCGTTTGCAAGATACACAAACTATATGTGTCAAAGTTGACACTTCATCAAAAAATTTATAAATCTCCACATGTTTGTTTGCAAGGGCGAGAACAACTAATTGAAGTTGATGGGCAAAACAATGTAAAAATAAGCCGATGAGTTTTCTTTTAATATTAATGCTTTCAAACCATTAAACTCACCTGACATATTGCTTACACCATCATCATCCTTGGCCTCTACCTCTAGTCAAGCTTAAATTGTATCTAACAAATGGTTCATCAACAGCCGACTTGAGAGACAATAAAGTTGTTTCCATGACATGAACAAGACCAATAAATATTTCCTTAACAAGTCCCAGTATATCAACAAATCTTAAAACCACATCCATTTATTCTTTTTTAGATACATCTCTCGACTCATCAACTAATATAGCAAAAACATCATCATCAAGTTCTTCAAAAATCTGCTTTTATACCTCTTGTGCAAAAAAATTACAAATTTCTTTTGGATTAGTGGAGATGTCATTTGACTATTTAGTAGAGCATTCCCTAAGATCACTTTACCAATTTCTTCATTTAATTGCCCAAACAACCTTAAAAACTTAATAAAGTGTCCTTATAAAGTGAAGTCTCAGACTCATCATGAGCACGAAAAGACAACCAACCATTTAATAATGCTTTTGCAAGAAGAATAGAAACACGTAATCGGATTCTATACTCTCTTTTTTTTTTTGTCACTTTGTTTTTCAAATGTAACATATATTGATTGTTCTTGTTTAAGCAAGTCCTCATCTTTTTTGCGTGCTTTGTTGTGAAAACTATTAACATCACCAATATGTTTGGTAAATCTTTCAGTTTTGTTCCAATCATTAAAACTTTCATTCACAAATACATCTTTTTGACCAATTTCCTTAAACAAATAACAAAACAACCAATATTCTCTATCTGTTTTCACACTATATTCTAGCCGGTTTCCATATTGTTTAAACCACTCAGGACGAAATCGTCTAGATTTTCCACTAAAATCTCGTTGTGGAAACTAATGCCCAATAGGTTGACGTGGACCTCTAAGTAAGTATGATCTTCTAATTTTATCTTTTTGATCAGGGTGATATGATGATATTGGCTTTTGTTCAGAAGGATCCAATGGAAGATCATCTAAATCAATTCTTGTCGGAATACTATTACTAGATGAAGAAGCAACATTTGATTGTTTTATTTTCACAACAAAGTCGTCCATGTTTCTAAAATATTCAATGCATCATCCATATAACATATTAAGAATTATGATGAACTAAATTACTAATATGGTGAAATACCCAAATTATATCAAACAAAATATAGACTCTAGATTTCTAACCACCTCAATTAACAACAATTTGTAAATTCTAGATTTCTAAATTTTAATTACATAAATTAAGAAACAAATTAAGTAAAATAAGTTAAGTCTAACAAAAAAACGTTAAGATTTGGACCTTTGAATATATGATTAAGAAAACTAACATTTTCTAGAGTCAATGGTCGATTGGGGCGGCAAAAGTCCGCAGTCCAAGCAGCAGTAAACTTGCAGTGACGAGGGGCGGCAGTAGTAGTGAACCAGCGACAAGGGAGGGGGCGCATGGGCAGTCCGTAGTCAAGACTTGAGCATAAGCAGGTGCAGGTCGAGTTTGATTGGAAATAGAACGGGGCTAGGTTTTATTTTGTGTTATTAGAAAAATGATAGTTTAGTAATTTTACTAAAAGAAAAAAAAGAAAAAAAGGGCTGCTGCAAGCTTGTAGGTTTCAAACCCGTGACCTCTTTTGTAAAGAAGGTGCGTGCATACCAATGACCAACAAACTATTTGTGATATATTGCTAACTTTAAGATATTTAAGGTTCATTTTCTGCAAAATTATAGGTTCACTAAAAATTCGACATTATATGTTACATTACGGGTTCAAAAATCAATGGGGTCATTTGACCCCGTAACCTACAACCTAGTTCCACCCTTGCAACCAACGGCGGTAAAGCTCGTATTAAATAAATAAATAAAGACGAAAATGGAAAGTAGAAGTAAAACATTGAACCACACATGCAAATTGTAAAAACATTAAAAACAATAACTAACTTGATCAAGGACCGATGCTATGTAACGAGGCCATAAACGGGAAAAAATAAGTGTAAAACGTCACACCACATACACATGTTGCGACATGTTAACTCGTAAAATTTACCTGAAACATAAAATAAAAAACATGTAAAAGATGAAAAGAATAAGATACCAAAATTGAAAGTGAAAAATTATAAGGTTAAATTATAAAAGATGTAAATATATTAGAACATTCACAACTCACTCTCCATCTCCATCTCTATAATTACGATTAAATATCATTATTTTTATCTTTCCTTTTCAATAAAATAATATTTTTTTGTACTTTTATCATTACATTTTATTTCTCTTTCACTCATAACCACTTTCAATAAATATTAAAAATTAATAGAGATGAATAGTGTTTTACCAAATATAAAGATGAACAGAAATATGTTTGTTATTCTCCACTCACGACCATTAATAATCATTCTCTATAATTTAAAGAATGCACTCACAGATTTATAGAGAACAAACTGTGAATACTCTTAGAGTTTAAAGTAAAAAATTTAAAGATAAAGAAACAAATATGAATACAACCCATTAAAGCTAAGATACAAATCATGATAGGACAAAGAATTTAATAATTATTAATATATATAATGAGGGTACAATCATCAAAGCTAAGGTACAACCTTTATGCAAAAACATAGTTGGTAATTAATAAAAATTATAATTAAGTTTAAATAGTTTTTAGTTTATATAGTATAAAATTTGTTTTCATGAATTTATGTTTTTAAGTATTTTAAAATATTAAGAGCATTCATACTGGGTTCATTATTCTTACCCTTAAAATTATACTAAAATTATTATTTTTAATTAAATAATATTTCGTACATTTATCATCATGTTTCTTTCTCATTTACTCACAAACACTTTTAAAAAATGTTACAAATTATAAGAGGTGAATATTGTCTTATCAAATTCAAATATGAACAGTAATATTTTATCTCTTATTCACTCATAATTAAACACACTCATAAATATATAAAAATATACATTGTGAATTCTCTAAAAGACATGTAAATAAAAATCTGACACATGAGAAACTAGTTTATCACATGAAAAAAGAATCTAACGCATAAGCTAGAGCATGAAAATGATATCTAATGTATAAGAAATACATCTAAATCAGTAGATGAGTTTTTAATCTTAACTATTTTAATTTAGTATTGTTTATTTAATACATGAGTTCTGTCATAATCTATATACTACTATATAATACATAACTTTGGATAAAATAAAACCAAACAAAAGGTAAATGTAAAACGTTAGACCACAGAGATGAAATGTAAAACATATAAAACAATAAGTAAATCGATTAAGAAGCAACGCCTTGCAAAAGGGTCATTATATGGGGGAAATAATCATAAAAACGTTAAACCACGCAAGCACGTTGCGACGTGTTAACTCGCAAAATTTAAACCGGAAATTTTATCAAATATGAAAAGTATATGAGACCAAAGTTTAAAGTATAAAACATACGTTACAATCCATAGTATGTACCAAAAATGATAATTAATATACAACAATAGTTAGAACAACTAAACAAGTTAGGGGCTGTTTGACAGTCTTTTAATGGTTCAGATGTACGAATTGTTCAACACTTAATGGTTCAGACTGTTTGTTTCGCGAACAAATATCTGAATGGTTCAGACATTTGCCTCTGAATGGTTAAGCATTATACTAGTGCTGAATGGTTAAGAGGTCTAATGTTAAATGGTTAAAACCTCTTATTTGAAAAAGTCAGACATTTACATTTAAATAGTAAAATAATATATTAACTATTAATGATTCGTATCTTTTAATAATTCAGCATTTAATATAATATTGATTCTAACATTTAGTCGTTCAATTCAATAGTTACAAAAGAGTCACTTAGTTATCAATATTTTTTACTTAAGCCGGCCCAAGACCTAAAGATATGCTGGGCTGCTCACCTGAGTTAACCGATCGACCCGACCGGTCCCTTTTCTCTAAACTTGGTTCTTGAGAACATCACCGGCATCGCATACCGGAGCCCGGAGACCGCACCGTCACTCGGCCACCCTGCGACCGCCTATCTGTCCGACAAAACACAGTCCGCAGCTGCAACAAGTTAGGTTTTTTTCTTAACTATCTATTACTTAATATCCCTATGTTAGTTCCTTTCAATCCTCCTCTCTTCTTGTAATTTACATTAGATCCTTCATGTTCCTAGATCAGTCTCTCTTGACAATAGATCATACTTACTTTGTATTTGATTGTGATTCTTCAGGATATTTCTAACCCTGAAGAAGAAGAAGAGAAGAAGAAGAAGAAGAAAAGTAAAAAGGGGGAAGATGCTTTCGGGTTTGAAGTTCATACCCCGTGATCAACTGGATAAAGTATGTATCATTCTTATGCTCTTATTTGCTTATAGTTTAGCTGATCACATTATGCTATATTGTTACAACTGTGAGGTGTGCATTTGGTTTTAAAAAGCGCTCCTAGGCGCAAGGCGGCTCTTGAGCTTACGGTTGGGGCTTTTTGTAACATAGTACAAGAAGCGCACGAAAAGCTTTCGTGTGATTTTCTGGGGACCCCCCCCCCCCTAGGCGCGCTTGTTGTAGACGGGGTATGAAAAGCTTAGCGCTTCGCGTATGACAAGCCCACTGCTTTTGCGCTTTGATTACGAAAAGCCCACCGCTGTTGCGTTTTGCGCTTTGGTTTTAGACCTTGTCGCCTCGGTGCACTTCTTGCTTTTCAAAACCAAAGCATTGCATTTGTATTAAACTGTGGTTTCTAAATTTTTTGTAGACACATGATGAGCAGTCAAGTGATTCGGACAAAAGGAAAAGTTACAAAAAGAAAAAGAAGTCTTGTCATAGCGAGGATGGATCTGAGAAAATCAAAAGACGATCCAAGAAGAAGTGGTATTCCTCAGAAGAAGATTCCTCAAGTGCTAGTGAAAGCGACAGTGATACGAGGACACATAGGAAAAGGAAAGGTAAGTCAAAGAAATCAAGGAGTAGAGAATATTCTACTGATGAAGATGAAGTCGCTGAGAAAGGGCATAAAAAGAAGGGCAAGACAAGATTAGACAAGACTCTTGAAACCGACATGGATGGTATGAGCTGTTAGCTGTTTGCAAAATTATTATTTTAGTAGTCATAAGGAATCACTTGATTTATAACTTTCATATGTTGCAGGTACATCTCAATTCCATAATGATGAGAATATCGTAAGGAAAGAAATGGGATTAGATTGGATGCTTAGACCGAAAGAAGATGTCAACCACAAATCTGCATTAACTTCTTCTGATGTGCTGCCAGAAGCTCCTTCCAAAGAGGTATGCTTATATCTTACTATAACTACTATTGACATTTTCCTTATCTCGTTATTATCGTTCATTAAGTATTATTTGTAGTTAAGAAACATATAATGATAGTTTTAACATAAGGCCCAATGATTTCAACTTGTATAGCCATATATCATTTTATTCTTTTTGGCCTTTTTATTAGTGAATCGTCTATGGTTTAACTTGTGGAATAGGTGATTAATTGACATGTATCTTTTTGTTTGTCATGGCAAACAAGAACCATAATGAATATGTATTTTTTGGTGAACTTGGTGAATTTCTAGTTTATCCAGTGACACATCTCATAAGGGACTAATTAGGACATTATGTGCTGATAGATACTGTAGTGAAAAAAAAGAAGAGGGAAAATATGCTTTTAACATTGCTAAATGACATATTTCATAACCTGGAGCTGGTGCATGGTAGGTCTTCAGTCTTCTCTAGTCGCTGACTAGGAGCTTATGTGTAGAACAAGCAGTACGCAATGAATACCATTTGACTGTTATGTCTGGATATGAGTTAATAACAATATTAATTTTCCTAATTCTTGTTAGGTTAATCTTGATTTAATTTGTTAGTTTATTTTTGGTGGGTTGAAATTTAGGAGTAAGGTAGGGTATTATTTTAGTAGTTTGATTTGATTTGCTTAATTGATCGAGTCTGTTTTGGTTGATAAAGTTTCCTAATAAATGATTAGGGTTTACTTGTTTTCTTGGTGAAGCTTTTAGTATAAATAGAAGGGTCTAGGGTTCATTGTAAGGTGTGAGTTTTGGTTTAATAATAATACAAGAAAAGAGTCATGGAGTTCCACAAAGGTCACTGGCGTTTCTGCGTTTTTGTGACTGTTTCTGTGTTTTTGTGGTTGTTTTATTAAGTTCTGGACCAACAATTCTTCCCTCACCTGGGAGGATTTGAAGCTTGATCATGTTATGTTTTTATAGTTTCTAGTGGTCTTAATAATCACTTTTAGCTAGTATTTGGGGTATACAGTGTATAGCTTTTTTACTTCTGCCATCTGCACTATTAATTGCTTGCCATTTTATAACAATCTATCATCTTTTTTTCAGACTAAAAAGGTAAATCCAAGAGAACTGAATCCTTACTTGAAGAATGATGGAAGTGGTTACCCAGAAGAGGAAGATGGAGAGAGTAATCTGCTATCAACATCTGTAGTAGGGGATGGAGGGGCTAGCTGGAGGCTTAAGGCCTTGAAACGTGCTCAGGAGCAAGCAGCTCGTGAAGGGAAACAACTTGATGAGGTTTCTCATTTCCAATTAACATATTATTAATCATCATGATTTATGACCTCATCGGTTATTATATTTTGTCATCTTCATCATGATGTGAATATTTTTACTTTATAGGTAGTTGGAGAGCGTTGGGGTTCTTTGGGTAACCTAGCAGTTTCTGTGGCATCAGGTTCTGCTGCACCTTCTCATGCTCACCTTCATGCGATCAAGAACAGAATAAGACATCAGCATAATGTAAGCGTTATTACCAATTTTTTCCAGTTGCATCAATAGTCCAAAACAGTGCAATTTTATTAGATATATGTCATTTAATATTAATTGAAGGGAAAATACCTGTCCAAGTTACTAACCTTGGCAGAAGGCTCACTAGGTTAAAAGTCAACAAATGGGGCACTAGTTTGGCTCTAGCTGCTAACAGATAATGTATGAGTTTTTGTTCTTTTTGAGCTAAGTAATTTAAAACACACTAGATGACCTTTTTGCACTTCTTTTTTTGTAAGAACTTAGTTTACTGTATTATGATTCAAATGCCCGATTGGATGTGAAAACACCTATACCATTATCACTCAAAAATGAAGATGTTTCATTACATTATAATAGTTTAGATTAGTGGTTTGTTTCTTCACTTGTTTTGGATGGTGAAAATTTGCCACATATGTCACAGGTTATGAGGTTAATGTGTTGCACTTGTATTTTTCCTATGTTATAGTTGAGTTTGCTGTTTTGATGATGCATGTATGTGTTGATATCAGGACACTGAAAGGGACAACAAGAAGGGAATGTCTGACCATCAGCAAACAAAAATGAGAATGCCGAGAACTGATGATTCCTTATCCTGGGGGAAGCGGAAAAATCAAAACATGTCTGTTAAGGATGCTGGTGTCATTTCTTCTGCATTGTCCAGCTTGCAAAAGTTCTCTGATGATGGGAGTTTTATGCAAAAATTCAAGTCTCAGCAGCAGCAGCAGAAAGATGTTGATTCATATACAAATAGTAGCTCAGATGTTATGTCTGATGTGCCAAAATCAGAAGAACCATCAAGTAAACCTGACATAAAGCCTGTACTCAGTGCAAACCAGTTGGCTGCTAAAGCTATGCAGCTGCGTATGAAAGGAAAGCATGATGAAGCTGACAAACTTCTGGTTAGCTTTTACATCACTTATATCTACTCTCATTTGTTTTCCATATTCTTATTTGCAAGCAAGCAGTTTGGTTATTTCATTTCCTGGGTGTCACTTCCATTGAATTTTTTTTCACCATTTGGAAAAAGGAAGAAACCAAAAGTATGGTCTTTGAAAATATCCTTACACACAATATAGTGAACAGATAAATGAGAAATACGATTAACACCATGAACATAACTCCATGATATTAATTGTCTGCAAGAGTGGGTGCCTTGGTTGTCATAAGATTATGGTATTTTTGCAAGACATCTTATTTGCGTGGGGGTTTATTTGTCACCTTGTGTTATATTAAAGCGGTAGGTTACTGGGGTGACATTAGGGTTGACATAACAGGTCAGACATGACACGATAAGACACAATGATCTGTCATGTCAGACACGAACACGACACGGAAACTTATCATGTCATTTTTGTAAAACACGAACACGAATATGTTAACAAACAGGTTACACGAAATAACTTGTTTAGGAACACTTGTAATATCACATATTTAAAAACCTGTTTACTGAAATAAATATTACCGAAGTATGAATTTCATAAAAGTCTTACGTCTTAAGTAAAACACAAAGACATGAATATGTGATCCTTAACATAATTATCTTATAATCCATAACAAATTTGAACCAAAAAACCCATAAAAGTCAATCTCAAACAAATTTAAAACAATTTTAGGTTCCGGTTGGTATTTCTTCTCCAAATCTTCAACAACCCCACAATATTGCCAAATGCCAACTTTTTAGATGATATTCCACTTGTTCAAACCTGTACACAATAATTGTAGTCATATACTCATATTAAGCAATGATATAAATCGATTCATAAAGTTTATTGAAAACATAAGAGTGAATACCTTAGGATTATTCACTAGTTTGAAGCATCTGACTCATGACTAATGTCAATCAACATTATATCTTTTATGAGCTCATCCAATTCAACTTCATCAGAACCTACCCACAAACATACCCACAAACATACCCACAAACATACACTATTAATAAAATATTATGTATAACGAAAAGCTTTATGAAAATAAGGGAAAAAGATATTAAAACAATCTCCTAGTAACCAATCTTTATGCATATTAGAGCCTCAACGGTATCTTTACTTAGTGAACTTCGATGTTCATTAAGTATTCTTACACTTGCACTAAAGGTAGACTCTGATGCAACAGTAGACACCGGAATAGTCAAAAAGTCTCTTGCCATCTTGAAAGTGTGGGATATCTAAACTCATTAGCTTTCTAAAAAGCTAACACATCTAGATTTGAGTTTCTATAAACTCTTGACTACTTTAAATACATTGTAGGTTTGATTTTTTATTAATTGCAAAATCTTTACTTTGAAACTGATCAAAATTCTGAAAATGAATAACTCAAAATTAGCAAGTGAAACATCAAGAGATAATATATAAAAAAATATACCTTAAGGGGCTGTTTGATTTGCTTCTGACCCGGTCAAAATGTCTGACCCACTGACCCGGTCAGACATTTTGGCCGGTCAGCGTGTTTGATTATCACATTTTTGCGTCTGACCCAGTCCGACGCCACTGACCCATGCCTATTTTCCCTCTTACCGGGTCAGTTTTGAAACAAGCTCTTACCCGGTCATCACCTTCTGACCGAGTAAGAGCAATCAAACAGCCCCTAAGTCTTGCTTTTACACCATTTGGACGTGCTGAATCATCCCTCGTATCCTCAACCCCTTTGTCAGTATTTGAGCTACTTGCATTGTTTGAAGTTTTAGATGAACTATGACCCTCATTTAACAAAACATATTCATTGAAAGTAGAATGCAAAAGTTGATCAACATTTTCATATTCATTGTTTCCCTCCCCATAAACTTGTGAATAACTCCAATCGATAAAAGTGCAGTTTGTATCTAGAATCCAAAACCACAGCTATGGCTAATGTAAGACTAAAATCAGACCAATATTTCTTTAACTTCTCCATCATTAATTGTGCCATTTTTTTCATATACTCATCTTCTGAATTTATGCCCTCATACAAAGTCAAATAAGCCATAAAAATATGTGGATAATACAAGTTTGTAGTAGGATATTTTTTTACCCGAAAAAACTTTAGTCACATCATGAGAAACTCCAAGAAAACCACATATCTTCTCAACTGTTTCCCACTCGTATGCACTTGGACAATGCTTATAATTAGAATCACTTAATTCTAAATGGCAAAATGCACATCGGTAATAAATAGCACTATCAAGCATCAAAAAGGTAGAATTCCACCTAGTAGGAACGTCTTGCCTTAACCTTTTTTGGAATTTAAAGAAAGCAACTTAACACAATCTAAAAACTTTTCCTTCCTTCCTTGTGATCCTTTGACATACTTGATGCTCTCTCTGACTTTGTAAACACATTCATTAATTTCCTTAAGCCCATCTTGCACAATCAAGTTTAAAATATGTGCACAACATCTTAAATGAAAAAATATTCCCTTAGAAACAAGTGGTGACTTTGTATGCAACTATTCTCTCAATAACCCAATAAAAGTGTCATTAGAAGAAGCATTATCTAAAGTCACACAAGTTTTTCTTCTCAATACCCCATTCTACTAAAATAGAAAACACTTTTTTACATAAAGCAATGCCAGTATGCGGTGGTGGCATGAAAGAAAATGATAAAACTCTCTTTTGCAAAACCCATTGTTTATCAATGTAATGCACTGTAATTGCTAGATAACCATCGGTAGCAATAGAAGTCCATAAATCTAAAGTTAAACATAGCATTACTTGTGATTCCATAAGCATGCTTCTAACTTTTTCCTTCTCTTTCTTATGCATTTTCAATAAATTAGTTCTTACTGTGTTTCTAGTAATTATATTCAGATTGCAAGTATGTAAACAAATCTCT
The DNA here is from genome assembly GCA_025506515.1 of Flaveria trinervia. NCBI lineage: Eukaryota > Viridiplantae > Streptophyta > Magnoliopsida > Asterales > Asteraceae > Flaveria > Flaveria trinervia. Next base: position 63,120,903 of record CM046455.1, read on the forward strand.
AATGCCCTTATAATCTACAAATGACAATGGCAATTCATGCTTAATCATAACAGCCACAAGCATTTCACGAAACTTATTTTCATCAAATCTAGACGACCTTAATGCCATGTTTCTATTAAAAAGCATTTGACCAACGTCATTAAATACATTACCAATACAACTAGTCATGTATTTAAGATTACCTGTACCAGTCTTACTATCATATATGAAGACATGCTTACACTTGTTGCACTTGCATGGGGTCTTCCACCTATCGAAGACTGTTTAAGTTTGGTAAAGTAGTTCCACACAACAGATCTTTCCTTTTGCCCCCATACTATCCTCAACATTATTTTATATACCTTCCATAGACTCAGCCTCATCATCTTCAATATCTATATTTTGTGAACTACTCTTTTCTAGGTCAACTTTAATACAATCAGAATCCATCTACAATATATAACAGGTTGCTAAGAACATTTAACAGTAAATGTACATAATAACAACAATAGAGGTAAATAATAACAGGTAATAGAGGTGTGTGTATGAAAGATTAACTGAAAACAAAATTAAAATGGTTGTGTTAGTGTGTTACATGTCTAGTATATTAGTATGGACTATGAAGGTTGGTGGTCTCGAACTCTAGATGAATGTTGGTGGTCTCGAACTCTAGATGAAGGTTGGTGGTCTCGAACTATCGATGGTGGCTGGTGGTCTCGATGGTGGTCGCGATGAAGGCTGGTGCTTAACGTGTTGATCTGTTTAAGACACGAAACCTGTTAAGGTTAAACACGTAACCTGTTAATATCGTGCCGTGTCGTGTTGTGTTAACAGGTCCTTGTCAGAAATTGTCAGCCCTACAGTGAACTATTTTAATGAGAATACGATTAACACCATGAACTGAACTCCGTGATATTAATTGTCTGCAAGAGTTGTGTGCCTTGGTTGTCATAAGATTCTGTTGCAAGACATTTTATTTGCGTGGGCGTTTATTCGTCACCTTGTGTTATATTAGAGTGGTAGTTACTGGGGTAGTGGGGTGACAATGTGACATCTTTTAAATTTGTACCTAAAAGTATATAAGTAACAGAGGCCTGAATCTATTTCTGTACCGTGAAACATGGGCTTTGTGTCTTTCACAACAGAATATACGCAACTGTGAAAGCTTTTGTAAAGTTGTCGTGTATCTAGTTTTGATTGCTGAATCCAAAAGGATCCAACAGCCAATCGAATCCTGACAGACCGTGATAACAAACAATCAAAGGGAGATCCAGGGAATGAGTGAAGAAAGCATTAAGGTTACTGTTAAGTTTGGTTGAGAATTGTGAGGATGCATCAAATGGGAAGTTCAAAATTTTCATGATTCTTTTTTTTAAAATTTAAGTTGTGTTTAATATAAAGTTATAGCAGTTACAGTAGATCATATGTTCTGTATTTGATTTTAGGAGTTAATGATATGACTTTGTTAGAAGTTTAAGGCCTAAATTATTAGCTTCCAGGTGAAAGTTCTATGATTGTTGTATCGAACGTGTTTTCCCTTCATGGTCTTTTAGTTCTACCACATGATACACTGTGGTGAACTGCATATGCAGGGGTGTCGTATTTCTTGTTTGGGGTCATCTATTTGCAATTACTTTGTTATTTCAGAAAGAGGCAGAGGTGTATGAAGGGAAAAACAAAGCAAATACTGTTGGAACCAATCCACAAGGTGATGGAACCAGTAGCAGGTAACTTTTTTCTTAAGCAACTGAAACTGGCTTATATTGGCCAAGGTTTTCTACCAGATCATTATAGTTTTTGAAAATAAAAACAAAGAGCATTGTTTAAAATTTTCAAAGATCTTGATTTTGTTACTCTGTTGTCATTGTTTCCATTACTGTATAGGTATATTATGCATGGCTTAAAAACACATGAAAAGAAGAAAGAGGAAGACATGGATATGCATGTAGCTCGATCCATAATGCAAAACAAACAGTTTAGTATATCAGGTCAGGCAGATGATGAATATGATTATGATGACGGACCTAAGAAAAAGAAACGAAGCAAAGGTGACAATGCTGTTCCCAAGTCAACAGGAAATTCGCGATTTGAAAAACGCATTTTAACTCAGAAGGAGCGCTGCAACTTTTGTTTTGAGAATCCTAAGAGGCCACGCCATCTAGTTGTAGCAATTGCCAATTTCACATATTTGATGTTACCCCCATGGCAGCCTGTTGTACCAGGACATTGTTGCATATTGCCCATGCAGGTTAGTTTTTGTCACACTATACTCAACTTTCTTTTATTTGCTCTCCTGATTGATAGCCTTTATGTTCTTGGGTTTGTGTTGTAATTCTGTTTTTTTTTGTAGCATGATTTGGCGATGAGAAGTGTCGATGATAACGTGTGGGATGAGATACGCAACTTCAAGAAGTGTCTTTTGATGATGTTTGCAAAACAAGAGAAGGATGTCATATTTCTTGAAACTGTGATGGGGCTGGCAAAGCAGAGCAGACATTGTATGATAGAATGCATTCCTTTGCCTCCAGATGTTGGTAAACAGCTGCTCTATATTTTAAAAAGGTATGCATACTGTTTTGCTCTTTATTATTTCTAAATTAACTTTCTTGAACCCGATACAAGTACAGGAGGAGTTGAAACTATTATTTGCCCTAGGGGTGGCAAATTGACAATCGTGTCAGGTTGCCAGGTTGAATTGATTAACTTAAATATATTTATTCGTTTTAAAGACATCTAACTTGATCCGGAACATAATTAAAATCATGTATTGCAAACACAACACGTTTAACCCTTTTGGTTGTAATTGTAAACATGTTAAATGGGTTTGTGGGTTGTATTGCATTGGGTTAAACAGGTCGGTGTTGGGTTAAACAGTCGTGGTGGATTGACTTTACCAAATGTGTTCTATATTTTGGATGTTTATTCAATTTTTATAGCGGTTGTTGGCCTTTTCAGTTGAATGGGTTAAACAGGTCAACTATCAGATATGACAACCAAAAACTTGAGTATTTTCGTGTCGAGTCGTGTTAGGAATTACCACCCCTAATATTTACACTCACTGATGAAGGATTAACAGTAATCCTTTGGTATTTTCATGAATAAACCAAAGAAGACGACGTGGATATTTGTTGTTGCAGGCAATTGATGAAGCTGAATCGGAATGGAGTCAACACAATGCCAAGAAGTTAATCGATACAAGTGAAAAGGGGTTGCGACACTCGATACCAGAAGACTTTCCGTACTTCCATGTGGAGTTTGGTCTGAAGAAAGGGTTTGTTCACGTTATCGATGATGAATCCCAGTTCAAGAGCAATTTTGGTGTGAATGTCATAAGGGGCATGCTCCGTTTGCCCGCAGAAGACATGCATCGTCGAAACAAATACGACTCTATCGACACTCAGAAAGAAGCTGTCGGAAAATTCACTCGAGATTGGGAGCCTTTTGACTGGACCAAGCAACTTGATTAGTAATTTAGTATTCTATATTTTCTTTTCTTTTTTTAAATCCAACTCCAATGTTATTATTGTATGTGCTCTCTGTTTATATGTCAATTTCTTGACAAATATAGATTATAATTGGGAAAAATCATACAATATTAAATAACACATGATCTGCAGACTGCAACAGCTATAAAAGTTTTTCAAACTTAGCCCAGTCCAGCTGATGCCTGGTTTGCTGGTTTAACCTGGTTCACCCTACAATCGGCGATGGTAAGGTCTTAGCTCAAAGATGGAAAGCAGGTTGGCTGCCAATAGCATGTGAACCGAACAGGTGAAGAGGAACTGGTCTGATCAATCTAATCTGGTTTTCAAAACCCTACGACCATATTAATCTTAGTTTTCCGGAATACCCGAGTATCAGATCTTACTTCATAACCGAAAGCGATTGTAAAAATTGGTTTACCGGAAGTGCTCAACTGAGTCACGTTTTTTCTCAAACGGTTGTATCAGTTACCTGTATGTAATATAGTTGTTTTTTAACAGTAACAATGTAAATATTCATATAAAAGCTAGCAGGAAACTAGCAAAAGTTTCAATATAACACTAAACTAAACAAGACCAAATAACAAAAAGCAAAAAAACACACCCAAGGCAGCAGCAGAAAACAAGACCTGCATTCTCACCTATACTTGTAACATACATTTATAAGGATTTTTCATATCACATAGTATAGTTTATAGAATTTACAATGATGTTTTTTATCTTGTTATCACGTAACATAGTTTATGAGGTTGACTCAAGCCACAACTGATGTCATGATAATCTAATCTGGAGTGGTTTTAACCATTTTGGGTGTCAAAAGCAAAGTCAAATCTAAGATTCTTTTTCAAATTTCATTACCTTCATCTTGTATTCGGGCTAGGGGATGATAATAGCAAACTTAAAAGTTTATAGTAAAGAGAGTATATTTATATGTTCATCAAGATTTTATGGAGTTGTTATCTTTAACGGTTGTCATGAATTTGAGCAAATAAAACTTTTATGATTTTCATTGAAGAGATTATAGTTTCACTTTTCTTTTTTCCTTTTAGAATGAGTTGATTCATACTTGCGTTTGGGTTTGACGTGATAAAGAAAACACAAGCTTAGCAAATTAGGCATGTTATGTAAATTAAAGAGCAATAAATTTAGGTAACTTTTAGAGATACAAGTTATAAATTTTGATTAATGAACAAAAGCTCAAATGATAAACATACTACGTATACATAATTTAAAATTATGTGCAAAATCTTCACATAATTAGGAAAATTATCACAAGCTCATATGACAAACAAAAAGATTATTATTCCCCGTGGTAATATTTTGAGGCCGGACACCAACCTCATAGGCCTACCTGAGGTACACCCGATGATGTTACCGATCAACCATCAAGATACCCGAGTGGCACTCTTGTTTCTCTAAGAAGGTACTATATTTTTCATAAAGTTATCTAAATATTTATTGTTGTATTGTATTTGTACCGCTTTTATTATAATTTGTAGTCTTTTAGTATTTATATTGTCTTTAAAATGTCTTGTCATGATCGAATGATCGAAACTCAATTTGTAGTTAAAGGGAATAGTTTATTGCCGATAATAGATCCAAACTATAGGCAAACAAGTTTTGAAGTGACTAAAATTTATTCTTAGTTTTATTAGATGAATATTAGTTTTTATTTTGGCGGGCTTGAAGTGGCTAAAAATAATACGAAAAGTTTCATCCTTGTATATGTTGTACGTATGTATATAATATGAGTCTCCAAGAAGTCTTGGACATTGTTTTAAAAATCGATCCATGGTTTTATTTTAGCTTTTTCATGGAGGACAAAAGCATACCCGACCACTTTGGTAATTATATCTAGTTGGGATGTCATTTTTACCCTGATATCTAATCCGATTAAACTCTACTCGAACCCAATTAAAGCATAACTTGAGAAACCCAAACCCAATTACAAATGTTTACCAAAGGGTCCAAAACTTGAATTTTTTATTTAATTCAGTATTTGAGTTGTGTTTTTGCCAATTCAGGTTGACCCAAAGTACCCGAATACTATATTGGCATGCTTGATAATCCATATTTTATATTTTAGGATTTAAATTGATGACATTTGTTTTTAACTTTTTACGAATTTGATCAATCCTTCCATCATTTCATCTTCAATTGATGACAAAATTCTTAAACTCGACCATTCCATTAGTCCATCTTCTATACTAAACCATCCAAGCTGATTATAAACAAGTATAATGATTCAATAACGAAGCATTCTTGTATATTTATTGAAAGTATATGTTTGTTACTTCTTATTCGAGCATAATACTATAATAATAACATGTTTTCTTGGCCTCAGTAACATGTTATTGCTTTATAGTTGTTTGTGCAATAATAGTTATAGTTTTTGTTTGTGTATAGTTATGATATTTGTTTGTGTTAGTCATATGTTTTTTTTCAATTATGGCTACCAATTTTTTTTGTGAAAAGATACCAAATCTCATTATCAAAATCTTTTAGTTTTAAATATGTTATTTTTGATTTTTTATTTTACAAAATGACTAATCTTGTCATCAATTAACCCGATCCAAATAAATCTTAAAACCAAAACTTAGAATAAATTAAATGTTATTTATTTAATTTGATATTTGGGTTGATCTCCTACATTTAATAAGCCAAGGAACCGAAAACCAATTAAAACACTCAAAAGACCCTAGAATCTAATGGCCCAATTTGATACACGTGATTTAATTAGTATTCTATTATATTTATATAATTTTACCACTTTAGATAACAATCATGTCGTGTAGAAACTAGCGTACCTGAAAATGAACCGTACATTTATTTTTGTTAAAAGACATTAACCATAAACTGATCACACTTAAAAGTTATATAATATAACGTGAACAAGATGGTTGTAATATTTTAATCTAATTATACCAATCAAATTGACAAGTAAAATGAATTATAACCAAACTGATAAACGATAAATAATTTCTAATAAAGTTATAAATGGATAGTATATGTGTTGGTTGCATGGACTAATTATTTTTTATAGTTTTAATTTTATACAAGTTAATGTATATTTAATTTTTCTTTTCTAAAAAAATATTTTGAAATGACACTTGATATAATTCTAGACTCACCTTTTATAGCTATCGTTTCAATTTTTGTTATTAAAAAAAAATTCAATGTTTCCTAATAAACTTCTCATTTGCAAATGAAAAACGTAAGATTTCATATAAGGCCGATGCAATCCAAAACATCCAAATAGTATGTCCTGCATGCATGCACAAAGTGCTGAAGTAAAATGTTTCGAAAGTTTCACATTCTGCATTAGAAAATATCCTAAATGTGAAATCTTCCGAACCCAATACTAATATTTTCCAAAGCCAAACATGAAGTCTTCCAAAGCTTCAGAGACAAAGTCTTCTGAAGCCAGTTTATGAATACAATTTTCTTTCGAATACTTTTAAGTACATGTTTTATCTGATGTATCTTTTACCATAAAGCTGAACCGCCTTTACGCTGCAACTCTGTTTGACTCACCAACTTTCACAAGTTGGTGAAAAGGTCAATGCTTTTAGTAAACTGTATATTGAGGTCTTGAGTCTGTTTCTTTCTACTTTATGTACTTTTATCCATTTTTTAATATATTAGAATGTGAGCTATGACATGTCATAGTCATTATTCAAAAGGCAATCTATTTTTTGACTTTACATTGATTTTGTTGTTGTCTAGATCATGTATCCAGCTAGCCTTCAAAGTATGGTCGGCTGTAGGATGTAGTATAAAGTATTTTTGGTCCTTTGTATCTTAATGTATGTTTTGTAACACTTGTAAGGAACTAGAGAGCAATATACAACATTCTTGAAAAACCAAACACTTATGTTATTTTGTTCTTGTTCTGTCTCTCAATTACTTGTGTTTCTTAGTATCATTGTAACTGGTTTCTAGTTCCCCATTTGATCTATTAAGTGTTCTAAAATCAATCTCTTCTCATTATGTGTTGTGTTGTAAGTGACCAAACCCCTCAAGCGATCCTGCGATTGGTATAAGAGCATTCCAGGCTCTTGATAGTAAGATCTCACCATCTTAAGATCCCTCACACACATAAATTACTTAACATCTCAAATAGCAGCTATCACTAAAGCTGATATGGAAATTAGAACCATAACAAAGTCCCCACTAATCACTCTTAAAGATTTTGACACTTGGTGCCAAAGAATAAAAGGTTTCATCAAGTCTTAAGACTCCAGGATGTGGGAGTCTGTTGTCTCTGGACCTTACATACCAAGCACTTCTTCAGCTGCTGCTGGAGGTGGTATGATTCCAAAGACTATGGCTGATTACTTTGATGAAGATAGAAACAGAGTAGAAATTGATTAGAAAGCCATGACAGCCCTTCAGACTACTCTTCTTAACTCTGTATACAGAGGTAAATGCAAAACAGCTAAACAATTGTGGGATGCATTGAAACTAATGCATGAGGGTTCTACTAAAGCCAAGGAGAACAAGAAGGATCTCCTGAAGTAGCAGTTTGAAAACTTCACCTTTAAAACAGATGAAACCATGACTCAACAATACTTTAGGTATGTTGAGATTGTGGACACTCTAGTAGATGTTGGATTGACTCTTGAAAACAGGGACATTGTAAGGAAGTTCATGTCCTCTCTTTCTAGGCAATGGACACATTATTGTGTTGTTATCAAGAGGACTGAGAACCTTAAGACTCTTACTTTAACTGGGTTGTATGGTATTCTTAGTGGATACCAGATGGAGATGAACATGCAAGGTTCATCTGGTAACTCCAGCAATCAAATGAGTTCAACCTTGCATGTGACTGAAGGGATACCATAGAACCTTAACATCATCATATATGCTACCCTGACAACTCACAAAAGGGTCATTTCATCACCTTTCCGGAGACACCAAGAGAAAGCTACACTTAAGGAAGCCCATTCCAAGAAACAAGTTCTTCACATGCCTTTGTGTCTTCTGATGAAAGCTCAGGCAACTTTCTATTCACTCTTGAAGACCTGGACTGTATCCATCCAGATGACCTGGAGTACATAGAAATAGTCTAGCAGATGACTCTTCTCACTCACAGAGCCAAGAAGTTCTACAAGAGGACAGGAAGGAAGTTTCCCAGCAATACAGCCAATAAAAGTTTGGGTTGGATAATAGCAAAGTCAGGTGTTACAACGGTAACCAAATGGGTCACTTTGCTAGGAGGTGCAAGGTACCAAAGACAAATGATTGCCAAGCACAAACCAGACCAAACTACACTGAGAAAGCCACCCAGAATGAGAAGCCAAAGCAGCAAGCTGTAGTTCTTGTTGAATAAGAAGGCTTTGACTGGAGTTTTCAGGTGGAAGATGCATCTTCAAACCAAGCACTAATGGCTGACCATGATAAAGCAAAGGTATTGGAACATCTCTGTACACCTAAATGTATTGCTAAATTTAATAGATATAGGTCCTATAAATTAAAGATGAGATCTAATCTTGAGTACTTAAATATCTTAAAATCAGATTTCAAAAGATCTGAAAATGATTATTAGTTAAAAATAAATGACTTAGAGAAAGCCATTTTAGTTCTTAAACATGACACACAAACTACAGAACTCAGATCAAAGATCTCATAACCAAGTTGTTTGAATACCAGGCTGAGCTTGTGATTAGTAAAGCCAGGGCAGAAAAATATGTTCTTGAAGAAGAGACCTTCAAGAACATTATATCCTCATCCTTGCATGCAAAAGTTTGTTAGTAGAATAAGCAGGGTCTGAAATCTAGTGAGATAGCTCCTCCACACATAATCTTGTCTGTAAGATCTCCTAGGTGTGAAACTTGTAAAGATGAGCTTCCTCTCATAGACCCCTTGACTAAAGATGATGAAGAAGTGATAGTGGAGAATGCCTCTTAGAAGAGTGACAAAGAGGATTCTAAGAATGGTCACTATCCTTCTGAGTAGAGTAAGAAGCCTATGATGACCAAGTATATGAGAAAGAACTTGATCAGAAAGAGCAAGAGAAAAGCAAAGAAAGCTCAGGAGATCAAGGCCACTTTTGAGTCTACGTAGAAACAAGTCTTTATCTCTGCACGGGTTGAAGTGGTTGAGACTGAAGACATAAACTTGAACTTTATTACCAAGAGTTCTGGTTCATGTTCAAATCATCCCAACATTAAGAAAAAGGCTGATCAATTGTGTACCACTGCTACACAGCCTGAACCATCCAGCTCCAAATGCAGTTCTCACCCTAAAAGAATTGTCTTAGCATCTACAAAGATGAAGGTGGAGAGGGAAAGAGATCAAGTTCAGCCTTGTTCTCAAAAGAAGGCTCTTAGAAAGAAGAAAATGAATTGCGTTATGTTGAGAGTACTTCTTATCTTGCTAAGAATTGTTTCTACAATCCAAGAAGCACTCTCCATATAACTAAAGAAGAGACTTCTAAGAGTTCCAAGAAGAAAATAGTTTCGGAAGGAAAAACTGTTTCCTTCGGAAGCTCCAAAACGAAGATGAAGGCAAGTGGAAAATTGCCTTCGGAAGAAAGTTTGGACTCGGAAGAAGGGAATACTTCCGAAGCACTGAAGCCTGCTGCAGAAATAGCAAGATCTTCCGAAGGACTAGTCATCAAAACTTCTGAAGTCAGTAAAACTTCTAAAGTATTGAAGGTCAGGTCTAAACTTCCAAAGGTGGTGTGGAAGTTCAAGAAAGACTAAGTGACTGAAAGTTCTCCATCAACAACAACAAAGAATCCTCAAGATATAACTATAGGATCAATTACTATTTCATTACCTTCATCTTCTTTTGATAAACCCAAGACAAGCAAGGCTTGGGTTTTCAAATGTAACTAACCATCTCTTTTGTGCAGGAACAACTCAAGACAAACAAGAATGTTTGGATCATTGATAGTGGTTGTTCCAGGCTCATGACAGGCAATAAGACACTACTCCAAAACTTTAAAAGAATTGACGGAGGGCCAGCATCTTTTGGAGGAGATGAGGGTGGTTACATATCTAGAAGGGGCAAGGTCACAAATGGTAATGTCAGCATTGAGAATGTAAACTTTGTCAAGGAGTTTGGATATAATCTTTTGAGTTTATCTTAATTTTATGATCAGAGTCATAACATGCTTTTCACTGAGCATGAATGTATTGTTCTCAAGCCCTGGTTGATCATTTCTAACGAGCATATTCTGCTTAGAGCCCCTACGAAAATGAACATGTATAGGATGGATTTGCAAGAAACATCTCCCTCAGGAGAAGTTTCATGCTTTCTGTCTAAAGCAAATAGTGATTAGTCTTTTCTCTGGCATAAAAGAATGTGTCATGTAAACTTTAAGAACATGAATAAGCTAATTAAGAATTATTTGGTAACTGGAATTCCAAAGAAAGAGTTTACTAGTGATGATCATTGTGTTGCATGCCTGAAAGGAAAGCAACACAAGGTATCTCACAAGCCAAATGAAAGAAACTCTATCACTACTCCCCTACACTTGTTACGTATGGATCTCTTTGGCTCCACCAGTGTAACGAGTCTAGGAAGGACCTCTTACTGCTTAGTGATCACAAATGACTTCACAAGATTCACTTGGGTCTTCTTCCTTAGAACTAAGGATGAGACTCCTGAGATTCTAAAGAATTTCATCTTAAAGATTGAGAATCAATCTAATCACAAGGTTAAAACCATAAGATGTGATCAATGAATTGAATTCAAGAATAAAATCCTTAATATATTTTGTGATGAAAAGAAAATTAAAAGACAATATAGTGCTCTTAGGACTCCTCAACAAAATGGTGAGCTAAGAGGAGAAAAGGACACTTATTGAAGCTGCAAGAACTATGTTGTTTAACATCAGGGGATGTTAGTTTCTTGGTGGAAGGGTTGTCTCCTGGCAATGCAAAAAGCAATCCTATGTCTCTACATTAACTGCTGAAGCTGAATACATTGTTGCTACAAGCTGTTGTGCTCAAGTGCTTTGGATCAGAATCAGATGCTGGACTATGGGTTCAACTTTAAATAGACTTCTATTCACATAGAAAACTATAGTGTCATCTCTATTACAGAGAATCCTGTGCAGCTTTTAAGGACTAAACATATCAATATCAGGTATTATTTGATTAGAGATAACTTTGAAAAGGGCTTGATCAAACTAGTCAAGGTTAACACAAATGAACATTATGTTGATTTGTTCACTAAAGCTTTTGATGAGCAGAGATTTAAATATCCCATATCAACTATTGGGATGATTAACCTTGAGTAGCTTTTTCTTACAACTAACTCATATTATTTTTAAAATCTGTGTGTCCTAAGTTGTCTATTTCATCATCTTCATAAGCTTTTGTTTTCTTTGAAGGAAAATCTTTTTAGAATATCTTCCTTAGATTTTTGCAAATCTTGATCTTTTTTGTCCTTCGGAAGATATGATTTTATCTTCAGAAGAAACTTATGCCTTTAAATCAAACAACTGCTTAATCAAAATTGCCTTCGGAAGAAATTTCTAAAATATCTTCCGAAGCTTAATATTTCTCTTAAATACTTGAATGCTTTCAAGGATAATTTTCTTACGAAACAAATTAACTTTCAGAAGCTTTATTCTTAATTGAATAAAGTACCCAGACTTAATTCTCTTCCGAAGCAAAATTTTCAAAACTCTCAAGAATCTCTTCCGAAGTCATTTTGGCTTCAGAAGCTTTTTATCAAAACTTCCGAAGATAAATTACTTTCGGAAGATTTTTGACATTCAAGAAAACTATCTTTTGAGCAAAAAGCAAACTACTATTTTAGAGGTGGGACTGACATCCGGATTTCAAAGTTTATCATCTTTCATTAACTTTATCTTAATTCCATTTCATATATAAGCCCAACGGTTCCCCCTCTTTCTTTATCATCTTCATCTTCTCCCAGACCTAAATTCCTAAACTTCTCTTTAAAACCGCCTTTGTTCTTCGGTTTCTTTACCTCTAAGCTTTCTTAAATGTCCAACCTCAACCACAAAAATGACCCAAACTTTTCCATGCAGTTACATATGCAACACAATCAGGTTGCTCTGTTACACTCTGAGAAAGATCCTCATTTCTTAAATGGCCAACCTCAACCGCAAAAATGACCTAAACTTTTTCATGCAATCACACTTTATGTGGTCATCCACAGCTTGTCCAACAAGCATAGGGGCTGAGACCAAATTCTTGAAGATCTCTCCTTCATAGTGCATGGAATGATTTAGGGGGTCAAGTTCAGGTACTCTCATTTTTCTATACAAAATTGCTTGCTAACTTGGACTGCCTAGAGTATTATATGTTTTCTAGATATGTCCAGCACATTCTCAACTATGAATTAGGCTCATAGTTGAAGGAAACAAGTAATATTCTTAAATTGGGACAGATGAAGCCCGGCATCTTTAAAATTTTGAAGAAGCCAACTATTGGCTTCTCCAAGGTAGAAACAACCCTTGTCCCCAAAATGTTAGAGCTCATTGCTCAAGGTGACAACCTAGCAACACAAGCTAGCGTTGAACCCACACCTTTAACCTCTCAACTACCTAAATAGCCACAAATCACCCTCACCTACAAAAGAAAACCCAGGTGAACCCCTTCACAAGTTACTCAGTTTGTGCAGGCCCCCATACTACTACCCACACAGGAACTCTAGAGCTCCTACTTCTCCTAAAGAGCAAACCACTCCTATTACTTTAACTATCAGTCCTAAGGTTTCTCATGCTCAGATTGATGAGCTCATTAGACCAATAGCCTTAAGCTTTCATTCAGAGTCTCAACACTCTAGTGAACAACCTTTAAGGGAAAGTTACCATCCCCAACCTTTAGATCTCAACCAACAAATTCCTAGCCTTGATTTCTATGATGATAAAGACATAGGATTCTGTGAGTATCATGAGTCTCTCTTCTCTTCCCCCACTCAAAGAGAGATGATTGCTCCTGCTTCTCCCTTGTCTAGCCCACATCATCTACCCACTACTAAGGTGGATGTCCCTGACTCTGCTTAGGAAGTCCATATGGAAGAGGCTCTCACTTCTGCAAATGATTACATCTTTAAGACCTCAACCATGGCAACTCAGCCTACTGATACTCCATCTGAAGTAGTCAGTAAGCAGAGGAAAACCAGCAGCCAAGTACATCATGCTGGTGGTGAGACTGAGGAGTTTGGTCTAATTATCCCATCCCTCAATAAATCTTCTGATAAAAAAGAGGAGAATCTGAGACTAAAGGTGCAAAAACTGTCAAAACATGCATCTATGTAGTCTCCAAGGTTAGTCACTTGGAATCTCAAGTGACTTACACAACAGGGTCAATAATCAGCAACTTGAGATTTCTTATCTTAAGGAGAAACTAGTTGTGAGACCTTTAAGAAGAGCTTAACTAGGAACACAAGAACTTGTAAATACGATTGACCTAACTCCTAGCTCACCTATGCAAGATGTGATGTTACCAAAAAAGGGAAGGAAGTCATAACAATTACAGAACCTGAGAGTTCTTCACAAAGCATGAACTTTGAAAACTCACCATCTTCACTTGCAACTATCCATACTCAGAAACTTCCTAAAGTTCATATTGATGTGGACTATATATACTCCTTCATTCAGAGTTCAGCCTTAGAAGGAGACAGAGGCAATCAAGCAATGCCATTAGTCAACTAGATGTTGAGGCAGACTCTAAGATTAGCTTCAAATGGAAAACCTTGATTGAAGGCCCAGTGTTTGAACTTGAGAGCCCTGTCACACCTACAACTACTTTAGAATTCCATTCCCTTGATGAGACACCTGCTGGTGAATGTGCATCTCAACCTCTCTCTGGCCAGAGCTTGGATGCTACATCAAGCAATGAAGGCCAAAGCTCTCTCCACCCTGAGTCACAAAGGTCTGTGAGTGACAAAAGAAAAAGGAAAATGACTCCTCGTGAGATTGAGGAGGAGGAAAGAGAGGAAAAGAAAGCTGAGGGGAGAAAGTTCCTCTATTAGGTCTGCTGGCTTCATGGAAGCTGCAATTAGGGCTGCTCCCAGACCAAACACTTAGAATGATGAGTTGAGGGTAGTAAGGATTGCTTACTTATAGACCATGAACTATGATATTTATAATATCATCTCCCTCCCATTAGAGGAAATAAATGAACCGGCTGATATGGAAATGTCAAGAGAAAGGAAGGAGGTAGAGAAAGCAAGATTGCTTATTCAAATAAGAAAGAAAAGAGACTGAAAAGGCTCTACACACATGTTCCTACCCTTTCACCAATTTAAGAAAGTCCTGAAGAAGAGGTTGTGGCTTCACAAGAACCTCAGGTAGACAAAGAAACTGATAGGATCAATATGGTTAACTACCTTAGTGCCATAGGCTTATATCAGGCAGATGCACTTCTTCCCTATTCCTTTGAGTACATAGAGTTTGAGTATTTTAAACAAATTGAACTTGAAGTACTCAAAGAGAGAAAGACAACAAAGAGAAAGATGAAAGAAGAGGTTGCAAAGGAAAGAGCCATCATTTAAAAGAACATGGAGAAGTCTATTGATAGGCAGAGGATGATAAGCTTCTAAAGTTGTATGGATTCTCCGTAAGGAGACTTGGCCCTATGTCTTTATCTACCATGGATGAGAACATTAGGGTGATCAAGTAGAAGATCAAAATAGGAGAATTGTTGATTTACACTCCCCACCAAGTCAGGTCCCTCAAGAAGTGGAGGTTAAGGTTGAACCTTTTGAGACAACGCAACCTGGACCTCCTGCTGAGTCTCAACAAGCTTCATCATCTGATCTACATCAGGGTTCTGTCCCCTCTCAATCTGAACTTGTGAGAGAGGAAAACCCAACTGAGCAAGACAAAGATGATCAACAAGGTGCTACAGGCTAGTCTTCTTAGTTAAAAGGTTCAAAGAGGAGAAAAAGGATAACATCTAAACCAAAGTCTATGAAGAATAAGAAAGAGGCATCTATCTCCAAATCTCAAGATGAGTCAGACCATCTTGAGAATGAGCAACAAGAGGAAGCTTAACCAACTCCAATCCAAGTAGCTCATCTAGCATCAGGAAGAACCATCTTGTCCTGGACTTATTATACCAATCCAGAAAGATGGCATATCATTAGTATTCAAGGCGTCGAAGATGTTTACACATGGCAAGACATGTTCAATCTATCTCTGCATGATCTCTTTGAGATAAGAAGACATTTTGAAAGTTTGAATGATCCTGACCATCTTATGAAGAAAGGCATGGTCATTATCATAATGAGAATTTTCAATATCTGAAGTCTTCAAATGTTTTGGTAGTATCAGCCTAGGGAGAGTTTGTAAGGCTTTATATAAGACTGATGCAATCCAAAACATACAAATAGTCTGTCCTGCATACATGCACAAAGTGCTGAAGTAGAATGCTTCGGAAGTTTCACATTATGTATTAGAAAATATCCTAAGTATGAAATCTTATGAAGCCAAGACCAATATCTTCCAAAGCCAAACATGAAGTCTTCCGAAGCTTCAGAGACAAATTCTTCCAAAGCCAGTTTATGAAGACAGATTTCTTACAAAGACTTTTGAGTACATGTTTTATCTGATGTACCTTTTACCATAAAGCTGGACCACCTATCCGTTGCAACTCTGTTTGACTCACCAACTTTCACAAGTTGGTGAAAAGGTCCATGCTTTTGATAAACTATACATTAAGGTCTTGAGTCTGTTTCTTTCTACTTTATGTACTTTTATCATTTTTGTAATATATTAGGATGTGAGCTATGATATGTCATAGTCACTAGTTAAAAGGCAATCTGCCTTTTGACTCTATATTGAATTTGTTGTTGTCTAGATCATGTATCCAGCTGGCCTTCGAAGTATGGCTGGCTGTAGGATGTAGTATAAAGTATCTCTGGTCCTTGTATCTTAATGCATGCTTTGTAACACTTGTAAGGAACTAGAGAGCAATATATAACATTTTTGAAAAACCAAACACTGATGTTATTTTGTTCTTGTTCAGTCTCTCAACTACTTGTGTTTCTTAGTACCATTGTAACACTTGTAAGGAACTAGAGAGTAATATACAATAAAATTTTTTTATTGTACATACAATGGTGGAACCAGGAATTATTTCCTATGAGGTAACTATTTTTTATAATTAGCTTCTAATGAAACAACATATAAAATTTTGGGTTGTTTGATTGGTCGAGTTGGATCGGGTTGGAATAAACGTAAGTAAATCGCACTGAATTGTTAACAAAAATACAATACCAAAAGAAATTAAAATAAACCTTATATTTTATAGTGTTCCGTACGTGTTTTCATCTTCTGATACTTTCTTTTCATAGAAAAACGATTCATGTTCTCTAAATTTCAAGTTTAAACAATAACTAGAATCGTTAAGTTAAACATAAAATGTCCATGATAAACAAATAACCATATAAGAATATTCATAGTAACTTCATACTCTTTACATCATCTACTTTTATTTTATTATCATTTATTTTCATAATTGAGTTTTAAATTTTTTTATACAAGTTTGAATATGAGTCATACTCTCATCCTTCTAACAACATTCCTAAAGTTTTGATACACATTGTTAAGATTTTTAAACAAGAAATAATAAAAACATCAATCATTTCATTTTCTTTCTTATTTTCTCATTTTTTTGCATAAAAGAATAAATAAAATTTGTATGACCATTGAAAAAAATGTATTGTTTTGTTATGTTATATCCTATTATTAAACCCATTCGCGTTGCAACAGGAGACGTAAAAAAATAACAAGTAATATTAATGAAATACCACCGCCAATGACCACCAACATTGAAAAAACCAATAAAATGAAAAAATAAATCGAATGAAAATTAAACAAAAAACATTAAACCAATACTTACACAAACAAAAAATAAACCAATAAGTAAACTGATGTTAGGACCAACGCATTACTAATATACAATCTGAAATTGTTCTATGTACAATAAGTCAATTCAGTGATTAAAAATGCATACAATTTTATGATTGATAGAGCCATGTAGACGTGTGAGTTTTAACATAACATATTTAGTAAAGGGATCACATAGCCACATGGGTAATCGGGTATGCCCACCCGTAGGGGTTTGCTTGCAAAATGACATCACTAATACCCGGCCCAAAAATGTAGCTAAGGCCCACTAATAAAGAAGCCCATATGAAATAGGTTTGTTCGGCAGTCATATAAATCGATCACCTAGGGTTGAACAAGAGGGTGTCGCCATACCAGAGACCTCCGCCGCAGCTCTGCCGTACAACTCCACCGGAGACACCGATCTCTAACCCCACTCTGCAGCCATGGTACATTCATCTTCTCGTATCAATTTGTTTCATTCTATGAATCCATGGAACATATCAACAGCTGTTCATGATCCGTCAGTTGTTCGATTTCTATATACATTTGTGGTTGTATTCATTGATGTTAAGCAGATTATCAAATTAATGTATATGTACTGATTCGGTTACATTATCTTTGTGATGTGTTAAAGGCTAGAGGCTTGAAGAAACATTTGAAGAGGCTTAACGCCCCTAAGCATTGGATGCTTGATAAACTTGGCGGTGCTTTTGTAAGTAGATTTTCAAGCACTTGTTATATGCGTTTTTGATCTGCGATTTGTTTTTAATTTTGTGATTGGTGGTTTGTGATGTGTGTTTATTGTGTTTCAGGCTCCTAAGCCATCATCTGGACCTCACAAGTCTAGGGAATGTTTGCCTTTGATCCTCATTTTGAGGAATAGGTTGAAGTATGCTTTGACATACCGTGAGGTTCAGTCCATTTTGATGCAACGTCATGTGCTTGTTGACAACAAGGTCAGGACTGACAAGACCTACCCTGCTGGTTTCATGGGTGAGTGCACTTTTTTCATTGGTTAGTTTGTTGTAATTTAGTGGAGCAAAGATTGGTGTTTTCTGCTTTAACTGTTGCTGTTTAGGTGTTTTGAAATTTTTGCAACAGTTATTACTGAGTTATTTTAATCTCAAATCATGTACATGATGTTGCTAATCAATGTGCATTAATATATTTAGTTATGTATCTGTTAGGGGTTGCATTAAAACAGTAATCTATGGGTCTTGTTGTTAGATCTGTCTACTTGTCATATGCTCAATAGTTTTGCATGTTGGAGGATTTGAGACAGACTTGTGTGAAGTATTGAGATCAAATCATAGTTGTCAATAGCGAATAGCGGTAAATAGCGACAAGCCACCTATATGATACGTAGCTAATGGTGGTAAATAGCGACTGCTATTTCGTGTTTAGCGATTAAGTAGAATAATATGTAAGATTGTTTTATATTCAATATATAAGCATGTTTAGGTATAAATTAGTAGGAAATCTAAACAAAGACCCCCAAAATAGCTAAAATACTTGATTACCAATCATCTAAATCTCATATTTACCGAATAAAAAATAAATAAAAAATAAAAAAAACAAAAAAACACCGCTATGTAGTCGTTATTTACAAATAGCGACCCATTGGCGCAACGCTACATAGCGTGCTATAGCGGTTGCTATAGCCGCTATTGACAACAGGGGATCAAATGAATGACCTTCTTTTTGTAAACTGATATGTGTATTTTTTTTCATGGTTAGATGTCGTCTCAATTCCCAAAACCAATGAAAACTTCCGACTTCTATATGATACCAAGGGCAGGTTCAGGCTCCACTCAATCAGAGATGAGGAAGCAAAGGTTAGTTGGTATATCTGAAGTAAACCACTCTTTCATGAAGTCATGATTAACATTAACGAACCTTGTAAAAGCTATGGAGTTTGGCATGTGCTTGCTGAAATTTTTTATTTGATTGAATTTTTGTATTGTTTTAGTATTTCAGTTTATGGTTTTAAAGAGGCAGTATTTTTTCTTAGCCTCACTTTGTGGTGTGTTTATATTGAAGTTTTATTTCAAGTTGATAACTAAAGTTATCTAATTTTATGCAGTTCAAGTTGTGCAAAGTCCGCTCTGTCCAATTTGGTTCAAAAGGGATTCCTTACATCAACACTTATGATGGTCGAACCATTCGCTACCCTGATCCCCTCATCAAAGCTAATGACACCATCAAACTTGACTTGGACTCAAACAAGATTGTTGATTTCATCAAGTTTGATGTTGGTAATGTTGTCATGGTGACTGGTGGACGCAACAGGGGCCGTGTTGGAATTCTTAAGAACAGGGAAAAGCATAAGGGAAGCTTTGAGACAGTTCACATTCAGGATGCTACTGGGCATGAATTTGCTACTCGTTTGGGAAATGTTTTTACTCTTGGTAAGGGTTCAAAGCCTTGGGTGTCTCTCCCTAAGGGCAAGGGTATCAAGTTGAGCATCATCGAAGAGGCTAGGAAGAGGCAAGCTGCTGCCGCAGCAGTTGCTTAGTTATGCCTTGCAAGCATGATCGTTGCTTGATTGCTGGTTGGTCATGTTAAATTTATATTATGAGACTTGTTTTAGAGGAGATAATTTTTATTTTTGGTACAATTTTGCATCTGCATGTTAAGGTTAGTATGATTTAATATTTGCAGACTGTTTGCTGATTTATCCTGGTTTCTAATGTTGACTTTTGATTCATGAATTTGCTGAAAGCTATTTGAAACTTTATTATCTAGAACAAAATTTTGAAACTGATATGATTACACTGCTATCAACATTCTTGAGCTGGTTAAAGGCTTGAATCTAGTTGAGTTTTAATCAGGTCATGTGTTTTTGTTTATTGGAATTTATTATATCTTAGCAACTACTACAAACATCAAAGTATAGGCTGACCATAGTCATCCAAACCAAGATCCGAAAAATCAAGACTTGTGTGAAAGATGCCATCGAGCCTATTAAATGGTATGAGCCTAGAGTAAAATAGAAACATGAATCTAATAATTATAAACTAAAAGCTATTGTCTTCTAATGTTTGTGTTTTGTTTAATATGGCTCACCTTAACACTAGACTATTTTCAGGAATGACAACCATGAAAGTCTATGTAGTATGTATATATTATGTTAGCTCTTTTACAGAGTGGGTTGTTTCTAAAAAGGACGCCAAGATGTAAAGTTAACATTGTTGGTTTTATCATTTATGGGTGTCGATGTCTATTTTACGCACACAAGGCTATGGTATAATAGCTATAATGTTATCACTTATTTATTCACAATGCATGATATGTTTTCTTAAAAATGTCATCTTTATAAAAATCAATAGATTAGAATCTTGATTTTATGATATATATTTAAAATAATGCTTAAATGTAAAGAACTTGTCTGAGTTAAAAATATATAACCAGACAGATATTTAATAAATAGAAAGTCCACAAGATGCATATTTCTTTTTTTTAAAGTTCCTTCAAATAGTCACTTTCAGTCGATCTTAACAATTTAATTTGTTTAATTAGACGTGTACAATACCTTTTAAACAAGAGCGGCTTTGTAGACACACATATGTTATACAAAGATGAGTATCATACACTATACCAACTTGATCAATAAATGGTGTTTTCTAGAGCCTCGTCCTTGAGTAACCTTTCACCAAGTTTCATACATGTTACAATCTCAACCGACGGCCATAAATTTAGAGCTTGCCAAAATCCAACTCAACAACCAAGCATAACTTGATCGATATATAGCAACAACCGACGGGCAGTTTAAAAAGGATTTAGCTGAAGGAACAAGTATTCGTCTCGTGATGAGGGTGGATTCAAGTCCCATTGTAAAAGGAGCGGAGGCTCTAGCTCCTACCCACTTTCATCATTATCGTCATCATTTCTCAGTGTGCATAAGTGCATGCAAGGTCTTAGAGACCATGAGAGGAATAGCAAATAAGTTGATTATTTGTTCGAAGAAACATCCTGTATTCCTGTTTATAAGGAGGTTATTTGAGGGTTATACCCTTCCGATCAGTACATTTAGAGAGATTTTCTACTACCAGGGCCGGTCCCAAGAGTGTTCAAATAATTTTAGGCCATGGACGCATAAATATAACGTCAATAACCAGTATGTTAAAAATTTATAATACGATAATAATTGTTTTACAAATAAATAAAAAGATTGTAGCAAAATAATCTAATTAATTACTTAACCTAATCATAAGACTCCCCTAACGTTTTTTTAATTGAGTTTATATTAATTAAAATTGTTAACGGATCCTAAGTTTCAATTGATCAAGATAATTAAATTGCTATTGGGTTTGTTAATAATCAATAGTTGTTTTTATATATATACATACATATATAATATAATTTTTAAAAAAAAAATCTTGAGCTCTTGATGAGATTGAGCTCTAAACGGTCGGTCATTCTGCCCATCCTCAAAGCCTCCCATGTCTTCTACACCATCATCTTTACTTCAGCTTTCACACCATGGAGATAATTGTGACCATATCTAAATTCTTTTGTCATGGAATTACATTAACTATCTTCACTTTTAAGAAAAAAAAGATAACATTTCCAAGTTTCTAATACTCCACCTTTGTTCATACACGTATAACCACATGAACTCCACTAACTCGTCAACTCAACTCGGTTTATGTCGAGCTGGGCTAGAGCTTGATCTTCCAAGTTGAGCTTCGCTATTAACAGTGAGCATAGAGTATACGTACACCAAAACAGATAATTACTTGTCTACATCATCCAGTGGGGCACAAATGTATTGATTCGAGTAATGTCACTGTTGGTAATTTTATTAATTATCAATATAGATTTTGTGATATTGGATTAACTCTGATCGAGTATTATCATTAGTTATTAACGAGTTAGAAGATGTAGATCAACTCGTTTAAGCTACTGAGTATAAACGTTTTAAACTTGCTAAATATAATAATTGTATATATTATAATCAAGTTTGTATAATACTTATATGTATTATAATTAAATTTGGGCCTTGGTGATAAACTATTTGAATGGGCTTGAGCCCAATATCAATGTCAATATCAAAACCCGAACAGAAGTTACAATCAGTTTTCAACATTCTGATTTGGTGTATATATATATACTCGATCAAGAACAGGGACAAGGGCACACACAGGAAAACTCTCACACAATCAAATTCGTTCTTGAAGAAATTCTTAGTTTTATCCGATAAAACATTTGAAGTGCCTCAAATCGATTTTATCTGAGAGTGATTTCCATCATGACTCTAAGGAAATCCAAGTTGCGGTCAAATTCCATTCAAGGATTCGTTGTTCTAATCTCAGATAATCAACAAAGATAAAATCGATTTGATATAATCGACTATGGCAAACGGAGAATCGGTAAAGGATATGTCTAGTGAATTTGCTTGAGAAATTCCAAGGGCAAGATTTCCGCCGATGGAAGAAGAAGATGCATTTTCTTCTCACAACATTGAAGGTTGTCCATGTACTTTCAACACCCATGCCCGAAGAAATCGAAAACGAGACTCTGGACCAACAACGCAGACGACAGAAGTGGGAAAATGACGATTATATATGCCGGGGTCATATTCTGAACGGGATGTCGGATGCGCTGTTTGATGTACACCAAAACGCGGAATCGGCAAGAGAACTTTGGGAAGCACTCGAAGCAAAGTATATGGCAGAGGACTCGTCCAGCAAGAAATTTCTGGTAACAGATTTTAATTCGTATAAGATGGTAGATAGTCGACCGATTATGGAACAATTTAACGAATTGCTTCATACACTCGGTCAATCTGCACAACACGAAATGCACATGGACGAATCCATTTCGGTGTCGAGTATTATTGACAAACTTCCACCACAGTGGAAAGATTTTAAACACTCACTCAAACACCGAAAAGATGATTTAAGTCTTGTTCAATTGGGTAGTCATTTAAGGATTGAGGAATCCCTTCGGTCTCAAGAAATCGGTCATCCATTAACATGGTAGAACATGTTGATAAGCCAAACAAGTTTAATCAAAATCAGAAGGAAAACGCAAGTTTAAAGGGAAATATTCAGATTTTAGTAAGAAGCAAAAACCGAGTTGTTGGAATTGCGGGAAACCGGGGCATTTCAAAAGAGATTGCCGAGTGAAACCAAAGGATGGGAACAAGTCAGCGGATGTCGCTGGAACAAGCGGAACCAAAGACCCACCGGGTCAAACAGGTAATATATTTACTGTTTTGGTTGACTTTATGTCAAATAACGTTCCAACATATATTATGTGTCTTATGTGACTGAATCACTATACAAACAGGATGACTCGGTTGCGTGGTGGGTGGATTCTGGGGCTACCATCCATGTTTGTAAAGACCTGAAGTGGTTTGATAATTTCAGGTCAATTGATGATGATTCTGTATTGCGAACGGGGAATGTAGCAACTCAACCCATCAAAGAGATAGGAAGTGTTACTATTATGTTTACTTTTCGAAAGAAACTTGTATTAGATAATGTACTTTATGTACCGGGAATTCGAAAGAATTTAATATCCGAGATTGTATTAAATTGTAATGGATACAAACAAGTTATAGAATCCGATAAGTATGTATTATCTAAACATGGAATGTTTGTTAGCTTTGGCTATCTATGTAATGGAATGTTCAAATTAAATATCCATGTTCCTTTTACATATGAATCCGTGTGTATGACATCCACATCTAATAACCCAATTGACAAAACTTTTAATTTGTGGCATGCTCATTTAGGTCATGTTAATTATTTTAGGATGGTAGAAATGTTCAAAATGAATCTTATTCCGGCTTTTGATATAGAGAACAATAAGTGCCACACATGCAATTTAACAAAGATCATTAAAAAACCATTTATAAATATTAAAAGAATATGTAGTAAATTAGAGCTCATTCACTCTGATTTATGTGATTTTCATAATACGTCATCTTTAGCTAGTAAAAAATATGTTGTGCCACTAGATATTGTTATGTGTATTTAGTTCATAGCAAGGATGAAGCATTAGATAAATTTAAAATTTTCAAACAAGAAGTTGAATTGTTTCATGGTGACCATATAAAAATACTTAGAACAGATCGAGGAGGTGAATACTATGATCTAGTATTTTTTCAAACTACTGGTATAATTCATCAGACGACAGCACCTTATACACCACAACAAAATGATGTCGCTGAAAGAAAAAATAGAACATTAAAAGAAATGGTCATTTCCTTGTTGTCTTACCCTGACTTAAGTGTTGGATTTTGGGGAGAAGCAATGCTAACGGCTTGCTATATTCTTAATAGAACCCCAAACAATAAAAATAAAATGACACCTTATGAGCTATGGAAAGGAAAATCTCCTAACTTGTATTATTTAAAGGTGTGGGGCTGTAGGGCGGTGGTACGTCTTACAGAACCCAAAAGGAAGAATTTGGGTGAAAGGGGAATTGATTGCATATTCATTGGATATGCTGAAAATTCAAAAGCCTATAGATTCTATGTATTAGAACCGAATGACTCAGTGTCAGTAAATACTGTTATAGAATCTAGAGATGCTATATTTGATGAAAAAAGATTCACATCAATGCCTAGACCAGGGGATATTAATCAAAATTTGCATAGTAATGTTGATAACTCTGCTGAAAATGCAAATAATAATAACAACATTGATCCAAATGGTCTAGAAGAGACTCTTGCTGGTACTAATACCACAAGTGTAACATCAAAGCCACGTAAAAGTGTCAGAGTAAGAAAGGCTAAAACTTTTGGTCCTGATTTTCATCTTTACCTAATTGAGGGATCAAGAAATGACACTAAGCCTCAGTTTCAATATTGTTATAATATTAAGGAGGATCCAAAAAGTTATAAAGAAGCTATGGCTTCTAGAGATGTGGCATTTTGAAAAGTGGCCATTCAAGATGAAATGGATTCTATTATGCATAATAACACTTGGAAACTGACAAACTTACCACCTGGATGTAAACCATTGGGTTGTAAGTGGATCTTCAAAAGGAAAATGAAGGTTGATGGAAGTATTGATAAGTTTAAAGCAAGACTGGTCGTCCAAGGCTTTAAACAAAAGGAAGGGATCGATTTTTTGACACCTTTGCACCTGTTGCTAGAATATCTACCATATTAATTGCACTTGCTTCAGTTCACAATTTGATAATTCATCAAATGGATGTGAAGACAACCTTTTTGAATGGTCATCTTGAAGAGGAAGTATATATGAAACAACCAGAGGTTTTATCTTACCAGGAAATGAGCATAAGGTATGTAAGCTCATCAAATCACTGTACAGGTTGAAACAAGCACCTAAACAATGGCATCAAAAATTTGATGAGGTGATTATGTCTAACGGTTCCATTTGAATCAATCTGATAAGTGTGTTTATAGTAGATTTGATTCCTTAGGAAAGGGAGTTATTATATGTCTATATGTTGATGACATGCTTATTTTCGATACTGATCATATACGTATTGACGAGACAGAATTTGTTGTCATCTAATTTTGATATGAAGGATATGGGGGAGGCAAACGTTATTCTAGGAATAAAAATAACAAGAAATAACACTGGTATTTCCTTAACACAAAAACACTATATTGAGAAGGTTTTAAGGAAATTCAATCATTGGGATTGCTCCCCAGTGAATACTCCTATAGATTCTAACATCAAGCTTTTTCCTAATAAAGGTAATTCTATCTCTCAACTTCAGTATGCAAAAGCTATTGGATGTTTGATGTATGCTATGATTAGTACAAGACCAGATATATCCTATGCAGTTGGAAAACTTAGTAGATTTACTCGTAATCCAAGTACACAACATTGGCAGGCAGTAAATAGGCTGCTACAATATCTAAAAGGAACTATAAATTATGGGTTGACGTATTCAGGTTTTCCTTCAATTATAGAAGGTTATTCTGACGCAAGCTGGATAACGAATCTAGAAGACCACTCTTCTACAAGTGGTTGGGTATTCCTTCTTGGTGGAGGAGCTATTTCATGGGCATCCAAGAAGCAAACTTGCATCACAAATTCAACCATGGAATCTGAATTTGTAGCTCTAGCAGCTGCGGGTAAGGAAGCTGAATGGCTAAAGAACCTTATTTATGAGATTCCATTGTGTCCTAAGTCGATATCACCCATATCCATTAGGTACGATAGTGCAGCAACATTGGCTAAAGCTTATAGTCATGTGTATAATGGGAAGTCAAAGACATCTTGGTGCGAGACATAGCATGATTAGGAAATTAATCATGAATGGAGTGATATCGATACAATTTGTTAAATCGGAATTTAATATGGCTGATCACTTAACCAAAGGGTTAACAAGAGATCTCGTGAAGAAATCAGCCATAGGGATGGGTTTAAAGTCCATTTAAACTTTAATTGTTCTATGACAAGACACCCAATTCCCATTTAATCCAATGTTAGATGTTGAATTCAATGTGGAAAGCTTGTTGTAAGGACAATGGAACATATTATTTAATCATCCAAGGTATGTGTTTAGATTGCAAGATTTGGTAGGTTGAAGTTTTACTTCTTAATAGTTCTTTGAAAAATTGCATTTGTAGGTGCAAGAATCAAGAGAACTACCTATATGAGTATGATGTTTAGCTGCTTCAAAAAGCTGTGGACTTGGCTTTGATATACTCATTGAAGTATTTGGACACAAGCTAGTAAAATATAGTGTCAAGGAAGAACAATGAATTTGTGAACTTGTGTGTATATTATCTTCAGGTATTCAACGTAATAACAATGGTTTAATTTTTGTGACACCTTTGATATTCGATATTTGAATCGTGTGATATACTAATTTGGAAATTCAATCCATAGGGCATTTCCATTTATGCATAAGTTTGTTTGTGTGAAAGTAAAATTGAGTTAATCATTGATATTACTAAAATGGGGGAGGAATGTTGGTAATTTTATTAATTATCGATATAGATTTTGTGATATTGGATTAACTCTGATCGAGTATTATCATTAGTTATTAACGAGTTAGGAGATGTAGATCAACTCGTTTAAGCTACTGATTATAAACATTTTAAACTTGCTAAATATAATAATTGTATATATTATAATCAAGTTCGTATAATACTTTATGTATTATAATTAAATTTGGGCCTTGGTGATAAACTATTTGAATGGGCTTGAGCCCAATATCAATGTCAATATCAAAATCCGAACATAAGTTCCAATCAGTTTTCAACATTCTGATTTGGTATATATATACTCGATCAAGAACAGGGACAAGGGCACACACAGGAAAACTCTCACACAATCAAATTCGTTCTTGAAGAAATTCTTAGTTTTATCCGATAAAACATTTGAAGTGCCTCAAATCGATTTTATCTGAGAGTGATTTCTATCACGACTCTAAGGAAATCCAAGTTGTCGTCAAATTCCATTCAAGGATTCGTTGTTCTTACCTCAGATAATCAACAGTCACCATATTTCATACATATAAGAACGAAATGTGAACAAATAAAGTCTCATCAAGAAATTTAAAGCCTATAACATCTTCGCATCATCATTCACAATTTTATACATGGAGAACCAAACATATAACAGTTCCATTGGGGTTCATAGCATTTAGAAACATACCACAGTTCCAACACATCTCAGAACTTATCAACCGTGATACCATCCCTGCAAACCTCATAAGCTTGCCTACTTCTCGTCTTCTTCAACCCAGCTGTGAAATGCAACTTTGATCCTTCAGAGGTGATGCAAGTTACTTTAACCCAGATCATAACTTTGGTCTTGAGTCCTTCTATATCAGTTAGCTTTCCTTTTTCTAGATAGGCGGTTACACTGGTTGAAAATCTCAAAACCGATGAGTCTCTGTAGCCCACTTCACAGATTGAGGGTATGAATACGGTTAGCTTTTTTGTCTGTTCATCAAACTCGTAGTTTGTGGCGTCACGAGGGAAGATGCCCACTGGAAAGTCGTATTCCTTGAGTAGTTCGGTCAGCGGCTTTTGCATTTTTCCTGCAAATGGAACCTTAGAATTACTTGGTGGTCAAATAAGCAAT